>OAMR01000372.1:720105-752720 GCA_900205405.1 Echinochloa crus-galli
GCTGTCTCTTATACACATCTAGATGTGTATAAGAGACAGCCCCAGTAGCGCGCGCCCATGTCGGAGAGGATGCCGCCCATGGGCCTCGCCACGATGTTGGCCATGCCGAAGCAGGCGGCGATGGTGCCGGCGACGCGGAGGTCGAGGTCGAAGCGGTCGTACATGTACTCGGCGATGACGTTGTCGGTGGTGAGCTCGACGCCCATGCAGTAGCCGTAGAGGAGCACGAAGATCCATGTCCGGTAGTTGGTCACCGCGTACCACATCACCTTGGAGAACTTGTCCTTGTTCACGTTGCCCTTCTTCTGCAGCGTCCTGAGGTTGCCGTCGGGCAGCATCGTGCTCGCGGACCTAGCAGTCCGGTGCGCGACGTTTCAATCCTCGTACGTGTGGATACCTCGGAGGTGCTGCGCTTGGAGCACAAGGACGAACCGCACGTGCAGGACCAGACGGACGTAAGCAACTGCACTGCACTGCCACTTCGACGTGTTCGTCTACATCGAGACGGCTTCCGCTGCAACTGCGCGTCTAGTGGTAACAATCTGTGATCTATAACTGCTGCTGTTCCTATTTTGGGTGAATGAGTTTTTGTGTGAGCTAGCGTAGCCTCCATCGTTACCCAACAAGAGCTTACCTAGATTAGTTATATTTCCTTTTTATATAATAGATCGATACTCTTCTTGCCTGTGGCGGACTTGCAAAGAACTCCGTGTATATCCAAGAACATGCAGACGTTATTGGCAAGTTCCATCTTCCTGCAATCATGCCTCTACAACTTCTTCCCTCTTCTGATGCATTACCTTTTGCATGGTACTGTGCAGGATGTCCAATAATACTTCCTAGAGAGAATGAGCCTGTGCTTTTGGGCGCTGCTGTTCTGGGTGCTGTTGCTGGCAAGAAGTTTCCTGGTGTTCGTGATGCAATGAAAGCACTTAATGCAGCAGGGAAGGTATTTCCCATTTTCTTCAGCTGTGCTCTATACTTTCCACTAAACATGCATAAACACTTAGGTTGTATCTTCACTGCTGTTTATAACTTGGATATTCTTTTGGCAGGTTGTAAATCCGTCGTTGGATCCTAGAGTGAAGAAATACCATGATGCAAAATATCAGATATTCAGGTCCCTGTATGAGCAACAGCTCTCTCATCGCTCAACCATGGCGCAGGCATTGCAGTAGGGCTATATGACCACTTGTCACTTTATTCGCAGCTATGAAAAGCATGGGTTTCATCACCATGTTTTCTTCGGTTATCTACTGTAAATGGTATTGCCTCTATTGATAGAGCGATGGTAAAATGCCTGTATGAATAGTAGAAAGCAGGACGAGATGATCCTTTTCATAGGAATGGGGAATCCACAAGTTTGTGTGATGTTAATAAAGGAGGTTGATAAACGCTCGCTATCTAAATGAACAAAGATATATCTCGTGGTTAAAGTGCATATGGAAAAGTTTGCGTTCTCGTTCTATGTGCACAATTTTGCTGCAAGCTACAACATTATCAGTGGTGACCATGCGCAAGCAAGGACGCTGACTTCAGCCCTTCTCAGCTTGATCACAATTTTTTTTTAAGGACGATCACAGTCTTCCTGGTTAGCTGTTGCCTGGAGGCATTCTTTTTCTTCTACTCAGATTGTGTTCACTTCCAAGTCAGAAGAACTGCCGGGCTGCTGCTCACCATTGAGCAAGCTTGATAGGCTTCTGCAGAACTGCTTGCAGATAAAAGCATTGCATTGCTCGTCAGTGAAATGTGCATCCTATATTATCACGGTAATGTCGAGCTGAAATGTGCTTCCTATATGGAATGGACCTACCTCTCTGTATGCCCTCAGATCCCCAGTGGACTTGGACACTTCGACGACACAGTGTACCGGAGTCACCTCGATCACCTGCATTTCTTACAATTTCAGTCATATCTCTGAAGCATCAGATAAATACGGAACAAATGGGTTTCAGGGTTTCGAAGACTTCACCTCAGCCAGAAGAGTCAGATCAGGTATGCTCCTTTCAAGCAATCTGATGTCCTGAAGCTTCACCTGTGCCACATTGAAAATTTGGTCGTAGGCGCTACTTCAAATCTGGGACTGTGTTGTCTGGAAAGACCTCAGGAAATGAAAGTAGTGTGTGGTTAAGCTTTAGTTACCACAGAGCTGTCCAATTTCCAGACTGATAGGCTCACATCCTGAGCTGCAGCCCTGATCTTCTGTAGTGTTTCCTGCAAGGTATGTCGCGAGCCGAGCTTTGTTTTCTGCTGATCATCAGTGAATCTCCGAATTAGATGGAAACCATGTGTTGATGCAGGTGCAAAACTGAGAGGTTGAGACCAGGTTGTTCAGAAAATACCTGCTCTTGGAAGAGGCCTGACAAGTCGATATCACTGCAAGTTGCGATCAGTTGGAACGCGTTGATGAGCCGCTCAGGTTCCGGATTCAGTTCCGCAGCTTCCCTCACCTACACACAAGGGCAAGCTTAGCAATTTGACAGGGGAAAAGAGTGGTGCATATGCAAGGAGCAGTGTAGTGCTTACCTCTGTAGTGTGACTGCTTTCGCTGTCTGTGCTAACCTCTTCAAGATCAGAAGAAGCATCATTATCATTCTCAATCCTTGTGGATGGATTGTAATCCCATTGGAGCCACTTGTCGTCGAAAATATCGCTTATCTTTGCTCTCTGTGCCATACTAAAAATGTTGAACTTTTTTTTGCGAGAAGTAAAAATGCTGAATTATTAATACCTGAAGGCTAATACTTAATACTAATGCTCCGTACGTAAATATTTATGGGGAATCTCAATTGGAGTACCCTTATTGGAGATGGGTCCAGAATCCTTGAAATGAGCTTCTTCTGAAGGGGAGTGAACCATCGCGGGAAACTGAATTGCGCTAGGGAGATCTTTGTTAAGAGAATTTCCGGTTAGCAATTTAGCATAGCCTCGAATCAACAGAGGAGCAACACAAATATTAGATGTTTACCCTTCTGTACAGGCTTGTCAGGCTGCGGTCCTGAAACGGCAGGTAACCAGCAAGCAGTTCAAAGAGGATCACACCACACGACCAGACATCCGCTGCTGCGCCATCATAACTCTTGTGCAGAATCACCTATCAGATGCTCTGAACTATTGAACATTTGCAGCATACACTCCGGATGGAAGCTCTTGTTTGTGCTTGAAGGAAAAGTTTTTATGGAAGTCGCCATACCTCAGGAGCTATATAGCAAGGCGAACCACAGGATGTGGATAGCAACTGTCCTGGCTGAATCAACAGATTTTCAGTCAGATATTCAGTGCTGGATCTGAGCCGTTTGATATAAAAGAAGACAGTTGAGTAAATGTGTTCATAAAGATTCTTGCAATTCCTAACCTTTGTTAGTGCACTGAGTCCAAAGTCAGATACTTTGAGATTGCCCTGGTTATCTAACAACAAGTTCTCTGGCTGCTCACAACATCAGAAACATCAGAAAATATGTGTAACAACTCAGTGATGCAATGGTTTATCAGGTGGCATTATTAAGCAAGAACAGAAGCGAATAGGAGGTGGAATGGCTTTTCTTTTTATGAACCTGAAATTAACTAAGCAGAGGCGCATAACAATACCTTGAGGTCTCTGTGGTAGACGCCTCTCCGGTGGCAATAGTCGACAGCATCGATCAACTGATAGAAATACTTCTTCGCTTCCATCTCATCCAATCTCTTGACGTGACTCTTCAACAGGATAAGGAGGAATCATATACACAGATCAAAACCCTGTCTTCAGTTACAGCTGTAGCACTAGTCACTCAAGAACTGATATATTGTGATCACTGATCATGATGTCTTACCAGTTTGTCAGAGAGCTGCCCTCCTGAAGCATACTCCATGACCAGGCATATCTTGGTCTTCGTCGCGATCACCTGCGCATTTGCATATTGCATACGCAGAAGGCAGAAACTAAAATTCCTGGTAAGCCGTAGGCATATATATACAAACGCTAAATAAGCTCATTTCATCTCATTACCTCGTGTATCTTGACTATGTTGGGGTGATTGAGGAGTTTCATGGCGCGTATCTCCCTCTTCACCTTCAAAAGGGTTCAGCAAATCAAACGCTCCCTGAAGAACCAGGCCCGCCGCGCCATCAACAGCGACTCGATTCCCCTCCTGTCCGGCCGGGGGCGTCCGCGCTCACCTGGTACATGAGGTTGTTCCCGATCACCGCCTCCTTGTCGATGACCTTCACGGCGACGGCGCCGCCGGTCTCGACGTCGACGGCGAGCTTGACCTTGGCAAAGGTGCCCTCGCCGACGGTGCCGCCGAGCCTGTACTTTCCGACGACGCTCTCCGCGGGTTCCAACCCCATCCCCGCCGCCGCCCTCTACGCCTGCAGCTCGCGTGTCTACCAGACTCTCGATCAAATGCTTCTGCTGCGCGCGCCCGTGAACGAAGCTAGCAGTGCGTGATGATGCTCGTGCCGTCGTCCATGGCTTTTCACGGGAGACGAGACGAATGCTGAAAAGGGGAAAGAAGCCTAGTAGGGCCAAGGGAGCATCAAAGCCTCAAGCGGATTCGGCCGAATGCAACCGGCGTGAACTGTCCGGAAGTACCCTCCTGTCGCCGGCGCGCGCCTCGGCCATTAAAAAAGAAAGGAAAAGGGAGCGGCCGATTGCCATGGGCTACTAGGCCTCCTTTCATTTAGTAAGCTTGGAGTGGTCGGCCCGAAACGGCCCATTTCATCACCCACTGGTTCCTAGCTAGGCCCACCAAAACAGACGAAGAGGGGAGGACCGGAGGAGTGAGTAGGAGACAGACGAGCGCGGCCGGAACGCGCACATGCACGGCGGCGGCAACAGTGCCGGGCTGCTGGCTCCACGGCGTCGTTCGTACTCAAGAGGCAAGCCGAAAAGGCAAGTCCCCCAGGCCCAGCCCCATCCCAGAGGCGATGAGTTCGTGTACTTTCACGAGCTGAGCTTCGTTCCAGTCACGACGGCTTTGACTCTCTTTTCAATGCATGTCCATGTCCTTGATTTTCAAAATGAGGGAGAGACAGGCAACTTATAATGATAGATGCATGCACTCATTACCGTGTGGGATCTTGCTTTATCTAGAGGCCACATCGTTGGCGCCATATGCTAAAGGAGTACCAGCATCAACGTGGCATAGATCACGTAAGGATATGCAAATTAATTTCGGCACTGTTGATGCCACAAAGTTAATGGCACGTACTGTCAGTACGTCCGTTTGGATCCAGCTCTAGTTAAAAGTTGGCTTCTAGTTAGAGATATGATTGTTAAAAACTGGATAGTTAAAAGCTGGAGGGAGCTGCTGTTTGGATCCCTCAATTAGGCGGCTAGTGATCTGAAGGAATAGTTAAACTGGCAAATGGTTAAGGATTTTGTCCATAGCCTTTCACACTCCCTTTCATAGCAAACAAAACTTTAGCCTTGTTTAGTCTATACTAGACAGAGAATTAGAATTGAAACTATTCTCACCAACAAAAGGCCCACCCCCCACCTATACCCCCCTCACAGAGGACCCACCTGTCAATAAACTAGGACGACGAATTAGACTAAAACCAATTTAAGGGGAACCCAAGTGTTTTCCCCCTCGAAACCCAAAACTTTTTTCACCTATCTATACTATAAAGAGAATTAGAATTGAAACTTTTCTCACCAACAAAAGGCCCACCCCCCACCTATACCCCCCTCACAGAGGACCCACCTGTCAATAAACTAGGACGACGAATTAGACTAAAACCAATTAAAGGGGGGAACCCAAGTGTTTCCCCCCTCGAAACCCAAAACTTTTTTCACTAAAAAAGGACCCACCTAAATATACCCATATTTGTACCCACGTCTATACACAATTACCTCGTATCGCTAATAGACAATAAATTGGAGAGCTTTCTCCATATAAATAAATGCCAACTATCTCTCTATATACATGAAATAGCGAATATAAAGTATTTTTAAAAGCACTTCGTACGGTTTGCCATGGCCCACTAAAGTGACACTATTTTAATACTTATATGTCATCAATAAACGTACATGCTTCAGAATTGAGACACATACGTAGAAGAAAGTTTAGCACCCGCGTGCCGCGCTTGCATTGCAACTAGTTTCTAAAAATAGATAATTTTTTACCAATCGCCCATGTCTAAATTGGTGGATTAAGGCAATTAATGAGGGTAGTATGGTATTTTGTTTAAGGCACTAATATGTTCTTAAAAAATAGAATTGCATCTTTTATGGGACGGAGGGAGTAGCTTATTGCTCTGTTTCCTTCTTTGGATAGAAGAGTTCCAATTAGTTCTGTCCATGCATTCGGAAGACATATGGTCCATGTCTTTGTTTATTTCTCAGTCCACGATGCCTCCGGTCGATGTTTATTTCTGCACCGGAAAAACGAGCGAAAAGCTGGAGAGCTTGGCAGCTCCAGTACCGCGAGGATCCACTGAGTCATCGACGAGCGGCGGCGGCGGCTGTTAGATTTAACGTGGGCTTGACCATATTTTATTTAATTAAATCAAATAAATTCTAAGATTTCATATTAAGTATTTGGTGATGTGAATTGGTTTTACCAAACACATAACATGGTGCATGCATGTATTGATTTTACCACTAGCTAGTTATGGGCCTGCATGAGCAACATAGTGTGTTGTCCCTAACGTGGCCGGTTAATGAAGCAAGTAATGGATGGGAGTTTCAGAAGTTTTTGCGTGAAAACTTACGAGGAAGGTTACTGGAATTATTTTAAACTTTTAACTTCATAGTCTTGAGACTCTTCCGCTTTCGGCTGGTCTTTTCATTTGCTTGAGCTACGTGATAAATAGCAAGATGTCCTCACGGTCCAGCTAACACTTGACACACACAAGTCTCCACACTTCTTCTGTATTCTGGACTTCTCCGTTCCGGTTCTTGCGCGCACGAGTACCAAAGAGTAGGCCTCCGAAACGTTGTTTCCTGTGTAAGTTCACCTGCTCGGGTGAAGGCCGGCAATCACGTTTTTGTGAGTGTCGGCGGCGGCACAACTACCAGCTTTCTGTTCCTGGCATTGGTGACGACATCGACCGGGTGATCAGCACTGCAACATATCTGCACGGTATAGAGTGGGACGACTACATCAACAAAGCACCATGATGCTTTCGAGTGCTTCTGGCTCTGCCGCTGGGTATGCTGATTTTATTCTCAAAGTTGCATCTTTGTGATTAGCGTAAACACTGTGATCAACATGTTTTATTTGAGAGGTTCTACGTGTCTTGCCTTGCTGGTTAGCACTAGTTTTATGTTCCTGATGTCTCTAATAATGAAGCATATATTTGATATCATGTTCATATTTTTCTTGTTTGCATCATATTTATCGAATAAAATAAATGTAAAATTGCCTATATTTCTAACTCCGATGAGAGATAGCTATAGCTGTAGCTCCTTCTCCAAGGCTCATACTCTCGTCGATCACCTCATCATCTTGGTTGTTGGGAGGAGGACGGCCGGCCGGGCGGCTCTCGGTTAATCTGACCGGAGACTGACTACCGGAGATTGACTAGACTAGTGCTCGCATCGCGTGGGACTGCCAATCATGCTTGGTAAATCCGGCAATTTGGCAACCGGCTGGATCGTGGTGCCGCTGCTGCTTCACCTCTGCTCGCTACAAACGGAAGCGGGGAGTGATAACTGATGCCGCCATGGTGGCATCACCATTGAAAAGCTTGCCCGTTCCGTGCTCGAACATTACTGCGAGGCCGAGCCAGCGCACCGCCCCCGCCCCCACCCCCGGATGGGTTCGTCGGCTTTCTTGCTCTCGCCGGAGCGGCAGTAGGCCAGTATCTGGTGCTGCCTGAGCTGCCCACTTTCCATGATCCGGAAACGAGGGCGGCAGAGCTGGGGTCGTCGCGAGGCGCTCGCGTATCTTGTCACTGTACAGCGCTACTGGTTGCGATACGACACCCACCAAGCCGAGACGGGATCGAACGGGAAAAGGAAAATGCCTGGTTTTGTGGTCTAGTACATCTGCTTGATATGATTCTACATAAACATGCACTACACTACACATCACCACAAGACTACGAGAGTGACGAGAACATGGTACCTGCCGTGCGCCACTGACAGAAGAAAAAGGTGCGGGTGCAAAATCCTCCCTGAAGAATCCTACCGGAAGCCGCAGAGAAACCCTAGCGCCGCCTTCCCGGAACCTTCCGCTGCTGCGAGGAGCCTACACCATGTATGGAGGGGGACTCGAAGATCACTGCACTGCTAGCTCTCTCGCTCCATGCATGACAAGCAAACTTGCCCGCCCCCACAGTCCAGAGGACGAATCTTCAGAGGAAAACGCGCGCGCACACACGCTGTAGCAGGGTAGCACGCCACATTCAGCGATGACAGATCTGAGGGCAACCATCACGACACGAATGGGAATGGGGAACTCGAGGACCGAAAGCAAAGCGATTCTCTCTACAAAGGAAAGACCGGCGACCAGAATTAACAGTCAGAGAGCACTGGGCACGCAACGCAAGCTATAGCCCGCTTGTCTGAACATGGCACTGCCATTGCCCGGGCCCAGAACCATAAGATGTATCCCATCCTTTTCTGCTTGGAACACAGTGGTATGGCCATTTTCCACGGCTATAAATATCCTCCTCGCTCCCCCTGTTATTACCACATTCACCAAAAGATCGCACACTGCAGCTGGCAAGCTGCCTTCGTCCCGGGATCGGAGAAGGAGCCAAGCCAAGGTACCAGAGAGGTGAGGTGAGGGGGCTATGGATGTGTGCGGCGGCAGCGGCGGCTAGGAGAAGCACGCTTGGCCTCGGAGCTGGCGCGAATGCTGGACATGGTGCGGGAGGTGCTCCTGGGCTAGGACCTGCCGGCGGCCACAAGGAAGCTCTTGGGGGACCTGGCGTCGTCCGTCAAGAGGTATGTTCACATCGTCAAGTTGTGCGGCTGGGCTGGGCTGCACTACTCGCCCGGGTCCGGCGACGGGAGCCCGCCGCGAACCGTGGCTGCCCAGGACCCGGCTGCTGGCGGCGGCAAGCTTAAGGCCCAGTCCTCCAGGGGGCGGCGAGCAGTGGCGAAACCAGAAATTTTGAGTGGGGGGGCCGGCCAAACTCTATCGACAGCTCATCGTACATGCCCCGACGAAACCACCCTATAGGCAGGGTGGGGCAGCTGCTCCAACTACCGTTGTAGTTGCTCCACTACACTCCCATCTTCTCTTCGTCCCGGGATCGAAGAAGGAGCCAAGCCAGGGTACCAGAGAGCAGTGGCGGAGCCAGCCCGTATCAGTAGGGGGGGCTCATCCACCCTTTCTTCTTCCTTTCTCCTCTTCTCCTCTTCTTCCTCTCTCTATGTTCTTATTCCTCTTCTTCTCACATGGGAGGGGAGCTCTCTGGGCTGGCAACCAGTAGGAGGGGCTAGAGCCCCCCTGCTGGCTCCGCCACTGCTAGAGAGGTGAGGTGAGGGGGCTATGGTCGTGTGCGGCGGCTGTGGCCTCGAAGTTGGCGTTGATGTTGGACATGGTGGGAGAGGCGCTCCTGGGCCAGGACCTGCTGGCGGCCACCAGGAAGATTTTGGGGGACATGGCGTCGTCCATCGAGAGGTCCGTTCACATCGTCGAGTCGTGCGGCTAGGCTGGGCTGCACTACTCGCCCGGGTCCGGCGATGGGAGCCCGCCGCGCACCGAGGCTACCCAGGACCCGGCCGGCAGCGGCGACAAGCTTAAGTCCCAGACCTCCAGGGGGAGGCGAGCAGTGGCGAAACCAGAAATTTTGAGTAGGGTAGGCCGGCCAAACACTATCGACAGCTCATCGTACATGCACCGACGAAACCACCCTATAGGCGGGGTGGGGCAGCCGCTCCAACTACCGTTGTAGTTGCTCCACTACACTCCCATCTTCTCCCGTGATCCTCTAGAGCTTTGACAATGCGGGCACGCGGCGGCGGCTCCGGTGCGTGCTAGCGTAGGTGTGCAGTGGCGGCCTCGGGTGACGAGCGGTGACGCATCCTCATGATCAGAGAGGAAGAACAACAAAACCTTGTACATGCTTGTCAAATGACCACATGTGCATGTCATTTTCTATTGAAGTATACACCTATAGTTCGAAGGCAGAAACTAAATGAATTGTCATGCATGCACGAGTGCCTAACGGTCCTTAGAAACTAATACCCCTAAGCCATAACGTTGAACTATTGACTAAGTAGGTGCCTAGTTACTATCTAGATGAGCATTTTGCATGCAAAGTGTTTGCATTAATTATTTATATGTGTAGCATAGAATAGGAGTAGTTAAAAAGTTTTCAGGGTCATAGGGGGCCATGCATGCGAGTGCCTAACGGTCCTCAGAGACCAATACCCCTAGGCCATAACATTGAACTATTGACTAAGTAGGTGCCTAGTTAGTATCTAGATGAGCATTTTGCATGCAAAGTGTTTGCATTAATTATTTACTCTCTCCGGTTCATATTAGAAGTCCTTTAGAACAGCGACACGGTCATCAAAGCACAACTTTAACTTCTCTTTTTTATAAATTTTTTGAAAAGTTATATATGTATATTTTTATAAAAGTAATTTTCAAGATCAATCTATTTATATGATTTTCATATTTTCAAAATTAACGGCTTAAATATTATTCATGAGTTATATTTTCAGTGTTTGACTTAAACCTTGTCCAAAACGACTTCTAATATGAACCGGAGGGAGTATATGTGTAGCATAGAATACGAGTAGTTAAAAATTTTTCAGGGTCATAGGGGGGCATGGCCCCTACTGCCCTCCTGTTTCCGCCAGTGGAGGCGAGTCCAACGTGCATTAGGACGCAGGTGCGGTTGGCCTCGGAGCAGCACATGGCGGCGGCTCTCGTGCTCGCAGGGCCTATTTCAGGTGCACGCATCAGCACTCGCAGGGCTGCCTCGCCACCAAGCACGTGCAGCGCACCGACGGCAACCCGCTGCTCTTCGACATCTTGTGTACAACGGCACGCACGTCTGCGCCGAGTTCGCGCGGCCCACCGCGAGCAGCTGCGGCAGCAGGTGCCGCCTGAAGGCTGGCACGCCGGCCAGCAGCAGAGCTTGCCGCCGCTGGCGCCGGAAAGCGTGGGCGTTCAGGTCGGGCTAGAGCTTGGCTGTGGTTAGTTCACAAAATCCCACCCAAAATTCCACTATGTAAAAAATCCCATCACATCACATCAAATCTCTCTCCTCATACATAGAGCATGTAGGTAAATAAAAAACTAATTATATAGTTTTGATGTACACGACTAGACGAAACTTTTGAGCCTAGTTAGGTCATGGTAGGACAATAATTACCACAAACAAACGAAAACGTGTTACAGTATGCTACAGAGTCTGATTTGACCCGATGTGACTTTTCGACCACACTTTTCACGGGAACTAAACACAGTCGGTACTATAACTCATTTTACAATATGACAGTTGATACTGCAACAACTCAGAACTGCAGTAACTCCAACGTTCTGGATCAGCATATGCACAAAAAAAACCTGCGAGGTTTCTGTACATACAGGCTGTTTGGTTACCGGAACTAATTAAAAGTATTTGATATAGATTAATTATTATAAGATGATATTCTTTCTTAGCATAAATGATGGCTAATTTATAAGATGAATCTATTAATATTATGTTGCCGTCATTCTTTCTCCCTGTATATACGAACCACCTCTCCTCTAAATGATGGCTCATTGCCTAATTATCGTGTATCCATGTAACCTGCCTTACATCTAATACTTCGTTTGTTTGATTGATGTGTTGTTCTTAATTACTACCTCCGTTTCAAATTACTATTTATTGTAGACTTTTTTTCACGATCTTTAATCATTCGTCTTATTCAAAAATTTTGTCCAAATAGAGATCAATAAGTTATATTTGAAATATATATGATGATAAAGTAAGTTACAGACAAAATAAATGATACTTGTAAAATTTTTTAAATAAAATGAATGGTCAAACGTTAAATAAAAAGTTAACAACGAATAGTAATTTAGAACGGAGGTAGTAGGAAATTATATGTACATTGCATTGAGCTAGGCAGTTAAGAAAGAATGGAAATTAATTAAATAAATAAGAGGATATGCACGGCTAACTAGGAAGTATTAGATGACCCCACCACCGGGTCTCTGCTAGCGGCAATTTGGCAACCGGCCGGATCATATCCGACGACGAGCAATCTGTCAGGAGAAAACCGTAGTGATTATGATACATGGATCGCATCCATGAACAGGAGCTGCTACACATGCACATGCACCGCCGGAACTGGAACCGTCTCGAACACCCCTCTCTCTCTCCACCGGCCTAGCAAGTTGGAAATTTTTTTTTTAAAAAGAATCTCGTATGCATGAAGTATTAAATGGAGTCTCTTACAAAACCCATTTATAGATGAGTGTAACTTTGCGCGACGAATCTAATGAGCCTAATTAAGCCATGTTTTGCTACAGTAGTGCTACAGTAACTATCCTCTAATCGTACGGTCAAAAGCCTCATTACATAGGTCTCGTAAAATAGTTTAACATTATGAAGGTAGTTTTGTAAACTGACTTTATTTAATACCCTTAATTATTGGTAAAGAGAGTGGAAAAATTTTTCCAACCTAAAAGAAACCCGGCCTGCTAGCAGCCCGCCTGAACAGTTGAGCCGCAGCCTCAGCTGTAGCGCATCACGCCATCATATGCATTACGACGGTGATGGCTACGCGACTCGATCGGCGATCCATCGATCGGTCGAGTGACTTCGCATCCACGGCATGCGCGCATGCGCGTACACGCTCACCCCCGACCGACCGGCCGACCCGACCGATCCATCCACCCAATCCTGCTTCGCCGAACATGGTGCCGGCGAGGTGGGCCCGCGCCAACCTGCACACCGGGCCCACATCAAGTTGGGCCCGTATCTATCTCGCGTTGATTGGGGCCGGCCGGGTCGTACGTGCCGCCCATCCTGCCATCCCTCCCAGCGATCGTTCACACGCACAGCGCCGTGCGGGACATCCTGAGACGAGCACGATTTTAATGAGTGAGTGCTCATAACTTCGGAAAGATGGGGGAGAGTGAGGGAGCGTTGACGGGGACATGCACGCGTGATCCGCTACACCACCTCGCTTGGCCAATTGGGCACTTGGCCAGCAGGGGCGGAGCTACAGCTTCTCATCGGGGGTCAACTGATCCCGATAGATTTTAAAAAACTCAATAAAAATTACTGTAGATGATTGCTAATTTTTTCTAATGACCTCATCATTTAAGTAGCATGACCCGGATGAACTTATGGCCTGGCTCCGCCCCTGTTGGCCAGCCAAACACAAAAGGCGTATATAGTACTACCACACTACCACAGCAAGAAACTACAGTATGCACCAGATCGATGCATGGGCATCCCACACCCATGTTGTGCAGTACATATACAAGGATGAGATGAATATATACAGTCGATCTATATATATACATATATACGCAGAGAATTAGGTGCATGCATGCATTTGGAACGCACAATCTCAACGAGCGAGACAAACGCTCTTTAATTATAAGGAGAAAAAAAACAACTATTAAACGTTATCCGTGATGATATAAAATTGTCAATGGCTCCAGAAGCATCGGACATCATTTGGCACAAGCGCCGCCTACCACCACTACCAGTATAGCGTGCGTAGTACAAACAAAGGCGTAGTTAGTAGTAGCTGGACATTGCTGGATTCGGCAAAGCGACGACACGGCCACATGCATGCCCCCGGCCGCACCGCACCGGATCGCCGCCCCGCTGTCGCCGTCGCCCCGCGCCATATGACGGCATCCCGTTCGTCACCCGCGCCCCGTCCCCGTCCCCCCTTTGCCCTCGCCGGCAGGTCACGACGACTCACGCGGCGCGACGCGCCGCGCACGTCCGCGTCGTCAACTTGCCGCGCGCGCCCCCTCGCGACTTGATCTACTCGGCTCTCCTCCAGGCCAGCTCGGGCTCGGCGGCGTCAACGCCGGCGGACCCCGACGACCCGGCCGGGCCGGCCGGGTGGTCTCCCATGGATATCGGTGTCGCCGGCCGTGCCGGGCCGCCGATCGGCCGCGGCGAGCGGGCCGGCCGGGGATGTGTGGTTGTGAGGTGCCGCGCGCGCGCGGCGAAGTCCAGTCGAGATCGAGCGAGGCTGTCGGCCACGGCGGATAGCGTAGCGTGCGCCGGAGGAGCAAGTTGCGGCCGGGTGGATTTGCCGGGAGGGCCCGGCGCAGCGCGGCGGCATCATCGATCGGATCGGATCGGATCGGGGTTCTTGGTCTTTTCGAGGGAGATTTTTCGCCGGGAAGACAAGTTTTGGGCGGTTTGTCTTTCGTGCACCACCAAGCATCCCATGCATCTCACCCGCGCGCGGACTTTTACTAAAGCTTGCTTGTTCATTCGACGTACGGTGCCGGCTACTCTACACGCGATCGTGCGTGGGTGTGATTCCGACCGGCTTGCATTGACGTGCCTGCAATGCAAAACTGGTTTCGTTTCGTCCTTTCCAGAAAGTTCATGATGGGTTGAATTATTATTAATATCTCTGATGAAAATATATAAATGCTCGTTTACAAAACATTAAATCTATTTAGCTTCACTTGTACTGGATTATATATCAAACTATGACAGCTTCACTGCTTGCATAATTGCATGTACATGGCTTTCAAATCTAAAGGGTGGATATACAGTATACGTTAGAGGCTCAGAGCAGGCGTGGACTCCGGAAGGTTTGATTCAGCTAGCAGGCCGGCCATCCAGTGATTAGCCCGGTCATGCACCGAGGTCATTTCTGACATTTCCTCGCGGCAGCAACTAGTGCCTAGTGGCCTCCGAGTGAGAAGGCAAGCCGGCCAGCTAAGATGGACGTTGATTGGCAGCGACGGTATCTATCTCGTCACAGGTTAATGATGACCACGAGAGGTGGTTAATCAGTTGGGAGTGCATTCATTAAGACTAACTTTTTAAACTAATTACTTTTGACTGTCAACGCCGCCCGCGCTGGCCAGAACGACGACGTCAAACCGCCCGCCATAAAGCTAATCCTTGTCTCTAGCTTGCGCCTCCGGGAGGTTGACGCGTCCCAGAGCTGCCGCTTTCTCACTAATGCTATAGTATCTCTTCCTGGTCCCTGCCCGATCTTATCGTCCACTTGTGTAAATTCACCATCACTTATCACTCCAGAAAATTACCTTAGGATTAGGAATATATGAAGTTGGCTTGGGTAGCTTCTCTCCTAAGCGTAAGCTAGGCAGCTAGCTATATACTGTATATGCTTTATCGTGTCGGGAAAAGTTTCGTCATCGTCCAAGCATGCATGTGAAGTTTAAATATTAAGCAAAGTCATCTAGCTGATCGGGGCGTGTACACGCGGCGATAACCTGCAGGGATGGCATGATTTTATACAGAAATCCGTACAGAGATTACCCGAAACCCTGCCTGTCAAATGACCTAATCCCATTGATCATTTTTTCTTTTTAGCACAATCCCATTGATCAGTTGATCGCCCATGCTAACCTAGCTCTCCACCAAGACGACGACGTCCTCTCCCTCGCGGGCCCCACGTCTCACATGACCCGGCATCGGCACGTGGGCCCTCACCACCCGAAAAATCCACGAGATCAACCTTTCGCGTATTTTCGCTTGGCCCGCGGCGGCCCACGTGTCCCGCGGCCCACGTCATCGTCGCCGCCCCTGCCCCACCTAACCCTCTCCTAAACAGACGCGCCTGCCCGCCCACCCGCCATTCCCCTATAAAGCAAGGAATAGTCGCAGCCTGCTCCAGCTTCGCTAAAGCTTGCTGCTAATCCCAGCCATTAGCGGTAAGCTTCGAGTAATTAAGGGATCGATAAGAGTAGCGTCACGGCCGCAGCAGGCTAGCTAGCTGCTGGTTTTTTACCAGATCGAGCTCGAGGTAGGAGAGGACCATCGGATGGAGGCGGCGCTGGCGGCGAGGTACTGGGGCGTGGGCGGGCGGCGGTGCGGGGCGTGCGGGGGCTCGCCGGCGGCGGTGCACTGCCGGACGTGCCCCGGCGGCGGCGCGTACCTGTGCGCCGGGTGCGACGCCGGGCACGCGCGGGCGGGGCACGAGAGGGTCTGGGTCTGCGAGGTGTGCGAGCGCGCGCCGGCGGCCGTCACGTGCCGCGCCGACGCGGCGGCGCTCTGCGCCGCCTGCGACGCCGACATCCACGACGCCAACTCGCTCGCGCGCCGCCACGAGCGCGTGCCCGTGCAGCCCATCGGCGCGGCCGCGCCCGCGCCCATGGCGGCGACGGACGCGCTGCTGTTCGGCGCCGCCGCGGACGAGAAGGACGCCGGGATGCTCGGCGGCGGCGGCGCGATCGGCGGCGGAGGCGCTAATAATATGGTCGTCGACGCCGCGAAGCTGGACTTTTTGTTCGCGGACGTCATGGACCCGTTCCTCGGGCAAGACTTCGCGAGGTTCCCGCACGCCGACAGCGTCGTGCCTAATAACAACGGATCCAGCGGCGGCGCCGTGGACCTTGACCTCGTAGGTGGCGCCGGCGCCGCGGCCGTCGCCGGCGCCAAGCCGTCCTACAGCTCCTACACCGCCGCGTCGCTCGGCCACAGCGTAAGCGTTCTTATTAGTTATTCCTCGTGTTTGCCGCAAGGAGTTCGATCTGCACGGCTTCGTTGCGGCTAATAATCTTTCTTCCGCTTCGCCTTTGGTTGAGCAGGGCTCGTCGTCGGAGGTCGGCTTGGTCCCGGACGTGTTCTGCGGCGGCCGGGGCGGGAGCGTGACCGGCGGTGTCATCGAGCTCGACTTCGCGCAGTCCAAGGAGGCGTACCTGCCGTACACCGCCGCAACTCCCACCCACAGTGTAAGAACATGCGCCCTGTGCTACTATACATGCTGCAACAGCAACCTATACCTTCATAGGCACACGATGAAGAGCACATGCTAGCTATAGGATCGATGCACCTTTCACTGTACCGATCTTATTAACATGGTTTTGGTGTACGAGCAGGTGTCGTCTTTGGATGTGGGGGCGGTGCCGGAGCGCAGCGACGGCGTCGTCGTCATGGCCGGCGGCAGGGTCGCGGCGACGCCGGCGGAGAGCCGGGAGGCGCGGCTGATGCGGTACCGCGAGAAGCGCAAGAACCGGCGGTTCGAGAAGACGATCCGCTACGCGTCCCGCAAGGCCTACGCCGAGTCGCGCCCGCGCGTCAAGGGCCGCTTCGCCAAGCGCGCCGACGACGCCGACGCCGACGCCGACGCCGCCGCCGACTTCGTCATCGACACCGCCGCCGCGCCGCCACCGCCGCCGCAGGCGCAGCCCTCCGCCTCCTACCCTAGCTACATGCTCGACTTCGCCGCCGGCTACGGCGTCGTCCCCACCTTCTGATCGACGCGCCGCCCGTCGATCTTGTGATTGCTGCTGCGTCGCATGCCATGCATGTTTTTGCGCCGGCCAATCGATCTCGATTGGGCCGGTGTATCAACGCAGTAACGCACGTACTACTATGCATTGTGCGGCGTGCGTGCCATGCTGTGCATGTGCGCATGTTTGCTAGAGCGGCTAGTTCGTTCTAGTTCTAGTTTGTGATGATGATGATGATGATCACCTGTTTTGTTTGAGCTAGCCATGGTTAAATTAATTAGCAGGCTAGTGTGTACCACTTCGTACTACACGTATGTTTTTGCTGGAACGGCAAGTACGTTCTAGTTGTGTAATTTTGGATCGATCAGCTGGAAGATGCTGCTTCTGCTTAGCATCTGACAGTCTCTTTGAATGATTCACTATGCTATAATTTGGGAACCAAGTACCTGGATCTCTTGCAAAGTTGTTGCATGCACATGTGTGCTCGCGTAGTTTGGAAACCGAACAGAGCTCAACAGGATTCCCCCTAGCTAGAAACGAGCAGCTTATCAGCCTGGCACGCAATTCAACCTGTCGTTCCAGCCTTCAATCGAAGGGTTAGGGAACGGAGATATATAAACTCTGAGTCATCTTTTATGCCTGTCGATGGATCCACTAAACAAGTAATTTTTTTTAAAAAAAGGAATACTAGACAAGTAATAGAGTGGATGGATCCACTGCCGCGATGGGATTATCTCAAAAACTATAGCACTATAATAGGTAAGATCTTATCGCTGAAGAATTTACCGTGCATCCGGCCTTAACTCCCGTCCGGAAGCGACGCGTGCCTCCCGCGCCTCGCTGTCGTCCATCCAGCGAGCGCTCGCTTCGTGTGTGGGCCCCACGCGGCGCCGGCGTCGCCTCCTCCCTCCGCGTGGGCGGCGGCGGTGTCCGTCGAAGAAAATGCCGCCTGCTCCTCCCTCCTCTCTGCTCTCTCGCTGAACCACCCGCGTCGCTTCTCACGCGGGCGCCAGCCGTCCCCTCCCCTCCCCTTCGCGCCGCCCCCTCGGCACCCTGCTTCCACGCCGCCGCCCTTCCGCTCGTCGCCAGGGCCGCCGTCGTCTCCCCCGCCGGCGGTTCTTCTTCTCCGCCCGTGTCCTTCGCCGCCCCCTCCCTCCCCTGCTGTACCCGCGCGGAACGGCCACGGGCGGCGGCCCTCGCCCCTTTCCCACTTCTGCGCTCCCCCGCTTTACCCGCGCGGGACGGGACGACACGGGCGGCGGCCGGCGACTCCTCATGGCGGCGGCAGCTTCGACGTGTGGGCGGCGGCGGAGGAGAAGAAGGGCGTGCCCCGACGCCTCGGCTTCTGCCCGTGCCGGCGCCGGCAGCCCCTTCGGTGATGGCGATAGCGGGAGTGGCGACCGACGGCCTCCGCGCGTGACCTCCGCCTCAGCGTCCGGGGCCGCGCGGACGCCGAGCGGGGGCAACGGCGAAGCGCGGGACGGCGGCCGTGCGGCAAGACGGGGCCGCAAGCGGCGGCGGCGGCTGGGGGCAGCGCGTCCTTCGTCTTCCCCGTCCTCCGGCGGCACATCCCCGCGGCCTCGTGACGGCAGACGTCCGCGCGGGCGGCGGCGGCCATCTTCGTTGCGCCCGCCGTCTTCGCGTCGTCTGGTCACCGCCCGCTGCCAAGCTCTCGGGCTCCGCTTGCTCCGGTCCGCCACTCGGCGGAGCGTGGCCGCTGTGCGGCGGTGGAGGACTCCCACGGTGGCGCCAGGCGTGCGGACGGCTCCCGCGGTCGACGAGCTTGGTGGGCAGGTGCGAGTGCCGCCGGCCTCGCCGCTGCACCCGTCGCTCAGCCGCCGCCTCCGCAACAGCGGCAACCTCAAGGGCGGCCAGCCCCCATGTTCCCGTCGGGATCCACGGGCGGAGGCTGCCACTGCTGGGGAGGGCTGGATCCCGCGGGGCCGTCGTCCCCCAAGGTCACCTGCATCGGCCAGGTCCGCGTCAAGGGCGGCAAGCACAGCCCCAAGCACGCGTCCGCCGCGGTGCTGCGCTCCTAGCCAGCTTCCATCTGGTCCTATGCATTACCTCACTTCCACAACAGCGTCTTCTATGAGCTCATCATGCAACATCAGTCATTGCCGCCGCCCTTCCTATCAGCCTCCAATCTCAGGCTTCTGTTTTATGTGAGAATGAGATGCTCGCTCACCCATTCCTGCAGCAACATCACTGGTACCGTACATCCCGTCGTACCAGCACCGATGAGGCACAGCAAGGGGATGGTGGAAGCTGGAGATGGCCAAAGGACGAAGCATTCGGCATTTGCCTATAGGGTGCTCGGGGGAATGCGCGTGTGCACCCTGTGTCATCAGGTGAGTGTCAAGCGTCAACGATGAGACAAGAGTTTAACACACATTCCATCAATTTGATCGTATTTTTTTCAACTAATTTCTGCTTTCATTTCGGACCTTTTTCCCCTTCCAGTCTCAATGGAGCAGAGTGCTCAGTGAAAACTGAATATCATGCTCACCGCCACCAATGGCTAAAGGAAGGTGATAATTCAAATTATTCTTTAACTCTGATGTTATTTTCTTTGGGACTACCTACAGTGCCAATGATGTCAATATTTGGTTATCAATGCATATATAGATTCCTGATTAAGTTATTGCTACATGATTTTCTTTTTGCCTCCTTTTCACTTTGAATTGTGCTGTTGTTAGCATATTTTTAATTAATATATCATGATCACGTTGTGCCTTCCTAAGTTATAAATCAGTATGTGTACTTTTATTCTCTAAGCTAGGCTGGCCATGATATATAAAATAGCCATTAAATACTGTCCATTTGTGCACTCCGATGTCGCCGCCTATATAAGTTGTTACTAGTCTTGATTTCACCTAAGTGTTATAGTTGATTACCTGTCGCAGGCAAATACCCATTCTTTATATACTAATTCTTGCGGGTTGTATCTTAGTAGAGGGCAAATCTCTTTGATTCAAAACTGAAAGCACTAAGAATGTTTCCTTCCCTTTTTTTCCAGCTATCTGCTATCCTGATGGTTATTGGACCGTCAATGTCATCCCAAACAACACTGATTATATTTTGTATGCTGATATGTCAAGGTTCTCCGTCACGTCCCAAACGTAAGTTCGTTCCTACAAACTTTGCTCTATATTGAACTCATTAGGTTTTGTCATATGCTCATATGTCAATGGTTTTAACTCCCTAAATTTTCCTGTTATGCTTGGGCGATGCTGGGAGCATGCTACATCACTGATCCTAATACTGCCTAATTTTGACTAGGTGATTTGGGTACCCTCCCTGCATTTCATAGAGTACAGGCTCAAACAACTTGATGTTCAGAACTTTCCATTCGACTTGATAAGCCAAACTAGCTAATTGCAATTCGTGATGAACAAACTACAAAGTTGTAGTAGTTTATCACCGAACAATGTCAATTTATGAATTAAAATTACCTTTTGTATCCAATCTTCTGAACTAGGGATAAATTCTACTACTTTAAATGTGTTCAATTATTTGACATAATAATAACCTTCACATCACGTACTTCATCCTTCTGCGAGCTGAATCCGTTTCTTTTTATTTCGACTAAAGCTTTGATTAATTTGCGTTATGACGGTTCTTTCATTTAATAACACAGGGTGGTTTGGTTGTTCTGCGAGCTGAATCCGTTTCTGTTTTTTCTCGACTGAAGCTTCCATTAATTTGCGCTATGATGGTTCTTCCATTTAATAACACAGGGTGGCTTGGTTGAAGGAGCTATCTGAGTCTGGGGAGACATTGCTCGTGAGACTATGTCGCCAGTTTGGTCAGCATCTCTGATATGCTTCCCTTCCCATTTTGTGGGCAAAACTGATGACCCATTAAATAACAGTTTATATGATCCACTTCAATGCCTTTAATATGTAATTATGACAGTATTATGTATTGTTTGCCTGTTAGTGTGTTATGGCCTTAGGTTATGGCAAAACAGGTGATGAGTGTGCTTTAAGTGGCCTATATGGTCATATTGTGAGACTAAATTACTCGAAGCCCAGTGGTGAGCATCGGTTCATATAACTGTAGTGATTGGCTATGCAACTGTGCCTTTCAAACTACATCTTTGTCAATAGTTTTCCTCTACATGGCATACAACATTCCTACTTGCATTATTGTTCCTTATTTCTGAGTGAAGATTTGATTCAAGCATTTGCATGGATGCGGGAACATGAATAGCTTTTAATCATGCCCAGTAGCCTTACATGGAAAGTCAAAACATTTTTCCAGCCTTTTCATTGTTGTTATTTTTATCTTGCAATTTTCTTATCTCACTTCACTATTTCCAGTGCTGCAGGGCTCACTTTCTTTACCATTTTCAGTGCCGCAGAGCTTATCCACCGGGGGATCCATGAGATAGAGAAAGGCCTCCTTAATATTAGCATAGTTCGTAGTAGTACTAACAAATTTGTTGATTGTAATTTGTTAGTTGTCGTTATGACGCTTCTTAGCAATGATGGAAAAGCAACAATAATGCTAAAAAGAAAGTATTTTTCCTATTCAAGCGCCCTTGATAAGTATGTAAGTTTATGCAGACGCAAGTGCTTCAATGCTTTTTTGCTTGCTCTTTTTTGTTCAGTGACCATGTCGACGGTCATTCCAAATATCACAGCTTTGATCCATGCCTACTTCAATCAATCTTGGTGTACCTTATGCATACAGTAGAAACAGCGCACGGCAGACGGGCGCAGCGAAGCGCGCAATCCTTCCTAGTACTTTTTTTGGCCGGGAAGAATTAGAACAGCATGCACACCACAATGAGAACTTGATGGAAATTGTTCTTGATTCCCGTGTTTGTATGTCCATTTCTGATTAGTACATATATGTTACTGCAGATATGTATTATTTGTATGGATGTAGCATGAACGTGGGTAATGAAGTAACTTTTATAATTGCAAATACAGAAATAACGTGTATTATTTTTGTGATGAAAAATAAAGTGGTCCCAACTGTTATTGGACCAAAAGCGGGCAAGGCTGGACCTTGGAAGTGGCCCATTTTTAAAGAAATAATTAGGCCATGATGTCTACTAGCCTGAAATGGATCGGTGCCAAAAAAAAATAATTTAGCATAAACCTAAAAAAATATAACGGGCAAATGATGGGCCTGTAGCTGGCCCTGTCCCATAAATAGGCAGCTTGCTGGTCGGCGGAGCGCCCAGGACGGCCAGGAGCAGCGACAGGCCATTCGGCGGTAGCTTCACGCTGCCCTCCTGTGTGTCAAAGCAAGATCATCTAGGCTCAAAAAAAAAAAAGCAAGATCATCCACGATCCATCTCACTTGTGACTTGTCACTCTTCTCGCTTCTTTGTTCCAACTCTTTTGAATCATGCTCAAGATAATGAATGGTCATGAGGGGAGAGCAAGTCGATCGGCAGAGAAGATGGTGTCCAGGGTTCTGCCAGGGATACCTGCAAAATTTAGAGATGGGTAGACGCTTCGATCACTGCCCGATGTGGAAAAGCAAACCGCGTTCTCCAGATACCGAACATGCAAAAGAAAAGAGCTAGCGCGGTGAGCTGCTGGAGTCGAGGTCGGTCAGTCAAACAAGTTACACTTCCACACACCGCCCCGTCAACACGATATCAGGCATCACAGCTCAAACTTTAAAGAGGGCGGATAAATGCTGTACAAATTCCACAATATTGTATGTTTTCACTAAAAGAATAAGGTTGGATAGATGGTGTACAATTCATGTTTTGGCAGCAAACAATTAATCGCGACTGTGTAGGAAAAAAAAACAATTGGTAAAGAAAAAGAAAAAAAGGGGGTAGCCGATGCTGGGCCACTTCAAGGCCCAGCCCAGCAGCTAGCCATTCCCTCCGGGCTCCGGATCCCGCCGCACGCTCACTGACGTCTGGGCCCTCATGTTAGGTCCCACGTGTCAGTACGCCTCCCCTCCATCCCCCGCCTCCCAACAAATTTCGCCCCCCACCCTTTCCTGTCTCCCGAGTCCCAAATTTCAAATTTCCTCTCCCTCTCCCTCTTCCAGCCTTCCTCCTCGACCTCCCTTCCCAATCCGCAAACCCTACCACCAGCCCCTCACCACCAATGGAGATCGAGCAGCGTCCCGTGAGTTCTCTCGGTGAGGTGCGGGCCATCATCGATGGTTCCGACCTCAGCATCAATTACAGCTTCGACATCAGGGAGAACTGCCCGCTCAATGAGTCCCGCACCCTCCTCAGGGCCATCCGCGTCGGCGGCGGCGGTTTCGGCGAGGTGAGCAACCCGGATATTCTGCTTAACAAGGATGACGCCTACGCGGTGGTCCAACAGAAGCTGGACCAGCTCCGCCGCCGCATTCGCAACATCAACAGGACCCTCTCCGCCATGGACAAGACCATTCAGGAGACCGAGGAGGTGGTGGCGCAGGGAGGGCCAGGGGTCCTGTCTGGCTACGAGCCACGCCCCTACAAGGGCCCTCCATTCTCCATCGATGTTGACCAGGTACGATTCCGTGCAATTTTGGGGTGTTTTCGGTCCGATTGGGTTAAATTCTGTGTCATCCGGGCGCTATTTGGGTGCGATTTGGATCGTTTTGGGAGGCGTGGGTATAATTGGGCTCTTGATTACGTATGGTTCCATGGCAGCTCGTCGAGGAGGAGGAACTCAAGACGCATGTACAGCAGATACGGGCCTTCATCCTTCAGTACTCTCCTGGCAGCCCCGCGCCGGAGGGGTACAACTCGGAGGACGCGTGCAAGGACCGCGAAGAGAAGGAGCAGAAGGTCATGTCCCAGCTGAATGTAGACTTTCTCCGGGTGAAGCGGAGCGGATTGGCTGCGGACCGCGATGAGCTCGTGATGGGCCTGGAGGAATTGGAACAGAAGTACCTCAATGAGCCAACTCGCCTTGGTAGTGGCATCGCGGACTTCGTTCGCTTCCGCGACCATCCGACCTACGCAGGTGAGTTTTTGTGAAGAGGGACCGTGCTTTTACTTCAATTTCTGGGAGACCTAGTATTTGCTGCTGATTCTAATTCTCCTGTATAATGGTTCCAGGAGAAATTAGTCGCAACATTCGCGATTGATACATGCAGCGGAAGCAGCAGGCGCATCACAGAGTACAGGTACATGATCAAGTTTTTATGTTCTGTTCTTAGTGCTCAAATGCACTGCCATTGTCTGAAAATTGATAATAGATGACATGTGTCATTGTAAGAAAAATGCAGGCATAGAATCTGAACTAGTTAAAAATAAGTTGCAGGACAAGTCCTTACTACCTAGTTCCATTAGTTGTGCTTGTTTTTTCTAATTTTGGCTTTACTGAGCAACCATCAGAAGCTGTTATTATTGGGCCCATTTACATTTTCATTATCATCTACCTATGTTAAGTTTGCTAAGCCGCCGATTTGGTTCCGGCTTAGCCTTTAGATGTGGACTAGGCAGGTTATGCACTTTTTGTGGGCTACAACTGCTAGACTAGCAATTTTAGGGCTTACTTCTCTGCAATCTTAAAGTTCGAGTAATGTGGCAAGCAGTCAGGACTGCAGACTGCAATGCCCCAAGATGAACAGTCAATGGTGGCTGTCTTGCAACACTATATTGTTTTGGAGTAGAAAAAGAAGTTGGGTGATCCTGTACTTCCTTTGTAAACTGCAATCATTGACTAAACAGCAAGATTGTGTTCCAAATAGCTCCTTCCTCCAGCTTGATTGACTTTTGCAGATAGTTTCCTTGTCCAGCTTCTTGTAATTCATGCCGTTTTCTCTATATTCAGTCCATGCATGATATTCGGAAACCTAACTGATTCCTACTAATTGGCATACGCAGGACAATGGTGGAGGGCAAGTACAGCACACGTTGGAGTAAAAGAAAATTTGCTCCTGTTGCCTTCCTACTATTAGGAAATTGTTCTTTTATTTCTTCTGTAAAAATGTTATCCCCGTGCAAGTTATAGAGACATGACTTTGCAGTCAAGTTATATGTCAACAGACATGACTTTGGTTATCAAAAAAAGAAAACATGTTGTCCTAGCCGTACTAAAGTTCTATTCCATGATTTCTGCTACGAATCCATTTTAATTTCCCTTGGCTTTTGTCATGCGTGCATTCATACAGTTTTATAGCTCTGAAACTATGAGTTTTTAGGATAATTCACAAGAATGTTCTTTGTGCTCTAGCAGATGCGTCAGGTGCTTGTGCCAATTTATATTGGCCTGTTTCTTATATTCGAACTGGTTTCTTTGTGCTGTTGCTGTTCCATTCAGTGTGCTTCTTGACGCAGTTACTGGTTAACTGCTCGCCCTGTTCGTTTGGATTGTTTCCAGCGAGCCAACAGTGTTTTTCTCTCAGCGAAAACCAGCGCAAGCCACCAGCCACCAACCAGCCAGCAGTGTTTTTCTCTCAGCAAAAACCAGCGCCGGCTACCAGCCACCAGCCAAACGAACAGGACGATAGGAGATGTTTGCCAGTGCACGGTAATGGTTGTCTGTATTCATTATCAGTATGGCTCACCCATACTTGTTTGATTGTTTCTTGAGCTCTAGCATGCTTCTGCATCTTCTGAGTTTTGCCTGGAAAAGGTGGATGGACATGGATTAGAATGATTGACTGCAGGTTATTTCAGCTCTGCAGGCTGTTCTGTTTTCTTTGCCCCAGAAACCAGTCTTTCTTTCTGGCGATGATTGTTTGGAAAGAAGCACCTAACATCTAAATACATATGAAAGTCATGATAAGTTCTACATGATGAAAGTTAGAAGTTTTTCCCTTGCGTACGAATGCCTTGGAAGTATCAAATAATCTAATGGGTTACGGATGGATTCAGGTAGCTAAACGCTAACAGTACAGTTAGCAGCTTGTTACTGGGAATCAGCCCCAGATGCGCAGAATTTTACAAGCCATAGGAGAACCATACCAACACAAACTGACAGTACACCGATAAGCATATCTGTGAACTGGACAAGGAAGCACCCAAATTAATCTCCTAGTAACAAGGTATAACCACCAAAATGCACACATAAAACATGTTTCTCCCAGGCAGGGAGTTCAGGATACATGTCTGACAAAGTGACAATACCACTCTAGGATCACACTACCTTTTTTTTTTGAGGGTCGTGCCTCCTTTATCGCCTCTGCATTGGAGCTCTTCTCGGTGATGCAACCCGAGCTTTCAGGCCCGGATGAGCCCTGGAACGAACTGGTCTGTTCAGGCTTTAACAGCTCATCGTTCTCCAGGTTGGAAAACTTCTCAGCTGATTCTCCTTTGAGCAGCTCAACAACTTCAGGCATTATTGGTCTCTGCTCTAGCTTATTATGGGAACATTCGAGCCCGACAAGCACCATTTGCTTCAGCTCATCCTCGACGAAAGTTACCATTGAGCTTTGGATTGGATCGGCGATTTCCTTGAACTTTTTGTCGCGAGCTAGAGGAAGAGCCCGTTCAGGTATCCGTGCCTCACGCCCCATCCAGGGCAATTTTTGTACATCTCCACCTGCAGGTCAGGAAGCCCGACACCGTCCGTTCCTCCTCCACCGTCGTCACCTTCTCCGTCCCCTGCCCCGGCCCCATACTCCACCGCCACCTCCTCCGCTGCTCCTGCTCCGGCCCGATCCTCCGACGCTGTGCCTTTGTATTAAGAAAATCACAGTCCGATTACAACCCAAACAAACAACACTACAGAATGGGTACCTGCATACTTGAAGAAAAATGACGATAGTATGCCCTGTGCAGCATTATTGCAGATAAGAAACGTTGAATGTCCTTCCAGAATGTTAAGAGCTACTGGCCCCTGCGAAATGTACAATAGCCGGTTTCTTACAGCACCATCAAAGTAATTAATCATGCAAGAAAATATTTGGGCAGCAGTTTCAACTGAACTCTATTATCCTCAGTCCAGTGGCGGCATTCAGAAGAATAAGTGAAGATAAACAGAATGGGTTCAACCAGCTTAGGTTTTTAGATATCTGAGTTGGATATGTTACTTTCTATATACTAAATTTACAGAACCAGTACATCAGGATAATATACAAATCATGAACAACACAAACTTGACCAAACAAAAATAGCCTACAGAAAGTAATCTTGCTGACATCTAAAAACTACTAGTATTTAAAGAGCCCTGAGTTATTAACAGCTCTGCTCCACACAATAGAATAGTTTGAAACTACCTTAGTACATTACAGTGTGCAAAAAACATGCTCCTTTCGAGTAGACAGACACGCATTCTCAGCAACTAGGTGTACCATGAATAAGGGTTTCTATTTCCCGCAAAAAAAAAGGGTTTCTATGTAAACTGATGCCCAAGATAAATCGAACACAGCCACCGGTCACAGCATGTTTTTTCAAATGGTCAAAGCTTGTAGACAGGGCGTTATCCTGAGCAGCTGGAAGCATTGACACATGAGTGCGTGACGACAGCAGTCGCTTGGCAAAGCAGCAGCCCGCACTATCTCTCCTCCGGTGACCCTACCACCTGTTGGGTTCAACGTAAATTGAGACAGTGTTCATATCTGATTAGTATTTGTATGAGCTGTTGCCAACATAAATACCTAGCAAACGATGTAAGAGTTATCTGAAGTGGGGAAGAGTGATGCAAACAAACATACCTGACAGTTGTTATAGAATTTTGTTAACATTTCGGATAGATTGTAAAGTACTCACACACAACATTTGGAAGGATATTCGTGCATGCCTCTTCAACAACCTGAAACAGATGACAGTGTGATAAAAAAAAAGCAAACCGATATGCATTTCACTTAGTTTTTCTAGTCATTTCAGTTTATTTAGAGTGCTCCAAAAGCTGCACAGAAAAAAACATTATTGAATAGGAAAAAGCATGCCAAGGATCTGAACACACCCAAAATGGTCTCTAAGTAACTGATAACCCACCGCTGGTGTTGGGTTACTGACTTTTGGAACCCCTAAGCACCAGCAAATGCAAGTGCAGTGTATTCCGGTTCCTCATGTGAGCCCGGATCGGAGCCAGGCGCTCCACCCTCGGGAACAGAACCGCGTGGCGGCGGCGACGCAGTGACGGCGCGGCGGCGGCGTCTTCCTCCAGCCGACGTCCTCCGTCCTCCGCATCCTGCGTGCTTCTCCCCGGTAACTCGCTGCCCATCCTTCTTTGTTCTTTTCCCTCTCCTCTCCTCTTCGGCTCTTCCGTTCTTGGTGTCATCGTTGTTCTTGGAGTCAGCGTCGGGGCAGAGAGGGTGTGCGGGGATGCCGGCGCTGAGTAGATCCCGTCGGCCAGCGATCGGTGCCGCCCGTGCGTCGGGCTGCAGCCGCCTCGTGGTGGTGCTCCGCTGCTACGGCCTCAGCAGCGTGGCCGTCGACCCGCGCGCCATCCGCGCCGTCGACGCCGAGCGCTGCCTGCTCCGCTGCGGCCGCGCGGTGGCGCCACGCGGTGCGCCGTGCGATTCACCTACGCCTGGATGACGCCGTAGGACTTCCCGCTCCTCATCCCCAGACGCACTGCTAGTAGACACAGCTTGCTTGTGTGCGAGCTAGCTAAGCTTATCTTGCTATCTCTTTCTTGCCAGTAGACGCATTGCTCGTAGATGCACTGCTAGTAGACACAGTTTACCTTGCTTGCGTGACAGCTTGCCGGTGTACTATTGCTGATCTTGCTATCCTTTTCTTCAATTTAGCTAGCTGCTAGCCTACGTATCCTTTTCAGGTTAAAGCCTATAAGCAAGCCTATAAGAAAGCTTACTAAACTGCTTCTTTTAGCTAGCTACATCATTTCTGAAAATTCTAGTTCCTTTTCATGTTTTGAAGGCGTATCTGATGAGAGAAGCTGGGCCATCATTCACAGCCATGGAATGGAGACTTGCATTGCATCAATGCTCAACCCTGGAGCAAAGGTGTTTAGGGTGAATTATCTTGTCCAAGCGTCCTTTTTCTATCTGATCAAATATGTGAAACTGTAAATTTGTGAAATCTTCATTTCCATTGCAGAATCTTCAAGGGCTATTAAAATTTATGTCCTGATCTTTTAGATGGTGTGACACAATTGAATAGTTTTTTATTTGTATTCACATCACACTTGTTTTATGTTCTATGCAAGACATTACACAAGAAAGCATGAAGCTGTCAACCCGAAAGCAAATAATGGCACCTTTTTTTGTGTACAGTATGAATTAAACTGTTATTAGATGCATATATGCATGAGCTAGTTGGGACAATGGTTTATACAACTTCCCTGAATTCTCCTCAGGGCTCAGAGTATAGTGGAATGTTAATGAAATGAATGGAAAAGAACTTAAATAGCAGGGGTTCTATTAGAAGTCACTGACATGATGGTTTGTTGGTTTATTTGTTGCGAATTGGCGATCTTGGTTAGGTATGGCAAGGAGTTAGAAATGACAATCCATATCTTATTCCATTATATGCTTTTCAAATTCAGTATTGTTTTAATTTCTGTCAATGTTTTTTTTCTCGAACCACAATTTCTGTCAATGCTATGTAATTGCTTTTCAAATTCAGTATTGACTAGATACTTTACTGACCTTACTGCAGATGACCCACATGAAAATGATTAAAGGAATGAAAGGTCATGGCTACCGTGATGAATTGGTTATTCCTATTATTGAGAACACTCCTGATGAGTATGAGCTCACTGACTCCCTAAGCGAGGCAGTACACTATCAATACCTATCTCTGAATCTATCTCAATGCTAGAGAGGCATGTGGTAAAGTGAGTGTGTGGTCTCTCACAGGGTGACAGACATTGAAAGAGTAGGAGTCTAAGATCATTTCTCGATGGAATTGGTGGATCTGTTGTTTTTCTTTACTTTGTGTTAAACTTGCTGTCTATAATATGTTTATACAGTATCTAGCTGTTTCAGCTTAATTAACTTGGTGTTCAGGAAGAAACATCTTTGTTGTGCTTTGTGAGATTGTCTTGATGTGATGTATGTTTCAGTTGTGGCCTTGCTCTTGAACGGCATCAAAGGCTGTAGAAATGGTAGCGTTGGTTAGGATTCTGTTCAGGTTTGGGCTTGCTGCTGGGGTACAGGGGCTATCAATGTCAGTTTCACTAGTGGTATGATAATTGGTAATTGTAGTTGTCCTGTAACCTGTCTGCATTTTGATGCAGACAACATCACTTGGAAGTTGGAACTAGTGGGTTGGATACTTAGATCTTTATTATTGTGTGTTTGTCAGCTTTAGTATTATGTCTAGATTTCTTTCCGAATCGGTAGTAGTTTCATAACTTCATTTCAGGCACGCATTTAGAAGCCTTGTTTCAGAATTCCATTGGTTAGAAATGTTTCTGAACATCAAGTATATATTTGCAGTCATCTATTTCAGAGCATTCAGTCGTTTTGCATCTGAAGCTGTTAACACGGCGCGCTGATGGCTGTGTTTTTCCTTTGTTTCAGGCCATGGATCCTGCAAGTTCTGCAGCTCATTAGACTCCTAACTGTTTGCCTGGGCGAACGGATGGGGGAGAAAACATTTTATTCCAGATTTTGTGTACACTATGGGACCTGCAGTGCGGTGATGCTTGATTTTAGTTGTGTTGAGCAAATCAAGTCCCATGCTTTGTTGAGGACAGGGGCGGATCCAAAGGGTGGTCTGGGTGGTCCATCGTCCACCCTGTGGCCCGTCCATCATACATACATCATATATATCTTCTATGTAAAAAAGGGGTATTTGTATTCCATTTGAACAATTTATATTAAGATTTGATATTATTTTACCAAATTATAATATGGTTTTATCGAATTGTAAATGGTTTACTGAATAGTATAAGAAATTTTGTTGGGGTGACCACCCTATGCTCAAGAGCTGGGTCCGCCACTGGTTGAGGAACGTGGGAATGTGACTGTTATACCCGTTCCAGGGCTCATCCGGGCCTGAAAGCTCGGGTTGCATCACTGAGAAGAGCTCCAATGCAGAGATAGAGGAGGCAGTTGATTCCAGTGAGACGGTTCCCTCGGCAAGGTAGCGTGATGCATAGAGTGGTATTGTCACTTTGTCAGATATGTATCCTGAACTCCCTGCCTGGGAGAAACATGTTTTATGTATGCATTTTGGTGGTTATACCTTATTACTAGGATATTACTTTGGGTGCTTCCATGCCCAGTTCACAGATATGCTTATCGGTGTACTGTCTGTTTGTGTTGGTATGGTTCTCCTATGGCTGGTAAAATTCTGCGCATCTGGGGCTGATTCCCAGTAACAAGCTGCTAACTGTACTGTTATTAGCGTTTAGCTACCTGAATCCATCCGTAACCCATTAGATTATTTGATACTTCCAAGGCATTCATATGCAAGGGGAAAAAACTTCTAACTTTCATCATGTAGAACTTATCATGACTTTCATATGTATTTAGATGTTAGGTGCTTCTTTCCAAACAATCATCACCAGAAAGAAAGACTGGTTTCTGGGGCAAAGAAAACAGAACAGCCTGCAGAGCTGAAACAACCTGCAGTCAAATCATTCTAATCCATGTCGATCCACCTTTTCCAGGCAAGATTCAGAAGATGCAGAAGCATGCTAGAGCTCAAGAAACAATCAAACAAGTATGGGTGAGCCATACTGATAATGAATACAAACGACCATTACCGTGGGTAGTGCAGTGCCTTTGGCAAACATCTCTTACTGCAGTTAACCAATAACAGCATCAAGAAGCACGCTGAATGGAACAGCAACAGCAACAGCACAAAGAAACAGTTCGAATGTAAGAAACAAGCCAATATAAATTGGCACAAGCACCTGACGCATCTGCTAAAGCAAAAAGGACATTCTTGTGAATTATCCTAAAAACTCATAGTTTCTAAGCTATAAAACTGCATGAATGCATGCATGACAAAAGCCCAGGGAAATTAAAATGGATTCGTAGCAGAAATCATGGCATAGAACTTTAGTACGGCTACGGCCACACGTTTTCTGTTTTTTGATAACCAGAGTCATGTCTGTTGACATATAACCTGACTACAAGCAACATCTTCATACCACTGTAACGGTTCTCTCTAATCTGCACGGGGATATCATTTGTACAGAACAAAGAAAAGAAAACTATTTCCTAATAGTAATGTAACAGGAGCGACTTTTCCTGCACTCCAACTCCTGCTGTGTTTGTTGTCCACCATTGTCCTGCGTATGCCAATTAGTAGGAATCAGTTAGGTTTCCGAATATCATGCATGGACTGAATATAGAGAAAACGGCATGAATTACAAGAAGCTGGACAAGGAAACTATCTGCAAAAGTCAATCAAGCTGGAGGAAGGAGCTATTTGGAACACAATCTTGCTGTTTAGTCAATGATTGCAGTTTACAAAGGAAGTACAGGATCACCCAACTTCTTTTTCTACTCCAAAACAATATAGTGTTGCAAGAC
>OAMR01000372.1:753600-775317 GCA_900205405.1 Echinochloa crus-galli
AACCGGGGGTGGGGGCCTGTCTCTTATACACATCTACCAAAGTCATGTCTGTTGACATATAACTTGACTGCAAAGTCATGTCTCTATAACTTGCACGGGGATAACATTTTTACAGAAGAAATAAAAGAACAATTTCCTAATAGTAGGAAGGCAACAGGAGCAAATTTTCTTTTACTCCAACGTGTGCTGTACTTGCCCTCCACCATTGTCCTGCGTATGCCAATTAGTAGGAATCAGTTAGGTTTCCGAATATCATGCATGGACTGAATATAGAGAAAACGGCATGAATTACAAGAAGCTGGACAAGGAAACTATCTGCAAAAGTCAATCAAGCTGGAGGAAGGAGCTATTTGGAACACAATCTTGCTGTTTAGTCAATGATTGCAGTTTACAAAGGAAGTACAGGATCACCCAACTTCTTTTTCTACTCCAAAACAATATAGTGTTGCAAGACTATAATCTTGCTGTTTATTCCTTTTTGATTTTGTGCAGCACCTAGGTGCTTGATGGTTTGACATCCTAAACTGAGGTAAGATTTTTGACTTCTCATCAGTGCCAACTATGATTTGAGGAAATGGTCATTTTGTTCCAATTTATTGAACAATACGCTGGAATTTGCACACCATACTGTATTCACTTGGTACCCTGATGTATGAAAGTACCAGATGTCAATAGGGATGAAAGTGGTGTGGATAATTTCTGGTAATATCCGCTCCGCTCCGTATCCGACATAAAAAAGAGGATGCGGATATGGAAAAGGTATTATCCGCTCCGATCCGATCCGTTTTCATCCCTAGATGTCAATCCAAGCATGCTTTCCTGTCCTTGTGAACCTGTTATTTTGGGGGGAAAATGGCTTGCATGGATGCTACTGTTAGCTTCTAACTTCTGATTGCGTTGAAAAATTATTTTTCTTCCATGTGTAGTCCATCCTGCCATCTATGCTGATCTCCGTATATGCTTTTTTTAGTTGATCTCAACATCTTTTAAATTTGGATCTGTGTGATATGTTTCTATTCGTGAGAGCATATTAAAGTGCCATTGTTATCTGTGGATGTGCGTCTTTGTGCATGTGTGTTTAGTGTGTGAGTGTCCGCATGTTACGCTCCTCATTTTATCACTCTAGAAAGCTAGTCTTGCTTCCATGCATGCATTGAGATAATTATCAAGGACCAAACATATATGTGTGTTGTTCAGTCTTCAATAATTATTTACTTGTTAGTGCATACCATCTATAAACTCTATAATAACCATGAAATTTATGTAACCTGCTGTTGTCAGTGGATAGAGAGATTTTCTTTGCTTGTGGGGGTGGATAACTTGTGAAAAAACGGCATATACTGGATGTTTGTTGGAGCAGTGAGTGAATTTAATAAGTAGCTCGAAATAAGAAAAATACTATAGATAAAAGAAAAAAGGCCATTATATCTGTTTCTAAAATAGATAGTCTAATGTTTGCTTATTTTAAGGCTAGATGGTGTTTCTAGATTGATTTTAGTGGAAGAATAAGACTAGTAGTATATGGATGTAGATGTAGACATGATCAAGGTATTTATTTAAAATTGCCAGCTCGAACACATGCGAGCTACCAAGCTCATACTTCTATTTCCTGGTTCAATTTAGTATGGATGTTGTGCATACATTTGGTCAAATGTGTACTTGTTCTGTTTTGTTAGTGTAAGCAACTTGGATGTCTGACAAGTCTGAGCCTCCCGGTACATGAATGGGATGTCTGACAAGTTTGACAAGTGTCTTTGCTTTTGTTGAGATAAAAGTATCGCCGAGTATTTTTGTGGTTTAATCTCTAGTAAATCTGAACCCATAGTAGGTAATGATAGGTTAGATGTGTTAATCATTGCCTGGCCATCAAAAGCCAGGTGTTATAAAATAGTTTGGTTTGGGCCATTCTGCTTGGTTCAATTGTTTCTTGATTGTTGGTGGTGGCACATGAAAGTGTTTTTGGCACTGCATGAGAGCCTGAGCCTTCAATGATTGGATGAACCTACACTGTCCACTTCGTGAGGAATGAATTGGATAATCGTCTGTTTTCTGGGTTTGGTCAGTGCGTTCTCAAATAGCGATTGGCATTTTTGTTTGTTTCTTTCCTTGTACGATATGTAGAAACTACAAGATGATTGTCACCACCTAAGCATCCTTAGAATGCTTATCTTGCATCATGTTGTGTACCAGTTGTAAGCTGGTAGCCTATTCAGTTGTTTCAGTCATGGTTGGGTGGTCATTTTGGAGTAGGAAGAAGACATGGTGGTATTTTGTGTGGGGCCTATGTAGATGGCTTTATCAGTATCTTCTTGTTGCATTGAAAACTGACTTTCATACAAGAACTTCATCTCTTAATCTATTGTACATAGAAAATGCATGTACATTTTAGACTTTTCATATTTTGCATGAAGTTGGCCATATTTGGATTTGTGTCAGCAAATGAAATCCATTGTGTCATTTAAGTCAGTACTATCTACCAATTTCTCCTTAAATGTACATTACACATACTCTTAATTTGCATATTGCTTAGTTCTAACCACCAACCTTCACTTGGTACCCTGATGTATGAAAGTACCAGATGTCAATAGGGATGAAAGTGGTGTGGATAATTTCTGCGTCCGATCCGATCCGAATCCGAATTTTAAAGATATGAAGAAGAGTTTTGGATATCCGCGTGGATATGGATAATCCGAATCCGATTGTGTGTGGATGGGAGTAGGATATGGTTTTAGTGAAATCCGGCGGATATGGATTATCCGATAATTGATCGCGGATTATCCGAAGCTTATAATAGGATATCCGACTACTTCTGTGAGCCCACTATAATAAAATTTAAGCCCAACCCACATATATACAAAATATTTTAGTAATGTTTATTTTGTTTCTCTCTCGAACTGAGGATTGAATAATTTTTGTTCGGAGTAAGTGGGTACGTGGTGAGCTTCATCCGCTTCCACGAGCGGGTTCTTGTATGAAAGTCAGTTTTCAATGCAACAAGAAGATACTGATAAAGCCATCTACATAGGCCCCACACAAAATACCACCATGTCTTCTTCCTACTCCAAAATGACCACCCAACCATGACTGAAACAACTGAATAGGCTACCAGCTTACAACTGGTACACAACATGATGCAAGATAAGCATTCTAAGGATGCTTAGGTGGTGACAATCATCTTGTAGTTTCTACATATCGTACAAGGAAAGAAACAAACAAAAATGCCAATCGCTATTTGAGAACGCACTGACCAAACCCAGAAAACAGACGATTATCCAATTCATTCCTCACGAAGTGGACAGTGTAGGTTCATCCAATCATTGAAGGCTCAGGCTCTCATGCAGTGCCAAAAACACTTTCATGTGCCACCACCAACAATCAAGAAACAATTGAACCAAGCAGAATGGCCCAAACCAAACTATTTTATAACACCTGGCTTTTGATGGCCAGGCAATGATTAACACATCTAACCTATCATTACCTACTATGGGTTCAGATTTACTAGAGATTAAACCACAAAAATACTCGGCGATACTTTTATCTCAACAAAAGCAAAGACACTTGTCAAACTTGTCAGACATCCCATTCATGTACCGGGAGGCTCAGACTTGTCAGACATCCAAGTTGCTTACACTAACAAAACAGAACAAGTACACATTTGACCAAATGTATGCACAACATCCATACTAAATTGAACCAGGAAATAGAAGTATGAGCTTGGTAGCTCGCATGTGTTCGAGCTGGCAATTTTAAATAAATACCTTGATCATGTCTACATCTACATCCATATACTACTAGTCTTATTCTTCCACTAAAATCAATCTAGAAACACCATCTAGCCTTAAAATAAGCAAACATTAGACTATCTATTTTAGAAACAGATATAATGGCCTTTTTTCTTTTATCTATAGTATTTTTCTTATTTCGAGCTACTTATTAAATTCACTCACTGCTCCAACAAACATCCAGTATATGCCGTTTTTTCACAAGAAACATCCAGTATTTTTCTTATTTTGGACCCACGCTGGCACGCTTAGTCCGAGAAGAAGAGTACTCCGTGTACGTCTGCCCCAAAAAGCGTATACTTCCCGTTTTTTGAAAAAATCAAGCAACTATAAATTGGGTCGCCTAATATCTGGGCTATCCATCAGACCATCAGTCACCTGTTATGTCCACTGGATCACCATCCAACAGGCGAGCCTGCTGTCTGTCTTTCCCTGCTATAACTGTGTTATCGGGTCCACTTCTTTTTTGTGCGCCCGTTTAACTGGAGGTACTACTGCACAGTGTGCTAATGGCCTATTTGTGGACCTAGTGTTAACACTAAGACAAGACAGATTGATGTGTATTTGTCTGTTTTTCTAGCTATTAAACAAATAAAAAATACAGATATAACTGGGCCTTTTTTCCGGCCCATTTTGCTTCCATATGACACAATTAAGAAAATAAAAGCTTAACAAAACATAGAATAGGCATTAATTAGGAATAAAAGAACAAAAACGACACTATTATAATTTTTCTTTGTTCCAATTGATATAGCAGGAGGTACACCTGGTATTTTAGATAAAAAGTTTGACACGGTAAACCTGTTACACTTTTAGAACTGAAACCTTCAAATTTAGAAATACCAAAAAGAAGATGAAATTTACACTTAATGTTGTGGGAAGTTTGCATCGCATATATTGAGACAAGACTGTAATTTCCTTGACACAAAATAGAATAACTTCCCACAACATTAAGTGTAAATTTCATCTTCTTTTTGGTATTTCTAAATTTGAAGGTTTCAGTTCTAAAAGTGTAACAGGTTTACCGTGTCAAACTTTTTATCTAAAATACCAGGTGTACCTCCTGCTATATCAATTGGAACAAAGAAAAATTATAATAGTGTCGTTTTTGTTCTTTTATTCCTAATTAATGCCTATTCTATGTTTTGTTAAGCTTTTATTTTCTTAATTGTGTCATATGGAAGCAAAATGGGCCGGAAAAAAGGCCCAGTTATATCTGTATTTTTTATTTGTTTAATAGCTAGAAAAACAGACAAATACACATCAATCTGTCTTGTCTTAGTGTTAACACTAGGTCCACAAATAGGCCATTAGCACACTGTGCAGTAGTACCTCCAGTTAAACGGGCGCACAAAAAAGAAGTGGACCCGATAACACAGTTATAGCAGGGAAAGACAGACAGCAGGCTCGCCTGTTGGATGGTGATCCAGTGGACATAACAGGTGACTGATGGTCTGATGGATAGCCCAGATATTAGGCGACCCAATTTATAGTTGCTTGATTTTTTCAAAAAACGGGAAGTATACGCTTTTTGGGGCAGACGTACACGGAGTACTCTTCTTCTCGGACTAAGCGTGCCAGCGTGGGTCCAAAATTTCCTGGTGGAGAAGACGCAATTGAACGGGACTGTTTTTCCTATATATATATACTACCTAATTTCTCCTTGCGCAGTATATAAAAGAAGTCGCGGTTGGAGCCTGCAATCTAACTGTTGGGCAATCGCGCTGCGACCGCTCGTTGTAACTAATATTGGTAAAAGAAGTCGTTTTGGACAAGGTTTGAGTCAAATATTGGGAATATAAATCATGAATAATCGTTGAGTTTGAAAATGTGAAAATTATATAAATAGATTCGTCTTGAAAATTACTTTCATAAAAGTATACATATATAACTTTTCAAAAAATATTTTTATAAAAAAGAGAAGTCAAAGTTATACATGGGTGATCGTATCGCTGTCTTAAACGACTTCTTTTACCAAACCGGAGGAGTATAAAAGAAGATAAAAGAAGAAGAGAAGGCGCGGTCCTCTCCTCCGCAGTTGCGCACCCCTTCGATCCTGCGAAAAGAAAAAACTCCAGGCTAGAAGCTCGAATCGTACTCGGCCTCGGCCTCCGCATCGGCTGGAGGTACTCCGTCCATCGCCTCTCCCTCCCACGCCTGGCATGATTTTTTATCTATTCTCCTGCTATTGTCGAATTGCTGCTGAGGATGGGGAACCCTGTGCTTTCCCATTTGAAATCAGCCGTGGGGATTCATCAAATTTTGACCTGAAATAGCCGTGGGGATTCATCAAATTTTGACCTGAAATAGCCGTGGGGATTCATCAAATTTTGACCTGAAATAGCCGTGGGGATTCATCAAATTTTGACCTGAAATAGCCGTGGGGTAGGTACAGGAGGGGTAGGAAGATGAAAGAAGGCAGGAGTTAGGGATAAGGAGCACGTAGAAGCATCTATGCTACAGCTTTTCTCCCTTGAACCCAGAGTACAAAGGCACCTGCTTAGAGAACATCTTTCGGACTACATGAGAATCGTGCATGATGTGACAGACTGCAATAGTAGTACTTTTTTCCCTATCCAGTAGCTCATCTGGAATAGGAATACTCATCTGGGTACTTAGTTGTTACCTTAAGATTATAGATTTCATGAGATTACTTTTTGTAGGGTTTGATTTTCTTGTATGTACTGAACAGTGGGACAACTCTTGATTAGTGAAAACAGTAACTGAAGCATGAAGAGGAATTCAGAACAATGGCTGCATGGAGCTGTTGCTAAAAGAAGAAAAGTACCAAAAAACTCACTTTGCAATCTCCCGATGGTATGCAGTTCATACTGAAATTAAGTACACGATGGTGTGTTTTCTTGGATTATATGATTAATCATGTTGAACACTTCAATTATAATGTTATTGTTTCCTTATTGTAGGATATTTTATCAACGATCTTGTCTCTGTTGCCAATAAATGATGCTATAAGGACAAGTATATTGTCAAGAAAATTGAAGCACGTATGGTGCAGTCACAGTAACCTAACTTTTGATAAAGGTACAATGAGGAAAACCTATTTCAAGCCCTCCACTGGTCATTATGGACTCCTCAGGGATAAGGAATTTATTGCAAAGGTTGATACAGTCCTGCATCAGCACAGTGGAATGGGGGTTGAGCATATGGAAATTAAGTTTGGGTTGCACAATAAGCATGCAGATCATATTGATAGATGGGTTAACTTTGCAATAGTGTCAAAAACAAAGGAATTTGTTATTGACTTATCAGGTCGGGCTAAGAGTTCATTCTTCACAGAGTTGGCGTGTCGCAGGCGGATAGTCAGAGAACAGCCATATAATTTGCCTTCAGAGCTTTTCAAGCCCAATTGTGGTTCATACTTGCGGTGTCTAGAGCTTAGGACTGTGTCTCTGCAGTTGCCTTCAGATTTCAAAGGATTTCTGAACCTCAAGAGTCTCACCTTAGTGGATGTGAGTATCACAGATGAAGATGTTCAGTGTATGCTGTCCAAATGCAATCTTCTGGAGTTTTTTGAGATTGCCTATTGTAGAATGGTTACAAGCATACGGATGCTTCATCCATTGGTCTGGCTTAAGCATTTGGTAGTGGATATCTGCCCAAAACTGCAAGAGATTGAGCTGAACTGTAGTCCAACAACACTCAAGTACAATGGCGCCATGGTTCCATTAATATTTGCTTCAACATCCAGGCTAACAAATATTAGTGTTGTGCTCTTGACCTGTCAATCTGCTCTTTCCTACATCGTCACTGGTTTCCCTAGTACTTCGCCAAAGCTCAAGACTCTGACCTTACTTTGTTACGAGCGTGAGGTTGATGATTTGTCCACTCTGGCCCTATCATGTGCATACATCACTAAGGTTAAATTCACCATTTTGTTCTTCATTTCTGTTGCAGAGAACTATTGTACCTGAAGGGCCTTTCCAATTTACTTATCTCCGGAATTTAAGGTTGGAATTAATTATCTCTAACTATGAAAATAGAGAGACTGATGTCCTTGATTACGTTTATCTCCTGAAGATTGCTCCTTTCATGGAAACATTGGAGTTGTCGGTAAGTTTATTTCATTCAAAATTTTGGTTGTGGAAAAGTATCAGCAACAAAAAAAATACAAGCACGGTGATTCATTTATGTTGCCTGTTGAGCAGTTCATAATGCTAGGAGTGCATAGCGACATGCAGTAGTTTATTTGATTTTTTTTGTTGTTGAATTGAATATATGATTCTATAGCATATATAAAACTTTGGTCAGATTGAAGTCAAGTCATCATTATAGTATTCACACAGGGAAGAACTTCCTAATAAACAACTAATGTTTAATTAATTAGGCCCTGATTCTTGTGAAATTCTTAACCACAATATTCTTGTATAGTTTTCCCATGAAATCCTTAACCACAATATTCTTGTGAAATTCCTGTGTCCCGAAGGGGCCCTTAGTAGTGCCTTTGCCTTAAGTGCACTACTCTACGTCTATGGGGCCATGGCTATCCATTTCACAAACAATACTACCTCGAGGGGTGTACTGACTCCACTTTTTAATGCTTGTATTGGTGTTTTCGATTAGATGTGGATGAAGTGCCAGCATCGACCTTATTGCAAAGAGGATGGCGAGCTAAGGGTTGGTCTGCCACACAAGCACACCCATCTTAAATCTGTTCGTATCAGTGGCTTTTTTGGCCACAAAGACCAGGTGGAGCTAGCACTTCACATCCTTCGCAGTTCCATCGTGCTCGAGAAGATGGAGATCACCCCAAAGCTAGAAATAAGTAACCATCTTGCAATACAAGACTGTTTCTATGAGTTGCAGGGCATTACCCGGATGGCCATAGAGTCGCCACTGAATTTGTTTGCAAAACAGACCATCGCAATGTCGTTAATGTGGTGAGGGTGCCGTCTTCTTGGAAGCCCGGCCATGGAAGCATGAGGTCCCCACAAGAAGTGGGCTGTCGCGCTGACGTGACGTCGCTCGTTGCCGGAGTGCGCTAAAATGGAGAGTGCAAAATAGGGCATTGTTTAGATCCCAAAAGAGCACTCCCAAATTCACTATGTAAAAAGAAGATTCTCCATCACATCAAAATGTCATAACATGTATGGAGTACTAAATGTAGATGAAATCAAAAACTAATTGCACAGTCTTGTTGTACTCTGCGAGACGAACATTTTGAGCCTAATTAATCAATTTTTGGACAATTTTTTACACATACAAACGAAATGCTACAGTGTCGCAATGATTACGAAGTGACATCTTACTCCCAAATTCGACATCTAAACAAGGCCTAGATTTGTCTAGAATGTTTGTGCTGTGATGACACCTGTTGAATTTGCTACATGTGCACAGTTTAGGTTTTACTAGTATCAAAAGAATGCATTTGTAACTGGTACAACATGAAATACGGAAGAAATTTTTTTATTTGCTACATAACTAGAACATAGAGGTAGTACTAACTATTTCACGTAAAACAGAAATACATAACCAAAACATGGTATGATGCAGATGAGCATAGCGTATGCCCTGGTTGGCAGGTGGCCTGGGCTTCATCTGTTTTTTTCAACGTGAAGTCGTTTCACAAAGCGAGGCAAAAATAAACTAGAAATCAGACGACTTATCATAGTTTTTTTTTCTCTCCAAAACAACTTATCTGGTCACACCATTTTGATAGAAGCCTGCCAACCGAAGTCTAATGCCATGTTCGCCTGGCTTAGCAGCCACCAGACATCGGTCAGCGGTACTTTTAGTTTCTGAACAAATTAACACCAGCCACCCGTCAGACGAACATGACCTAAATTGTGCAGATCAAATGGATTCCCTTGGCCTGTGGCGGCTTTCGTGGATTCCCTTGCACACACGGCTCACCCGGAATGCCAGAACGAAGCTGACGCAGGCCAGTCAGATTCACTTCCCTCCATGACCATGGCTGTGTTTAGTTCCCCAGACTTCTTAAAAATTCTCTCTCCAAACTTCACTATTCACCTATCACATCAAATCACATCAAATCTCCCTCCTCATGCATGGAGCACTAAACATGGATAAATAAAAAAACTAATTACATGGTTTTGATGTACACGACGAGACGAATCTTTTGAGCCTAGTTAGGTCATTGTAGGGCAATGTTTACCACAAACAAACGAAAAGTGCTACAGTACGCTACAGTGTCCGATGTGACATTTTCACCAAACTTTTCCTTTTCGTTTTTGAACTAAACACAGCCATGAATCCCAATCCGTACATCCATGATGATGCGCCTCGAGTCCTCGACTCGACCTCAGTGAATGATGGTGATGGCTATACCTCTGTCCATGCGCACATATAATGATCAATCCTCTGCAAGCTGTCCATCTATTGTACGTCCATGGCCAAATGGTCCGGCTGCCTGTTTGTTCGCATGCCACCTCTTTTGGCTCTGTTTGGAATTCATGAATTTGCATCCATTCACCACTAGAATTGAACTGTTTTCACTGAAATTTTATCTGTTCAAATTTCATTTTGCCCTGCGTCAAAGATCATCCATATTTCTCACTTGTTACTCTTCTCGGTTCTTTGTTCCAACTTTTCGAATCATGTTTTTTTAATAAAACAGGAGGGGTTGTCCCTACTGATTATATACTAGCAAATATACACATAGTTTATTACGGATGAATATTTTAAACATCTAGTGTATTTTTTCTATAAAACTATCCATATGATGCAATAGTGCCACACAAATTCTCACAATATAAAGTTCATCTGATTATTAAGTCCTAAAAAAATCAAATGAACAAGAGACAGCCTCACATATGCACAATGACTTTGACATGAGCCTAAACAAGGTCATAAAAATAAAACAAAAGAGTATCATATCATGGTCTAGAAACTACTGGTTAAGCTTAAGAATTCTAAATCCTACAACTCACATTAAGAGATGTATTTCCAATCTAAAAACGTTTCTGCACTTTTTTGAATTAAACCTTTCTTCACAGATCACGGCCGGATTAGTAACGCCGACGATGTTGTGGTTTTTGATGGTTTTGCTCCCATCCGCTGCAAACCCACATGCTCATTCCGGTCATGTCCACACTCCACGTAAGCGTACACAACCATGTTAGCTCAACAAACTTGTGCAGTTGTGGCTGTTTTGCACGAAGTTAAGGTTTGCAAGAGCTCGAGATGTGTGATTGCCATGCATGACACGGATAGCTCAAGTTGGCGGAGTCCTGCCTGCGCCAGACAAGCAGTCATGGTGCACTCTTTGTTGTTGTAATTAATCAACACAGCAAATAAGTAGTTAAAAGAGTCCAGTAAACGCTGCAGTATTCAGCAGCACAAAATTATTCATCTATCTCCAGTGAACTGCTACTACTACTGCCGTGGAAACAGCTCGCTTAATCACCAGTTCACCGCCGTCACATACTATTTACCTGTTGCCATGGGCAATAGCAGCCGCTTCCTGGCGCTGTGCGCCTGTGCGGCGATGCTGTCGAGCCATATCATGGGCAACAGATGGCGCGGCTGGTATATGGCAAGCCGGCGGGGTAGGTCCGTAGGTACATGATGCTGGACTTCGTCGGGTAATTAATGTGATGGTGTGCTGCATTGACACCTATTCTACCTGGGTTGCCCTGCGTCTGTACTCCCTTCGTTCTGAAAAACTGACGTTTAGGACAGCGACATGGTCTCCAAAACACAACTTTGACCTCTTATTATTATAAAAATATTTATCAAAGAGTGATATATGTATATTTTTATGAAAGTATTTTTCAAGACAAATATATTTATATAGTTTTCACATTTGTAAATTCAATAATTTAGAAATTATTGATGATTTATATTTTTAATGTTTGACTTTGTCTTAAACGTCAGTTTTTTTGGAATGGAGAGAGTACACGCTGGCCATCGCGGACGAGCTCCTCGTCGGCAGCACCTACGTCAAGCACCTAGTCCCTGATCGATGTACGTGGAGGACGACCAGCGTCCAGCCCGAGCAAGCAAGCGACCGGCTCAATGAGTAACAATAAAGGCACGTACAACGGCTTGTCGAGAGCCGTAGACATGCAGTGAAAGTTTGCAGAAAGCCCCCTCCGCGACGGCAGGAAGCGCGCCCTCGTCGTCTCGTTCGTCTACTACGGAAGCGCGTGCTCCGAGGTCGGACCGACGACTCGGAGCCCGTTGTAGGAGCTGCTGCGGGGAGACGCCGGAAGCTTGGATCCACTGCGCTCAGGGACAGGGGGGCCCGACCGGAACAGCTGCGCTGCGTCGAAGCGGTCGCCGCAGAGCACGAAGAGGCTCACGGCGGCGTCGATGGAGAGCAGCTCGGTGTCCGGTACTCCCGCGTCGGCCCCACCCGCAGCGCCTGCCAGCCCGCCGCTGCCGTCGCGCCCCGCATCCGTGATGGTGACCGTCGCTCCGTGATGGTGACCGTCGCTGGCTGCGGGGGATGTCAACATCGACGGCGAGCGCGGACGCCACCCCTGGCTCTCGACAGTAAAAACAGCGAGCGCAGAACCGCGCCCCTTGCGCGATGCTGCTTCTTCCACAACTACGCAGTGGCATCCTCTCTCTCCCCGAGGACCATTTCCCATGGGGGAGGGCGACGCCATGGACCTCACGCGGATCCTCACAGGCAACGGCAGCGCTGAGCTGGGGCCGACCCCGCCATCTACCTCCTGTCGCTGGTGAGCTCCGGCGGCGAGGCAGTAGCCTGGTGCCCGCTGCTCCATGAGGTGTGCGGTCCGCTGGTTCCCCGGTGGAAAATTGGATCTTGGGCAAGCGGTTTGCGTTCGCACTGGCCTTGGATGCAGGTTACCTGTTTGGGGTAATGCATCACTAGCTGTACCCATTCTTCCAAATCCTTCTTGCAGATTCATTTTCTTTGTTCGAGTATAAATCCTTTCTTGTTGTCAATTTGATTCTGATTGTCTCACCGCCCTGATGGAGAGTTCACAGGCTCCTGTTGTACGCTGATTTTAATTGGGCACAAATCACAAGCTTCGGATTTCTTTTCTTTTTTTTGAAATAATATGCGGAATATTTGAATGTATTATGTGTCTCATGTATGCAACAAAATGACTACAAAGATCAAGTATGCACTAGATCATCATGATTTATGTGTCAAATGATGAATTAAACACCCTGCAGACAGCAAACAGACAATGTGACGAACCGGATTCCCAACGACGAGAATCCGACTCCCTGTACCCTTGAGATAGTCCCAGGAATAGCAGCTATCTCGTACAGAACTCATCTCAGTCGAATATCACATCCATACAACGATAAAAGATTCATTACATGACATATATAAAACATAGCGGTATGGTACAAGCCCTCTGGGCTAAATCGACAATAAGAAACAACTACGCAGCGGTAGCTAGAACATCAGGGTCCACTCCTCCACAGGCATCCTTGAGCATTCCCATGGTGTAGATAGCTTGTGCTGTCTTGTCAAGCTCATGACTCGGCGCAGAGCGAGGTCACCCACGTTTAGAGAGCGTTCCTTGATGTGCACTGCCTCCCTCCGCGCAAGCAGCCCCACAAGCCTCCGGCCAGCCGCTACCGAATCGTAATTTTGGGAGGCTGACTGCCGTGGAGGAGCTGGTTCCATCGATTCTAGTGGGAGGAGTCGAATTGGGCTTGGATTGGGCTATTTGGCCAATTTCTAGGAACGAGATGGGCTGGACGATGGAACTCTTGCCTTTTCCTATTTTTTTTAATATATACACGCTAGCAAACTTAGTTACAACTTAGTTTTAATGCCCGTACGTTGTTGCGGATGAATATTTTAAACATCTAGTGTATTGTTTCTATAAAAATATCCATATGATGCAATAGTGCCACAAATTCCACGCATTTTCACAATATAAAGTTCATCTGATTATTAATAAGTCCTAAAAAACTAAAAAAGTCAAATGAACAAGAGACAGCCTCACATATGTACAATGACTTTGACATGAGCCTAAACAAGGTCATAAAAATAAAACAAAAGAGTATCATATCATGGTCTAGAAACTACTGGTTAAGCTTAAGACTTCTAAATTCTACAAGTCACATTAACAGATGAATTTCCAATCTAAAAACGTTTCTGCACCTTTTCGAATTAAACCTTTCTTCACAGATCATGGATTAGTAAAACTGAATTAAATTGTAATAGAACATAGCTTCTATTATTCTAACATTCCGAGATAGAGCTGTTGTAGTATTACCTATGCTTCTCACAAAATTAAAGTGCAAGCACTCCCGTAGACAATATCTCATTGGTTGGTGTGTGGAGGCTTGACAGAGATACACACAGCGCCGTGCTGCTTGGCTATTTGCCGCGCGGTGCTGCTGGACAGTGGAACACAACCCTGTTTCCACCTTCAGTGCTTGCCATGGAGGCCTGCCGGCGGTGAGTAGTAGGGCACAATTTTAACAATTCATTTATATATAAAAAAACACTACAATGCGGAAGAGGTTCACTAATCTCTGCTGTGCATGAAGAGCGCTCTCTAGAGGCAAATAGCTCAGACCATCGAGCTATACATCTTGATACACAATTATAGTTGAATGTTGCTGACGGCAGAAGTACGCCCGGTTAGAAAAAGGCTTTCCTTCCCCGCGTAAATAAATGAAGCGAGCAAGGGGCACGAGCAAATAACGCCGTCGACTTTGATCGCCGGCGAGGTTGTGCCTTGTGGAGTTGTGGTTTGATGTTTTTGCTCCCATCCGCTGCTAATCCACATGCTCCTTCCGGTCATGTCCACACTCCAGGCAAGCGTACGTACACAACCATGTTAATTAGGTGAACAAACTTGTGCAGCTGTGGCTGTTTTGCACGTTTGTCGTAGTGTTAAAGGCTTGCAAGAGCTCGGCATGTGTGATTGCCATGCACGACGCGAATTGCTCAAGGTGGCGGAGTCCTGCCTAGCTGCGCCCCAGAGAAACAGTCATATGGCGTACTCTTTCTTGTTGTAATTAATCAACAGCAAATAAGCAGTTGAAAGAGTCCAGAAAATGCTGCAGCTTTTAAAACATCGATCGTGTTCTTCCACTTTCGTGCGCGTTGTCAGCACGCAGAATGCTCTTGGGTTCTCGCCACTGCTTATTGCTTGGAGAATGCTGACAATCCGTTCATCTATCGCCAGTGGACTGCCTAGACCTAAAAAATAGAACGGGCCCAATAATGGGCCTGTAGCTGGCCCTGGCCCATAAACAGGCAGCTTGTTATATGGGCCTTAGGGTAACCCCAACCCAATGACTAGGATGACGATGTTCATAACATTAACATTAAGGACGTGTTTGGTTCGATATTTATGCGGTGTGACCCGTTTACAGCGTTATCAGGTAACGTTATATCATGGGGGTGTTTAGATGCAAAATTTGGAGTGCAAATTTGGGTGTTGGGGGTCACATCGTAATCATTTCGCCACTGTAGCATTTCGTTTGTATGTGTGAAAAATTGTTCAAAAATTGATTAATTAGGCTCAAAATATTCGTCTCACAGAGTACAACAAAACTATGCAATTAGTTTTTGATTTCATCTATATCTAGTACTCCATACATGTTATGACATTTTAATATGATGGGGAATCTTTTTTTTGCATAGTAAATTTGGGAGTTACTTTTTGAAACTAAACCATGTTTGGTTGGACCCCATTCGTAATCGATCGCAGCGTGACCCGATACAAGCCAATACAAACTCGTTACCCCTCCTCTCCGGACGTTATCTGATACCTCTCCGCACTTTTTTTTCCTCCTCTCGCACGACTCGCCGCTCGTCTCGCCGTCGCCGCTGCAGTTGCCGGCGGAATCCACGACCGCCAGTCCGCCGCCATCTCGTCGGCGAGGAACATCCCTCTCCCCCTCCATCCCCCTCTCCTTCTCCCTCCCACATCGCACTCGACCCAACCCTTTTCACCAAACCCTAACCTGCACGCATTCTTGATTTTGAGGATTCAAGCTCTGCGAGAGGGAGCGGCGGGGAGGAAACGCTTGCCTGCGTGACATGCTCCTCGTCCCCGTCGACTCTGGTGCGTGAAGACGCACAGGCTGCCGCCGCAATCCACTATCGCAGACTTCCACAGGTTCAGCACATCTTGCCGGTGATCTTCCATCCTGCTCCATCCCAGCCTTTTCCCAGATCCTAACTCCTGTGTTCTTGATTTTGACAGCGAAAGAAAAGCTCAGTGAGGGAGAGCGGGGAGAAGACGACGTGAATCAATTGGCTGGGAGGGGGATCTGTAAGGTGTGTGTGTTTGTTTCCCTCCCCCTTTGAACTCTCGTTTTTCCTGCTAGATCAATGTGGAAGGCATGAACTTGTATTAACCACCTAGAAATTTCACTCGCTAGGTAGTAATTAATGTGTCTTTCAAATGCATTTGCATTCTTGGTTCAAGATCGAGAATGAAACACTTCCCTGCTCCATCATCAGATTATTGAAGAGTATCACAAGAGCACTGTTGTTATGTCTGCACATACTGCATAATTGTACTTGATAGAGAGAGAAAAAAGAGTAATTACATAATGCCAAGAAACTAACGTGCTGTTGTGAGCCATATTGGTGTCCATGGTGTGTACTATCACGCTTGAGTTAGTTTATATTTGCAAATTACTCCCTCTAATTTGATCTATTTGGCGCTCGTGAGCCAAATTATTCACCTATGCAGCTATGCTCATAGCAAAATACCGGCTAGAGATAAGGCCTGGATGTGCAAGAAATTACCTAGATTGGACCTGGGCTGCAGCCCCCCCGGGTCCTGGATCTGTCCCTGTCTGTAGGTAACTATTGTGGATGTTACCCAGCTAGACCTTTCTGAATTTTGATATGTTACCTTTCTTTTTCTGGTAATTTTTGAACTTCCCATGTACTTACAGTAGAAGCACTATACTATTCTCACTAGTTTGCATGTTTGTTTGGATTGAAGTAGAGATATACATTGTAGTTTTTCATTGTACTATATTGGAAAAATGTTTGAACAACTCTTCTGTGCAGCCTCAATCTTCCTTGCTTGTGCCAGAGCTACATAGCGAGGGGGCAAGATAAATATAATAGATGAAAAAAATAAAGAGATGGAGAGGGGATAAATGAAAAAAAAAACGTATGTGAGCCATCCCCTCTGATTTGTCCAGGCTGGCAAGAGCCACTAATATAATCAAACCTATGTCACATATAAATACGTACAGTTAGTGAGCCAGTGACTGTATTGCCGTAGTTAGGTAAGTTTAATGGCCGCAATTTACACTTTTCGAAGTACAATGGTCTAATTGAAACACACTAACAAGTATAATGGTCATTCATGCATTTTACTCTTCTTTTTATTATAACTTTTGTATTTTATTTCATCTTGACATGGAATTGCAAACATAGGATTCATGCCTATTTTGGATATTAGCATTAGGGTGGTACATTTCCCGCATACCTTATTTGCTCCTGGTTAAGGTACCATCCGCAATGCTTCGCCTTGTCTTTCTTCTGTTCTTCAGATGAGGCTCAAAGGAAGTGAGGAGTCATCCAAACATCCAGAAGTCAGTCTATGATATCTGCAGCTTAAACTTGTGCTAGATTCATCCAGGCTGTTTCTTTTTTTTTAATTCTCTGTTAGCTGCCGCCTCCCTTCATCTGTGTACATGTTGGTAATGCCTCTCTCTCTCCATGCAATTCAGGCGGGCCTATACATGTTTCTATTCCGTGCCCCTTTTTGAGAGATCTATCTGGGCGTATTGCTCTTTCCAGCTTTGTGTTATGATTCTTTTTAGAGTAAAATGCATGAATGGTCATTATACTTGTTAGCATGTTTTAGTTTGGCCATTGTATTTTAAAAAGTATAAATTGCAGCCATTAAAATAGTTTGACACTATCAGCATGGTCATTAGCTCTCTAACTATACGTATTTGGATGATGTGGCATCCAGCGTGACTTGAGTTAGTTTATATTTGCAAATTACTCCCTCTAATTTGATCTATTTGGCGCTCGTGAGCCAAATTATTCACCTATGCAGCTATGCTCATAGCAAAATACCGGCTAGAGATAAGGCCTCGCTGACCAGATCGAACAAGCGGAAATTAAGACAGGTGCGACCTACCGGATGCTAGAGCTCGATGTGCGTACTGAAGCTTCCTATAGGTACGCAGCTTATTTCCTAAGGCTTATTGGCGAAGAGGCTTATTTGGTAGCTGCATTAGCTGCCCTTTTGGTAGCTGCTAATGCTTTTTTTCTCTTCAGCTTCAATCTTTTTGGCCTCCAAAATTGTTGCTCTCTTCTGTGCAGCCTCAATCTTCCTTGCTTGTGCCAGAGCTACATAGCGAGGGGGCAAGATAAATATAATAGATGAAAAAAATAAAGAGATGGAGAGGGGATAAATGAAAAAAAAAACGTATGTGAGCCATCCCCTCTGATTTGTCCAGGCTGGCAAGAGCCACTAATATAATCAAACCTATGTCACATATAAATACGTACAGTTAGTGAGCCAGTGACTGTATTGCCGTAGTTAGGTAAGTTTAATGGCCGCAATTTACACTTTTGGAAGTACAATGGTCTAATTGAAACACACTAACAAGTATAATGGTCATTCATGCATTTTACTCTTCTTTTTATTATAACTTTTGTATTTTATTTCATCTTGACATGGAATTGCAAACATAGGATTCGTTCAGTGTTGTATGATTGTGACTTGTTTGTGTTCATCAACACATACAGATTTTTACTTATTTTATTAAATTTATCTTAAAAGGAGTTTTGATGATGCATAGATAAAGTGGCTGATGCTCCTGAGTTGTCCGTGCATGCCATGCTCAGTATTGTGTACGCGTGCGTGCACGCATGTCAGGTTGCTATCAGAACAACGCTGATCCATCTGCAGTTTGTTACGGTGTTACCATGGTCCTATTACCAGGTGCCAGCCAAACACCATAAAGGGAATAGAAAAAGTTACGGAAGCCAACCAAACAAAAAGCGTTTTGCGTTCCAATGTAACGGATAGCGCTGATATCTATTTACGTTAGCGTTACAGCTCCTGGGTCTGAATCAAACACCACCTAAATAAGGTGCCATGTAGGACAAAAGATGATGTGTCAAGTGAGTTAATAAAGAAAGAGGGGGAAACCAAGTCTTATATGAGACATGGTTACACGCTATCCAAGACAAGATGAGAGAGTAGCAGCATTTAATTTAGTTTCTTGATGATGTAGAGACTATGGACATCATTACTAATGTCTTGGGTTGGGCCCGCCAAATGACACTGGTAGCGTTATTAGCGTAGAAGGTGTTCTTGGACAAGAACATTGTATTTCGCCACCGCTCCCTTGTGTCAAGTCAACGAGCTCTCCTTGTCGTGTGATGCCTAGATCCTCTAGGAACGCGTCGACATCGGCGGCCGCGAAGGCCTGCTGGGCCCGGCGGAGGCGGTGCGAGTATGGACATGGTTTTCTGCTAAAAAAAAAGTATGGACACGGTTGGCCACGGCGAGCCGCTCTCATGTGGAAAGCAAACTGCGCTCTCCAGATACCGAACATGCAAAAGAAGGAACAGTTTGAGCAATTGAGCTGTTGCATCCACGACAAGTGCGCATGCTCTCTAAGAAAAAGTGTGCTCGACGGCCGTAGGCGATCGAGTACTACGCTTTGTGATTGGTTGGGTTAGTTGGATCTCCCACTGCTTTGCCTTCGCTTCAAGCTTTTATCTTATCCTACCGGGTTCAGCTGATCATGCTATCAGCCTATCATCCGTAGCAGATCAATGCGTGCTTTTTTTTTTTGGTAACGAGACAAGAATAACATGATACTCCGTATTTGTTGATCGAGGGCATGATGGGCCAGGTGTTGGATTATGTTTTGTACAGAGTGGTGTGGCAGGCAATTGCTGCTGCTTGTGGAGGGGGCAGGGCAGGCCTCCATATCTGCTGACTGATGGGCCTGGAGTCCTGGACCAGTGTATTGCTTCGGCCCATGGGCCTTTTATACTCTTGAAGCGACTGCTGCTTCTTGCTATAGAATAACATGAAGGAATGGTGTAGATATACTCCATGAGTTCTCTGATGAGGATCCCCCTAAGTATATCAAGTCCTAATTAGCGTGCAGGATCGATTTCGACTGCTCTGAGTACTAAATTTAAACGCTGCAAATTCTGAAGAAACTTTAGTGGGAATACACGCAGAAATGACGCGCGCATATGTACTTGCAATGCAGAATTGACCTGTCAGCAGTCAGGAATATAATCTCGCACGAGTTGACGTGCCACGCGGGCATCTAATCCATGCTGTCGGTCTACTAAGCATCCATAGCATATACATGAATGAATTCTCGACGTTTTCAGGTGCCCTTCCACTCAAAAAGAACAGGGCCAATATAATAGTGCGCGGTGGCCAAAACATCTGGTTCTCTTACTACTAGCACCCAAAGGGCCCATTCGGAACAAGCACAGTTTCTTTTCAAATTTTGTTCCCTCTAGCTTCATGCCAGCGCAATCTGCAGTAAATTTCCAAAGTTTTCATGTCGATTTCGGTGAAATTTCTATGACTCCCTATTCTAAACGACGTATCATTACTCGCCGCTCCAAGTTCAAATTCAAAACCTCTGTGAGAACAATTTTGTGTTTTCATGTTTCATTCATTTGACCCTCGTCAGTGGATTAATGCGACACACGACCGACGCCGGGTCGATGGATGCTGACAAAACTGCACCTGACGGCTCACACTGAATGCCAGAACGAAGCTGTCGCAGGCCAGTCAGATTACACTTCCTTCCATGACCACGAGACCCAGTCCGTACGCCCATGATGATGCGCCTCGACTCGACCTCGATGGATGATGTTGATGGCTGTACACCTCTGTCCATGAACACATCAATGATGAATCCTCTGCAAGCTGTCCATTTGTTGTAATGGTCCGGCTGCCTGTTTGTTCGCATGCCACGGGAGTGCATTCATTAAGACTAACGTTTTATACTAATTACTTTTGACTGTCAACGCCGCCCGCGCTGGCCAGAACGACGACGTCAAACCGCCCGCCATAAAGCTAATCCTTGTCTCTAGCTTGCGCCTCCGGGAGGTTGACGCGTCCCAGAGCTGCCGCTTTCGAAGTAATACTACAGTATCTCTTCCTGGTCCCTGCCCGATCTTATCGTCCACTCATGTAAATTGACCACCACTTATCACTCCGGCCAGAAAATTACATTAGGATTAGGAATATAGGAAGTAGCTAGGCTTGGGCAGCTTCGATTCTCTCCTAAGCGTAAGCTAGGCAGATAGCTATGCTCTATCGTGCCGGCAAAAGTTTCGTCGTCGTCTAAATATTAAGCAAAGTCATCTAGCTGATGGGGGGTGTGTACACGCGGCGATAAGCTGCAGGGATGGCATGATTTTATAGAGTATCCGTACAGAGATTACCCCAAACCCTGCCTGTCAAATGACCTAATCCCATTGATCAGTTTTTTTTAGCACTCCCATTGATGCGGGGCCCACGTCTCACATGACCCGGCATCGGCACGTGGGCCCCCACCGCCCGAAAAATCCACGAGATCAACCTTTCGCGTATTTTCGCTTGGCCCGCGGCGGCCCACGTGTCCCGCGGCCCACGTCATCGTCGCCGCCCCTGCCCCACCTAACCCTCTCCTCCCAACGCGCCTGCCCACCCGCACGCAGGCTTCCCCTATAAAGCAAGGAATAGTCGCAGCCTGCTCCAGCTTCGCTAAAGCTTGCTGCTAATCCCTGCCATTAGCGGTAAGCTTCGAGTAATTATTAAGGCGATCGAGTAGATAGCGTCACGGCCGCAGGTTAGCCAGCTGCTGGTTGATCTGAGCTCGAGGTAGGAGAGGATCATCGGATGGAGGCGGCGCTGGCGGCGAGGTACTGGGGCGTGGGCGGGCGGCGGTGCGGGGCGTGCGGGGGCTCGCCGGCGGCGGTGCACTGCCGGACGTGCCCGGGCGGCGCGTACCTGTGCGCCGGGTGCGACGCGGGGCACGCGCGGGCGGGGCA
>OAMR01000372.1:791273-806496 GCA_900205405.1 Echinochloa crus-galli
CATTACACCACTGTAGCATTTCGTTTGTATTTGTGAGACGTGTATTGAATGCAAAGGCTGTAATTAAACAAGGGGAAAAGCCCAAACGTTATAAGCAAAGGCCACATAATGTGGTGATAGACCTTATAAATTGATAATTCAGGTCACAGAATATAGCAGTATAACCAATACCATCAGTTGATCACGCAGAATATTTATATCACCAAAGAAGTGCAACAAACTTTTGCATAGTGCACAGTGATAAATCTGAATAGAATTTCATAGTAAAAGGAGTGGCAAGATGTACTCACCCAAGAGAACCTTCCCTCCCGGAACCTGTTGTTTGCGCCTGCAAGGTGAGAATCTAGTGGATTAAGCTTCAGCAGCCTTGGAGCAGCAATTCGGTTTCCCATTCTCCCACTAAACCCGGTCTTCTCCTTTCCATCCTTGTCAATGAAAATTGTGCAGATAAGAATCAGGTATGAATCAGTTGTTCCTAAGATCCACTTTCCATCGTAAGTCACATCAACATGAGTGATCGGCGAGCCCAGCCCTGGAAAGGCTGTCTTTGCCATCCTCATCGAGCTCTTAGAGTACAACCGGATCTTCCCATCCAATGACCCGACGACAATTGAGCCATCCCCAGTAGAAGCAAAACACTGGAAGTTTGTCCCCCGGGAAAACTGGTGCCCCTGGGTCCATTGCAATACTGGTGACTCAGTTGCACTTGCCAGGTTCTGCACGATTCCCCTCCGGTCCCTCATATCCCACCGGCACAGCCGATTGTCATCCAGCCCCAAAAAGGTGGATTCAGATGGATCCATTTGTGCGCCTTTGCTGTCATTAGTGATGTCTCTCATGTTAATATCAGCACCATCCTTCTCAAACTTCCATTCTGACACCACCTTCCCGGTCTCAATGTCCAGTTGATGCACTCCCTTGGCATGTGGCTTCCCATCAGTTGCAGGGCTCATCAAACGCGGACGGCCATCGGCTTCGTCGTCATGGGCTTCGTCGGCTTCTTCGTCAAGCTCATCTTCATCCCCATCAACAACATCATCGTCGGGTCAGGCTGATCCGATCCCGGCAGGTATCTCAATTGCGCGCCTCACGCGTCTCCCGGATCTGGGTTTTTATCCGCCTTCAGTCGGATTTTGTGTCCCCAATATGCGCAATTCGGTGGATCTCTTATATCGAACTCTGGTTAGAACGATTTGGTATTGAGTCATGTGATGGGATGACGCGGAGATCGAATAAGGCTTGCACTTGCGCGTTCACCAAATTGGCTCCTGTGCCTTAGTTTTTTATACCAATAGCTCGGTTTGGAAGCCAATTTTTTGTTTGTAATGTGTACCTGTTGCCAATGAAACTTTGACCTTATTGGACTCAGGGGCCAGTTCTACCTATTCAACCCTATGCTCATGTGATCTTCACTTGGTATCTACTAAATTGTGCCACTTAACCTGATTTTTCGCTATGGTTGTGTTGGCTCTGGGTTAAGAACAAAGTGGCAACCACCGATGGTTGGGTTAAGGTAGATTTTGGAAGAGCTGATGATAAATTAGCTGATGGTGATAGACAAAATGCTGCTTCTTTTGATATCCTGCTTTCTTCGGATGTACTATGCAAATACAGAAACTAAATGTTGAGTATGCAATTTGAAACCTTAGCCAGCTCGTTTTCTGCTAGAACCTTCCAGTTGTAAGTTCAAGATTTAGATGATCCTGCAAGTCTTTGGTTGGTGATGTAACATGTAAGACAATATTTGAGCCGTATATTTGGTTGGTCCATTACACCATTATTACCCTTCGCGAGCCAAGCTTTTCCCATTGTTCATGTGCGAGTTGTATGTACACCAAATTGACCTGACTATTGAGCACCTCCTTTTAGATATGGGATTTTAGGAATGATAGTTTGATAATTCCTTGATAATTGGGCTGCTCAATTGCTTGATAATTTAATCATTCCTCAAATGTTATTTCCTGCTTATATCTGATAATGATAGTGTGTTAATGGTGATTGATGCTTTGCTATTATTACCTCCTAGAGAACATAATGAAATGACACTGCATGGATACCCACCATGTAATCATAATCTCACTCAACAATTTGTATAATAAAAATGTTTACTCTGACCTACTGCCACTATGTATCTGAAACTTTCTGTCCCAAATTTCTTGTCCATTTTACTTTAGATGAATATATTCTGCCCTATTGAGCAGCATGATCAGTACTGATGGTTATTTTGTTGCCTCTGGTGCAGGTGTGGAGCTGCAGGACTGACAATGGCGTCAATACCTTGGAAGCAGCACAAGTTTTCAGCCCCAATGTCGTAAAGAGATTCGTTTAGGGCTTCTCGTTAAGGACAGCTCCCTTCTGTTTTCTCTCTAAAGATTGTATTCGTAGATCTGCAACTCTTTTGTAACCGATATCAATTAGGCATCCGTGAATTAACAGGTGACAAAGTCCAATGGATACCGTTTCTGCACCAGTTTACCATGTCTTATCGGTTGTTGCGGTTTGGTTGCTTGCATGTTTCTGACGCTGTCTATTCAGTGTAAGCTAATCGCCGTTCTTGTTGCTTATGGTTTCTGCCAAAGCCACATTTCAGACGCTACTCTGTTTCATAAGGGCGTCTATTCAGTGCAAGCTAATCGCCGTTCTTGATGTATTGAGTTCTATTTCTGTAAGTCCACATCGAAGGGCGTGTGTGCATCTCAAATCGAAGACCAATACTCTGTCCCCGTGAAGTCTTCACACTGACAGAAACACAAACACGCGTGACCAATGAGTAACAAGGAAACCGATTTTACTCTGTCCACGTTAAGTCTTCACACTGACGGATACACAGGCACGCGTATACATACACAAAGAAAACGAACGAAAGAGTACTCGCTGTGTTCGCAAGTCTTCACACTGACTGAAACACAAGCACGCGTATACAGAGCCAATTGCACACCTCACGACAATAATTGAGCACTACAGAGATAGATATTCACGTTTGTAGTGATAGAGTTTCAGTTTATTTCGTAAACGTCCATACCACTCAAAAGACAAAATAAAAAAGGAACACATGAAAAATGCAAAGGCTGTAATTAAACAAGGGGGAGAAGCCCAAATATTATAAGCAAAGGCCACATAATGTGGTGATCGACCTTATAAATTGATAATTCAGGTCACAGAATATAGCAGTATAACCAATACCGTCAGTTGATCATGCAAAATATCACCAAAGAAGTGCAACAAACTCTTGCATAGCGCACAGTGATAAATCTGAATAGAATTTCATAGTAAAAGGAGTGGCAAGATGTACTCACCCAAGAGAACCTTCCCTCCCGGAACCTGTTGTTTGCGCCTGCAAGGTGAGAATCTAGTGGATTAAGCTTCAGTAGCCTTGGAGCAGCAATTCGGTTTCCCATTCTCCCACTAAACCCGGTCTTCTCCTTTCCATCCTTGTCAATGAAAATTGTGCAGATAAGAATCAGATATGCATCAGTTGTCCCTAAGATCCACTTTCCATCATAAGTCACATCAACGTGAGTGATTGGCGAGCCCAGCCCTGGAAAGGCTGTCTTGGCCATTCTCATGGAGCTCTTCGAGTATAACCGGATCTTCCCATCCAATGACCCAACAACAATCGAGCCATCACCGGTGGAAGCAAAACACTGGAAGTTTGTCCCCCGGGAAAACTGATGCCCCTGGGTCCATTGCAATACTGGTGATTCAGTTGCACTTGCCAGGTCCTGCACGATCCCCCTCCGGTCCCTCATATCCCACCGGCACAGACGGTTGTCATCCAGCCCCAAGAAGGTGGATTCTGATGGATCCATTTGTGCGCCTTTGCTGTCATTAGTGATGTCTCTCATGTTAATATCAGCACCATCCTTCTCAAACTTCCATTCTGACACCACCTTCCCGGTCTCAATGTCCAGTTGATGCACTCCCTTGGCATGTGGCTTCCCATCAGTTGCAGGGCTCATCAAGAGCATATTGGTCTCAGCCCGCATCAGAAGCGCCTTCTTGGGAGTTGCAAAGTTAGTGCTCCCTCCAGAGAACTTCACGGACATTCCCTTGCCGTGGATCCCATGTTCAAAATTTCTCACCACCTGGATGCCCGAGTCTCCGACCAGGAAGGAGTTATCTAAAGCGCCAAGCGCAAGACTTTGTATGCCACTGCCTTCCTCGACAGGCTCCTCAAACTCCCTCAAATCCTCCATCAGTGGCTTCAGAGTCGGGGTCCGTGGCGGCATTGGGCTGCCCTTGGGCCCCGGAGAGAACCCATCAGTGGCATCCTCCCAGATGGACTCGTCGCCCTCCTCCGGGCGCGCCCAAGCCGCGAATTCCTTCCCGAAGACCTTGGCGCGGCCCTCGTCGGTTGCGGCGACGCCGTAGCTGTTCTCAAAGAGGCAGCTGTGGTGCTTGGCGCAGAAGTCGCTGAAGCCGTCGGCGTGGAGGAATTTAAGCGCCCAGACGCCGTCGGCGACGAAGTCCACCCGGCGCTGCGCGGGGAAGGTCTTGAGCTGCAGCTCGGGCCCGACCCTGGCCCGGATCTTCGAGCCCACGACGAGGCACCAGGGCCCGGAGGCGGGCGCGTCGTCGTCCTCGTCGTCGCCGGCGCGGACGAAGGACGCGGCGGCGAGGCGGTCGGAGACGATCCACTTGGCGGACGGGGAGGAGCCGCCGATGTGGAGGTACAGCTTGACGGCGTTGAGGGCCGCCGGGTTGGCGGCGGGGCCGGGGCTAGGGTTCGGGGAGATGGGCTCGTTGTACTTGAGGTGGAGGCTGCGGAGGTGGCGGTCGATGGCGTCGATGGAGGCGCCGGCCGCCTTGGATGAGGCGGAGGCCGGGGGCGGCGTGCCGTAGTCGGAGGAGTTGTCCGAGGCCCGGGACTCGGCGTCCTCCGAGTCGGAGTCGGAGAGGTCCAGGTCCTCGCGGCTGTGCGAACCTCCCATGGCGGCGGCGGGCGGCTAGGGTTTCGGCGAGGTGGGGCGATGCGGGGAGCGGAGGAGCGTGCGGGAATTTGAAATTTGGGGGCGGAGATGGGAGGGGAAGGGGAAGGTGGAGGTGGGGTTTTGCTTTGCAAGTGGGGAAGGAGATCTGGGAGACGAATAGAATAAACGCGATGCGGGCGTGGCATGTCACTTCGTAATCATTGTGTCACTGTAGCATTTTGTTTGTATTTGTGAAAAATTGTCCAAAAATTGATTAATTAGGCTCAAAATGTTCGTCTCGCAGAGCACAACAAAACTGTGTAATTAGTTTTTGATTTCATCTACGTTTAGTACTTCATGCATATTATGACATTTTGATGTGATGGGGAATCTTCTTTTTATAGTAAATTTGGAAGTAGAATTTGAGATCTAAAGATCTGGGAGACGAATAGAATACCATAGAATAACGCGATGCGTGCGTGGCTTCAGAAGGGAAGGCCAAACGGTACGCAGCAGCAATTACAATACAATTCAAAATTTTCAAACGGAGGTCCGTGCGTGCAACCGTCGTCTCTCACTGTCCCAACTCACATCCCACATGTTTGGTTTGATGTGGATCTACCGATTCAAAATTTCCAAAGTGAATAATTGCGGCTCCAAATCATAACGGGAATAATGGGGTTTTCCAGATGTTTATAACATGGTTGCGTTTATATTTTCAGAATTTTCATGAATTGTGAGGATTATGTTAACGCGCTTAAGCTAAGACACTAAGTAAGTCGGAGATGTTTGCATAAGTTAGTCTCGGGCTCTCGGCTAAGCTGAAACTGAACCATCGGATGCAGAGATCCTGTGGTAAAAGCCATACAGATTCAAGAGATACCTTTTCTGCTAGTGCCATTGCCGGCACAGCATTGCTCACAAGATCAATGACAGTTATAAGGAAACCTCTTAACAAAGTACTGCAGTTCTGATTATCATCTGGGACTAAGTTGGGACCGATATTTCATAACCAATCGTCGTGGGGTTCCGTGTTCAGACAAACTGACTGAAACATAAACACCTTGCAACAACCACATTTGTCCAATGCTGCCAAAAAAAAATTATGGTATAAGGCTGCGAAATCAATTAGTAGTTGCTTAAAAGTAAAAAATCGACGTGTTATTCAGTAAGGACAGACCCTTTTCCTTTCGAAGGCCAATTTACAGAATGAAGCCGTTTGATAACTGATCATCAGTTCGGGAGGTACTGAAAGTTTCAAATAATCTCTTTCCACAAAGAGGCTGTCTGAAACGCTTTCAAAGATTATATGATTAGAGATTGCTCCACTTGCATTTATCAAAAGGCAACATGACGAGCATAACTGAGACTGCTAGCAGTGGTCTCTGTAAAACCGGCTCGGTAAAAGATATACCGCTCCACGTAGGCTTTTTTTCCCGTTTCCCCCCTGCAGCGGCGCTCGGCAAAAGACCCGGTAGGCGGTAAATTATCTGAAACACAAGCACGCGTATACAGAGCCACAACAGAAAGAAAAATTGCAGAAAATTCTTGTCAGCATACAGAATTATCGATCTTCCAACAAACCACGACAACATGGTCACCAATCTTAACAGTTAAGTCTACCAAGACAACGAAACGAAAACAGATTATCTGCAGGTGTGAGTTACACGACACGGGAAACCAATCGACCGGCCCCAACGGCAAGGGGCAGCAGCACGGAGCTAGTGCCTGCTGGAAATGCTGAAGGAGGTGACCTTCATGGGTGTGGCCACCACTAGTGGCGCCTCGGGGGAGTCACTGATCGCGTACTTGTCGTGCATGAAACGACTCGCTACGATGGATTCATCCTTCGGGATCACCTTGTAGCAGTAGCAACTCTTGAGGCCCTCCTGGTACTGGTAGCACTCGTGGTGGCTATTCTTTACCTGGAGGAAGTTCCACACAACGCTGTATTTCCCCACCGTGGCCACCAGATGCCTCTCCTGCTTCCCGTTCTCTGTCACCTGCGTGATCATTGGCCAAGGGATGAGACAAGGGCTTGGCAGTAAACCAATGCTCAGAAAACACAATTCAGGATGTAACACCCTAATTTCTGTCTCTTATACACATCTTCACGATTTAGACCACTGATTTTTGTGGACGCGGCAGCCTTATGTTGGGCGGTTTGGCGATGCAGAAATACAGTGGTATTTGATAATAAGGTTCCAAATTTTTTGCAGGTTATCTTCACGACGTCGCATTGGCTCCGAGAGTGGTCTATCCTACATCGGCCTTCATCGCGGGACAATCTTGTAGCGGCGTCGCGATACTTGGTCCAAGTGGTCAAGGTTATTTTTGCCCTGGCGTATGGATGGCGGTCTAGTCTTAGGATTGACAGCTATTAGGGTCTGGTGTTGGGTTGAAACTTTTATTTGTTGGCTGTGTGTCGCTTGACAGAGGCCGGGAGCTTTTCAGGCAGATGTATCACCTTGATGTATCTAACTAGAAATTAATAAAGCATCTCCCTTATCAAAAAAAATGATGGGTTGTTGATATAGAGAGTGAACGAGTATGGAAGAAATTGATAGAGAGTGAAGAATGTTGATGACCAGGATAGAATATTCTCTTTTAGAGAGTGGGGTGGAGAGTCACCAGTGCTAGCAGCCTGATGCCTGTACTCTGCTATAGACGCCTGTCACAGTGACACCTAGATGTTTGATCTGAAGACTGAACTTACTGATTCGAAATTTTCAAAATGAGTAACCCATTTTACGTGGCTCCAATTCATAACGCAAAGAATAGGAAAAATTGCAGAGACGTGCATCACCGAGGTTGAAACTTCCCAAATGTTTTGATTTGGTTGTGTCTGTAATTTGTATTTTCAAAACTTTGAAATATCAAAATAGGAAAACAAAGTGTTGCGAGGACTACATTAGGTGCACTTATACTAAGACATTAGAAACTGCATTATCATAAGGAGTTAGGACCAGTAAGGCAGTAACCTTCATATCTGATAAACCAAAAATCGTCGTGGGGTTCAGGGTTCAGAGAACAGGGACTCCAACAACCACATTTGCCCAATGCACCCCGGGAGTTACTGTTTTTATCGTTGTTATGTCTGAATATGATTGTTAGCAATTTAGTTGCTCGAAAGTAACATAAAAAATAAAATGGATGATATGTTCTGCAACATGGAGAGACCCTTTTGGAGGCTAGTCTTCAGAGTTCGAACTGAAAACATCAGACCACTGCATTATCATGATCTTTACTCCAACTTGTTTGCCTATGATTTGAAGATGGAAACTGAAAATTTACATATAGGACCGTGAGAAAAAGAGTGTGTTTGCACAAGTTGGGTTCAGTGACCTACCCTGGTCCTGGCTAAGCTGAAACTGAACCCTGTCATGCAGAGGTTATATTTTTCTCAGGTGAAGCTGTAATGATCCAAGAAGAGAACTTTTCTGCTAGTGCCATTGCCGGCACAGCATTGTTCACAAGTCACAAGATCAATGACAGTTAAAAGGAAAACTCTTAACAAAGTACTGCAATTCTCATTAGCATCTAAGACTTAGGATATCCTTTATTATTTTTTTGAACTGTAATATCCTTTATTATTTGATAACCAATGGTCGTGTGGTTCAGATAACTAACTGAAGCTGCAGAAGGGATGGGGACTCCAGACTTCCAGAGTGCCGGAAACATACATATACACCTTGCAACATGCCAACAGCCACATTTGCCCAATGCAACTGGGAGTTATACTCTTTACCGTATGATAAGGCGGCAACATCGCTGTTATGCCTGAATTGATTGTTAGCAATTAGTTGCTCAAAGGTAAAAAAATCGATATGCTTTTAATACGGAGAGCCCTTTTGAGTTTTGAAGGCTAGCTTCAGAGTTCAGACTGAATGTTTGATAACTGATCATCAACCCGGTAAAGATGCCCAATGCGGCCGGGAGCTATACATTTTACAGTATAATAAAGGCCGCAACATCGTGGTTATGTCTGAAGATGATTGTTAGCAATCAGTTGCTCGAAAGTTAATAAAAAAACAATCGATGATATGTTCTGCAATATGGAGAGACCCTTCAGAGTTCAAACTGAAAACATTTGATAAGTTATCATCAGCTCAGTAAGATACCGGAAGTCTCAAACAACCTCTTTTATCGAGAGGCAGTCTGAAATGCTTCTAGAGATGACATGATAAGAGTTTGCTCTATTTGCACCGGTTCAAAGGTAAAAAAAATTGAAACGAAAAATAAAGTTCGAACAAAGGTTATAAAAGGTAAAATGACGAGCATAAATGATGAGCTTTTTTACGGTTGTAAGACTCTCACCACCATCCCGTTACGGGTCTGTCCCTCTCACAAAATCGACAGGGTACACCAGTGATTTATCCCGGTTGAACAACCCGAAGTGCCTCTTCGCCTCTACTCCATCGCTCTGCTCATCGCTGAACGTGGCGAATATGTAGGCCTCGATGCCCCCCGGGGCGCTTCGGCGTGCCCTGCCCGACATGGTCGATCAGGTTCTGGCTGTAGGTCTGCGCGTTCGTCGTGTTCGCCGCGGCGCTCCCGGCCGACGGCCACCCGCTCTCCGCCACCACGACGGCGACGCCCCCGGCTCCGGCGTCCTCCAGCGCCGAGTAGAAAGTGTCCACGAGCGCGTCGAACAGGTTCCGGTAGGCGTCGCCGCCGTCCTGCACCACCGTGCCGCGCGAGGTGAAGAGCGCGTAGTTGATGTCGATCTGATTCTCATTGGCGATGTAGGAGAAGTAGGGGTACACGTTGGCGAGGAGCGGCGCGCCGGTGCTCTGCAGGAACCGCGCGATGGGCGCCATGTAGCCGGAGGCGTTGGAGAAGAAGACACCCTGGGAGGGCGGGAAGCCGGCGATCACGCCGGCGTGCACCGCCGTGGAGACCTTGACGGTGTCGGCGAGGCCGGCCGCGGCGAGCGCGGCGTGGATGTTCCGCATGGCGGGGAGGATGGCCCCCGTGTCGCCGCCGGCGACCTCGTTGCCGACGGCGATGTAGCGGAAGGCGACGCCGGGGTAGGCGAGGACGTTGTCGCGGACCCAGGCGGCGGCGGCGGCGGGGTCGGTGGCGACGGAGCGGACATCCGCGTTGGGGACGCCCATGGTGACGGCGATGTCGGTGCCGGCGAGGGCCAGGAGCAGGTCGGCGTCCGGGGAGTAGATGCGCACGGCGTCGATGCCGTTGTCCCTGTAGAGCTGCACGGCGTCGCCCGCCGAGGGCAGGTCGCCGCCGTTCCGCCGTAGCACACGCCGATGGACCGCACGCCCGTGGGAACAATGGCTGCCAATGCGAAGGCGAAGACCCAAAGAATCAGTGACAGCGCAGGCATGGAGGCGACGGCTTGCCTCGCCATCTCCGATCGCTCATGAGCCATGCTGCTGCACTGCACTGCACTGCAGTGCCCTTCTCGTGCAAGTTCCAAGCTTGGCAATGGCATGGCACGTCACCGCTACGCGTACTGACCTGACCAGACCGGGTGGCCGGGCTTGTGGAATTTGGTGGTGCTGACTGCTGAGCTGATCGCCGGCCCGTTTGACGGGCTTGAACATTGGCTTTCTTGTTGGCTTCGACCTCGACGTGTTGAGAGGGGAAAAAGTCCGAATACTCATACTCTGTCTCGTCGTTTGCTCTCTCAGTTTCTACGTTCCAAAGACGTTTTCTGCTCGTGCCATTGCCGGCAGGGCATCACTCACAAGATCAATGGCAGGTAAGAAGCGGAAAATTCTTAACAAAGTACAAAAATTCATTATCATCGTCTGAGATCTTTTTTTTAGCAATATCATCGTCACTCTGAGACTTAAACCTTCACACGAGTAGATTACAACCAACCGGTAATCGCTCTGGTTTCGGAGTTCAGACAACAGATGGTGCAGGGATGGGGCCTCCAAAATGCCTGGGAACATATACACAATTACTACTTCAGTTGGGACCTGGGAGTACACTGTACGCACATGCAGCAACATCACTTGCCACTTGCCAATTGTCATATCACTCATTGATGGTGAGAGATCCTGCAACATTGATGGTTTTGTCTGAAGAAGACCGTTAACGATCAAAAGCAAAAAATGTTCAGCCAATATGGTGAGAGATCCTTTTGAAAGCTGATGCTCAGTAACACGTGCATAAACGATGACCGATTAACAGGACTGGATTGATGCAAAATGTTAGCAAATCCTATCTCCTAATGAACAACATTCGGATGTAATGTTGTGTAACCAGACGTGCGGTTTTGCTGATACTGAGAAAGAAAAACACATGGAATCAACAAAATGGTAAGATCTTGTACCACGATATTGTTCCATCGTAAAATCCAATCATGTTGTTAAGTAGTACCCATCAATCACTGTCCCCGTATTGGAGTTGCACACCAACACCAAGCTTGGAATTTCACAATAATATAAAGTTAACATTGAAAAATTGTTAGAAATGGCAAACTTTCATGGGTTCATTTTCTTATCTGTAGTATCTCTCTTTACAATAGCAGAAAGTTTCGTACAGTATGCTGGTACTGAGAAAGCAAAACACATGGAATCAATAAAATCATAAAATCTTCTAGGCGTGTTCTTATCTTATTCAGAGACAGCTGGAGCCAGTTTTATCAAATGAGGAATTGAGGGTCAATTTCACACTGAAAAAGCAATCCATAATCTCAACCCCACCACATTAGACTGTGAAAGTGCCCAGATACCACAAAATCAACATTTTGGAGCAATAGCATGAATGATGTACGTACACAGCCAAAAAAAAGGAAACGACGACAACAAGAAAGCAGTTAGCAGTTGGGAATAAATAGGTCAAGGATATAAATGATCGTTCCAAAGATGACTGCGTAACGAAATTTGGACCGACAATAATAGTTGATCGGAAGTTCCAATCCAATAATTCCTTCAGTCTATCTCGAGGTTTCTGCATCACTGTGATATTTGTTGCACAGCACAAGTATCACATCAAATCAATTCCTATTGTTAAATAGTGCCCATCAATCGTCGGTGCCCGTACTGGAAGTTGCAGCAAGCCAATCCTCATGCATCAGAATTCACATTTTCTGCGGTACAAACAACACCAAGCATGAAGTTCTTTTTTTTTTGGAAAAGAACCAGGCATGGAATTCACAATACTGCAAACCCGAAATTCTTAGAGATGTCAAACTTTTATGGGTTCGTTTTCTTTTCTGCGTTTCTCTTTACAACAGCAGAAAGCTTCATAGGCCCTGTTTAGTTCCCATCAAAAGGCAAAATTCCCTCAATTTTTCTCTCTTTAAACTTCACTATTCACTATCATATCAAATCTCTCTCCTCATGCATGGAGCACTAAACGTAGGTAAATAAAAAAACTAATTACATAGTTTTGATGTACACGACGAGACGAATCTTTTGAGCCTAGTTAGATCACGATAGGACAATGTTTACCACAAACAAACGAAAAGTGCTACAGTGCACTACAGTGTTCGATGTGACATTTTCGCCAAACTTTCTCTCTTCTTTCCCAGGAAGTGAACACCGCCATAGAGATGTACAACAGCTACCAATCACTCACTACACGGCGAGACACGGAGCAATTTGTCGAGCACCGAAGGAGAAGCAAACCTGTACGCACGGTGTACGCGCCCACGCACGCGTACGTGGGCAGGATCGCGGCGTCAGCTCGCGGTAGCGGCTGCCCCGGTGGTGGCGGAAGGCGCGCGCGGCGACGACGAGGACGAGGAGCAGCAGCGCCGACGCCGCGGCGAACAGCAGGAAGATCGCGATCGCCGCCGCCATCACCGCCGCCTGCACGCCCACCGACACGATGCGCGCGCCGGCGCCCTGTGCCCGCGCCGCCCCCGCCCCGGCGCCGGCGCCGGCGCCGCGCTTGGCGACGACGTCCCGGTCATGGACAGGATGCGGCAAAGCCTGCTGGTGCTCCTCCTCCCCCGCCGCGGCCGGGACGAGCTCGAACGCGCCGGACGGAGCGGGCGGGGCCATTTTGGATGACGCGGGGGCGGCGTGCTCGGCGCGCGGTGCGGGATTGGAATATCCGGCGGGGAAGAAAGGTTTTTGGGGAGACTGGAAATGGGAGGGGCTCTCCTCTCCTCTATCTTTGAGCTTTGGCGGGTGGCGGGGCGGCGTGAGGGCAGCGGCATTTTGTAGGCAGGCAGCCCAAAAAAGGGAATTAAAAGCTGAGTCATCAAATGAGTCGTTTTCTTTGGCAGTTTTGGATTAGATAGGCTTGAAACGTTGAAAGGGGCTTCATCATGGGAACGTGTTGAGTACGTACGTAGTGATGGGTCTCAATTTGTGATGAGGACAATTGAACCAATGGAGCCCCCGTTTGTAATTTCTGATTAGGACAGGGTACGTGGGACTTGAATGTCACGAGTCCGGGGAAATTTCTGCCCATCGCTGGTGATGCAGTAAAATCGTAAACCTGTCTTGGTATGATTCACTAGTGGCTTAAAAAAAAGGACAAATTGGTTGGCTCACCCTTTTCAATGCGACCTCATGTTAACGTTGAAGAGTTCATCGTACCAAAATTTCGACTATGCTCGTTGTTTGTCAGTTGTCACCCACATGCACCTTTGCGACCGAAATAAAGTCTGGTCACTAGCTAGATCGTGTTCATGCAAGCACAAGCAGTGCAAAGCGTGTGTTCGTACGTGTTTGACCTACTTTAATTCGGGCACTCGTATGACGCTATCACGCCGTTGTTGGCAGGATCAAAGCAAATCGGCACCGACGGCCGCCGTGATACGATCTCATCTCTCAAAGAGTCATGGCATGATTGGGCTAGCAACCAGTAGTAGTAGTGCTCCAGTGGAATGGAATCATGGAGGTTGGAGGAGCGCCATCGTACTACAGACAGAAGACGACTACTACCACCCCTACCCGCGCAAAATCAGATCAGGCAGAGGCAGGGGCGGCAATGGCATGACATGTGTAGGATCGAGACGACGGAGAAGGCCTCGGGGAAGGGCGTGTGGGGTATATTCTGCGGGGAGTTTTTTTTTTAACATTGGAGGGAGGATCGGGGATTCGGAGGGCACTGGAATCTCCGGGTTTGGCAGCGTTCGGTCAGGTTTATCAAGATTTGCTCTGATTTTTGCTCTGATGATTAAAAGAAGGTTCAGTGAGATTAGGCGGCGTCGATCTCTCTCTCTCTCTGTTCTGGGTGTTTTTGTTTTTGCGGGAGGACACAAGGAAACAGATAAATCCAAGTCAAATTTTGCCGCTCACGTGTTTTACCCGTTTTTCGGGTCAAAAGCTTTGAGAGAGGCTTCGCCGTGGGGATGTACGTGTCGGGCGGATTTACGATCAGGACGTTTGATAGCAGCGGAGCGCTGGGAAATTCACGTCAGCAGCCGCAGTTATGGCTATATATAGAAATGTTATTATCTTTAAAAATAAATTTAACTCTTTTCACAGTAAGTTATCTATACTCAACTATATATTTGCTTCGTACATAAGCCGTATTACAAAATCTGATTTGTTTTACAGGATTTGATTGCTGCGACAGCGCAGGCGGTCAAGGAGTTCTCCATCCTTATACATGGTTGGCGGTATAGTCTACGAATCAATTGTCATGTATGGTAACCGACCTGTAACCCTGCCCCCGAACTATATAAGGCAGGGCAGGGACCCCTTCAAAAGACAGACAATCACACGTGCAATACAACAAGCATACAGGACGTAGGGTATTACGCTATTCGCGGCCCGAACCTGTCTAATTCTGTGTCGCTCGTGTACTATCGCTCCTAGAACTCGACAAAACCCACGAATCTACACTTTGTGGTACCCCCAGGCAGACATGCTTGACATAATTCATTGACACTTGGCGCCCACCGTGGGGCTCGCTCGACGAAGATCAACATTAGGCGCGATGGGATCGACTTTCAGAGCAAGCGACATCGAGGAAGGTGCGACTTTCGTCATCGGCTCATGGACTTTTGTCTCCGATGGCAAGCGTGGCTTTGAGTCATTCCAAGCAGATCGACCGGGGCCCTACTCGATGAAGGCGTCTCCACCTGAGGCGCTCCGCGATCTCGCCGAGAATCAACTCTCGGCGAATTCATCGAGATCGACATCGACTATGAGGTCGACTCCGACTCCAATTCCTACTCTGATCGGAACTCCACAAGTCGTGTCCGGGTACAACTCGCTTCCAATTATGGAAGGAGCCGGGAACTCCAAGTAGGCTACGCCATCGGACAACCCCCCGACTCGACTCCTGTTTGGACTCTCCAATGCCGCTGCTGTATATTAGTAGATGCACACACCAGAGCAGAACAACCCTACAACAGAAGCGCCCAGCCAGATCGTAAC
>OAMR01000372.1:806528-822034 GCA_900205405.1 Echinochloa crus-galli
TCTAGCTTGGAGAGGCCTCAGCAGATGAAGCTTTTAGAATCAGATACTTTCCTTTGTCATAGACAGGGAACGTGAAGCGCAGGCAACGATGCGCCAGTGCAGCGATGCACGCCTCTACCGCACGCAACCTCAAGCGTGATTTCCAGATGGTTGGTGACCAACCTGTCCTCCAGGACGCCCCGACTAATCTCTCCATCGCTGCAGAGATAGTGAAGTCCCTGCCCAGCACACCGCAACTGAATCATGTTCTCACTCTGTTGGAGACAGCACGCAACAACATCAACGGCGGACTAGCGGCGACTGAACATATCCCAGAGCACAGGCCCCAAGGTAGCCGCACCGTGTCATCACCTCACCCGAGTCGCGCTCCCAGAGAGCCATCGGGGCAACTTGTGATACATGGCTCGGCGGCTGATCAACAAGGAGCCAACAGGACCAACAACCATCCTACCGGCGATCTCCGTGATACCATCAACGCCAATCGTGATACTCGCTCCCAGATCGAGGCAAACAGAGCGAGTCGCATCGCATCGGAGATCCGCCGACGGACTGAGTTCGGCCAACTTTACGGTCCAATCCCCCCCCCAACCAAGAATAGCCACCACCGCAAGACGATCCGCCACGCGATACCAACCGCAACCGTGGACGTAATCAAGACCCCTAGTGTGGTGCAAATCGCAATGACGGTCGCGATCAAGGTTGCCGAGACAACAACCGTAACTGCAATTGACAAGGTGGCCGTGACAACCAGCCTGACAACGATCCACCTGGTGATGATGGCAACAATGATCGTCCTCCACGTGGTCATGATCACAATCATGGGCGTGGCCATCACGACCCTGAACCGAGTGGTTCTCCGGGTCACAACTCCAACAATTACGACCTCAATTCTGGCAACAACGGTGATAGAAGAAGGCGTCACCACTCTCCATCCGACATGTACAACGGATTCCCAGCCTTCTCCAGCCGAATTACGAAGGTCCAATTGCCTCAAAAGTTCAAGACGACTGGAATCGAGAAGTTCACGGGCAAGCAGGACCCGGAGCAATGGTTACATGTCTACTCGATCGCAATCACCATGGCGGGAGGCAGCAACGACGTCAAAGTCAGATATTTCCCAATCATGATGGATACAGCTCCGCTTACATGGCTCGAAGGCCTCCACCATGAGTCCATCGACACCTGGGAACAACTCACAAGGAAGTTCACTACCAACTTTCAGGGAACCTGGGCACGGCCCGGAACCCGATTTGAATTGGCGGCTTGCAAGCAAGAGAAGGGTGAGACCCTGCACAGATACATCAAGAGGTTCTTTGAGAAAAGAGCCACCATCGTGGACGTATCAGATCGGGAGATCATCGACTGCTTCCACGACAGATTATGGGCGCGTGAGCTACATCGTGAGTTCGGAAGGCGGCGACTAGAGACTATCTCAGAGCTTAGACGCATGGCTGTTGACTGGGCTGATCAAGATGACTGTGAGCGTGAATGCTTCGACAAGCGCAGAGACTACAACAACACCAACAACAATGGTGGCAATAACTACAACAAGAGTAGTCCTGACCGTCGCAACAACAACAGGCGTAACTTCAACATCTTCTTAAGCCAGTCTCAGTGCACAGGTTCACTATACGATTACCTAGACCAAAAACTAGATAACTATGCTAAAGTAGTTCCATCATATGTCACATCAGCACATTTAATGCCACAAAACTCTTCGTGAAACCCCAATGAGACTGGCCTTATTAGACTGTGTGCATCAACCCACTATGTAGAAATCGGAAATATTTTCAGACATTGTATCAAGTTGATGTAATGTCCTTGATATTTAATAAAACCTTATATTGTTGAAAAAAAATAAATAAATGCAAATCTGTTGCTTTGCAAGGTATTTTGTGGACAATCCGTGGGAACTTAAATGGTTAGCGAGTGTACTCCGTATTTCCTTTATCTCGATGGTGGATATTTTCGAGTATAACTATGTGGAAATTTCTCCTTCGCAATAGAGTTGTACTGGTGCAAGACTAGGACGATTTATGAGGGAACGATTTAGTTAATGTGTCGTTGTAATCCACCGTCGTTCTTTTGGTCGGAATTAAAACATGAAAGGGACTTCATGCGGGGACGTGTCATGTAATTATTGTTGGTGGCGTTGGTTTATGATTGGTTCATTGGAATTGAAATTATCTGTCAATGTTTCCGGTCAATATCAAGTCTTGTTTTCCTTTTCTTTTGGGAACTGAAGAACACAACAAGCTTTGGCTTTCTCGATTAATTCAGGTCCAAAATGTTCCGTTGGATAGAGGAATATCACGTCGAAACACCGCGGCTTAGGTGAAATCATGAAAACCCGTTCTAGTTTAGCTCTAGTCAATATTTGCAAAGGAAACAACGCTATTCTACCCCTATTTGTTCTAAAAATAATGACATTATAGTTTAATTCTAGTGAGGTTTTTAAAAAAAATCGATCATGTTTGTTAAAAAGAAGCATAGATATTTATGATGTCAAATATGTATACTATTAACATATATTATTTTTTTAAAATATTTTTATTTAAACTTTTTATGGCACTATTTGCGGCCGGATTACAAGTGGGTACGGTAGCAGCTGAAGTTTATCGAAACCTCGACCATACTACTGCCATAGAAATTTCCTAGTCTAAATCACTATCCGTATCAATCATTCTGCCTAAATCACTATCCGTATCAATCATTCCCTGGGCAGGATCAGAGCAGATCAGCAGTTAGGATCTCGCGAGATCGAAACGGGAACGCATTAGTTTATACATATTCTTTCAAGCATGTGTGCTGCTGTATATATGTATCGACATCGAGCACGCACAAGAAGATCAGGTCGGGGATTCTCTCCCCTGATCCCCTCCCGTTGTTGACCTTCAAAATAAAAAAAAATAATTATCCACATCCGCTGATGGACAAGCTGAAGGTTCACGGGGTCAGGCACGCAAACCACGCGGAGACAGCTGCGCTTCCCTCGGCTAGGGTGCATTGTACCGCATTTTCGAAAAAAAAGGGGTGCATTGTACCGCACGTACTGTTGCGAGCAGTGAGCAATAGAGCTGTGGGCAGCATGGACCTCGACTGAAAAAGCCGGTCACGCCAAGGGGGGAAAACGGGTGGGTGGGGGTCCCTGGATTGGCGAATGGATAGACTGAGAAGCATAGCATGGCGATTGGCAACGTGCCAATGCCAACGTCACGGCCCCGCCCTTCGTCCGCCGGGAATGGTGATATACGGTGGATACGGCGGGCGCCCGGTCGCGGATTCCACGTAGATAAGAACGTACTCGGCGTATGTAGCACACCCCGATTGTGCGTGCATCATTTTATTGTCTCGTCGTTCCCGTTTGGTTTTGCTTGCTCCCTTGCTCAGTGCCAGCAGAAGGGCGGGTCCGCGTACACAGCATTTCTTTCATCTGAATGTTCGTGGACCACGAGATGAGGAGGAGGCACGCGAACCACGCGGAGACCGGCGACAGACAGGCAGCCGCTCTCGAGGGCGGACCCTTTGTGCGTATCTCAGTCAGTAGGAGTGGGATACGTGATGTTTCAAATCATCGGAGTCTTGTAATCAGAAATTCTCAATTTCTTTTTCTTCTTCTCTACTCCTATTGTTGTTATCCATCCTACCGATTCAATTTGATGTTTGTGTGGGTGATAATATTGCCATGCAAGATCATACCGATTCGCCGTGCATTCTGTCTAGTCATGGATGTGCGTGCACTCTTGTCCTACACCACGCAGTGTTTTCTGAAATCAAAGCCATTCTTCATTTTACCTGTTTCAGGGAGATGAGCGTGATGAAGGGGAAAGTAACTCTGCATCCTCTCTGAAGAAATCCCGAAAGCTTGGTATGATTTTCACACTCGGGGCATAGTTTTAGGATTGGATTCCAAGCCAAATCAAGTTTCTTGATGGCTTGATGACTTGATGAGAAGGCGCCCCTTTCTGTGATTATCAATTTTTTGTTAGCCTTCTCTTTTTTATTGTAGGCAGCAACTGAACTGAGCTATAAAACCTCACCAACGAAAAGCAACACCAAGATAAGATTTGATCCAACTGCATTTTTTATTTCCGGATTAGCCATGGGTCTACTAGCTTTTATCAAGTGTCAGAATGGTCATCCACCCACTACAACAGCTACATTTTCACTGACAAAAAGATTGTTCTATAATGTTATGTATGTCTTTTTCATATCGATTATCCTTAGCAAGCAGCTTACTGATATGTGTAAATGGAATCATGTAATTTTGCACAATATAAACACCTATGAAAATAAATTGCAGCATATGTGGACTTAAATAAGGAAAAGTACCATCAGGACAAGTTCGACTGCTAGCCCGCCCATTTTTGCAGGATTCAACATCTACTGCCATCAGAGTTGGCAGTCAAGTATTGGATCCAAATCTTACTTGTTATTAACCTGCTTGGTTAGGCTCTTCTATTAGTCCTCAAATCGAGAATCTTCTTCACCAACGGTTGTCCATCTGCCTCTCCACAGGTCTCTCTCTAGATGGATGGTGATTTTGGAGATAAACTGTCGCCCCCGGCTTGCAGGCCCGGCTATTGCAACCAAGGTATTAAAACATTGATTTGGTTTCACGCTTTGATTCCTACAAATTTTGATACTCATCAATCCTGTAGCAATAATTAATCTACATACTGCGAACACTTGCTTTTTATATTGCAGTTTTAACATCAGATATGAGGGAAAATCAACTCTCACCAGGTAACTGATTGGTTCTAGATAAACCAGCGTAACGGTATGCTTTACTTACTACATAATCGTCGACAAACACATTTTCCAGTTTCCGAGCATGTGTATCAGAGAATGGTGATAGGAGCAGAGGGGTGGACTGTTTTAGAATAAACTGTTTCATAATTTTAGCTGATCGTATGACATCCAGGAATATGGTTTCTTTTAGTAATTGAGAGCTACTACCTTCTAACTTTAGTTGACAAGAGTTGTACTGGACTGATTTTGCACCATGCTCCCAATGACTTAATTTCTGATACAATGCTATGCAATCAGTGTAATTCCTTGACATGTTCTTTAAAGCTGTTTGTCTTTTGTTCTCTTGCGCCACCTTTATCATTTATCATTCATCAGCAGAGAATGCTATGTAATAATCATATCTTTTTTATATATCCTTCTGTTGTCAAGAAATCTGAACCTGGCAAATTATACAGATATTTGCAGTGGTTGATTGAGGATCAGGGTTGTGATGACCCTCACTATCACACATCATATGCTCTTTCGCCAGCAGTTCATATGGAGTCTAAATATAGAGGGAAAGATAATAGAGATATGGATTCTGATGCACAATTCATTTATTTGTTAAGAGAGAAGTTGCAGTTATTTCTGCAAGCTTCTGACCTGTATGATCCAGAAGATGTGCTCGATGTGATAGCAGAATCTGAGCTATGGCTGGAAAAGGTGATGTTATGATTTGTCTTCTTCCTTGCAGTTCCATGTTTGCCTGATTGTGTTGTCATATTAATAATACTGATATTTGAGACTTTTTTCCTTTGTCAGGCAATATTGTATAGGAAGATGGGCCAAGAGAATATTGTACTTCAGATATTAGCATTGTAAGATGATATGCTGTTGGGTTTGTTTTACTATATGCTACATTTTTATTGTAGTCTGTAACTTGCACCATTGACTCTGTGTTGTTGGGTATGTGATGAAGGAAACTGGAGGATAGTGAAGCTGCCGAGCAGTATTGTGCAGAGATTGGTCGAGATGATGCCTATATTCAGTATGCTCTTTCTTCCACATCAATATTTTTGTATTGCTTAGATTTTTTTCTTCATCTTTAATATGAAATAGTCTCTGGTCAATAGTTCATGTTGTCTCCATTTTTTTTCAAACTCAGGCTTTTGGGTCAGTATTTGGACCCTCGAGATGGGAAAGAGCCTATGTTTACAGCAGCTGTAAGACTTCTTCACAATCATGGGAAATCTTTGGATCTCATGCAAATACTGGAGGAACTAATTTATTATTGCATCAATACTGGCAGATTCGTTGAGAATCTTGTTACATGCACCCTAGAGGTTATTCTGCCCTTCGGTATTCTAGGATGACATCAGTCACGAAAGGAGATAGCATAATAAATATTGTAAAGGTAGTTCTGTCCGGAAAGGTGGCATTTAGTGTCTTTGTTCTCTTGAAAAGTGAGTGATTCAAATAAAATAGGTCACAGATTGTTCCCTTTTCACAATAGGATTCAGCCATCAATATCTGAACAAGAAATGACATCTACCTGTTTTGGTGTCCAAGCCTTGCCGTCAGACTTGGCTGTGTAATGACCACAATTTTTTGTTGTCCCCTATGTATTACTGACCATTGTCAAATAATTTTACCGTAGGTTAGCACGGACATTATACTATCCAACGAGAAGCCTTGAGCTGCAGCAGCAGGAGCTGCGAAGCAACACGGACAGAAGCCGTATGGTGCTGACGTACTGAGATCTGATTGGTGGCCTGCGGTTGCGATTCTTCGGGTGGCCGGCAGTCAGTCAGGCACAAGCGCACGGCTCGTGCCGCGGAACGCCTTTCGCGATAGAAACTTCATTTTTCCTTTTTGAGATTTGAGATGTTTTGATATGTGCTGGGACGGCACATTTGACTACCCGCTAAGCACGGTGAAACAAAACAGCCGACGAAGTTTCCCTGTGTCTCAGCTCCGCTCTGCTCGGTGTCTCCCGCGTCGATGGCGTGATTCAATGGATGGAAAGTCTAATAATTTTTATTTACATAGAATTTATAAAAAACATATATTGATATTTACAGTGACACAGCGGGCGTAAATTAATAACTTGTACTATATATAAATTAATAGAGTTATAGCATATATATATAGTATAATCAATCACAGTTTTGTAGCCCACCATTCATTCCTTTGCGAAAAACAAAAGCACTAACTTTTATGGACTTCCGTGCGATCCTACAACCGTTAAAATTGAATTTTTTATGTAGTCTATTTATCTTTGCTCCATGTATCATACCCGTAGCAAAGCATGGGCACTTACCTAGTAATATAAAAATATACAGCTCTTCTTCGTATTGGAGAAAAAAAAAGTGGGATACGCACAAACTCAGCACCCCCATCCAAAAACGAAATCTCCAAAAACTTGCGATCCAATGGACGGGCTCTGGCTCGGTTGGTGGCTGACACGCTTGTCCCCGCCGGCCTACGGGCTACGGCAGCACAAGCACAAACCAAGGCGGCCCCCGGTTGTATCTGCCGAGCCTGATCGGTCTAAAACCAGGCAACCAATCACGCCCGAAATGGATCAGCATGGCGAGGTCGTCACGGTTCCGGCCCGCCCGCGGGAATCGAGGCCTACGGCGGCCGGGCCGGGCGGGCGCCCCATTTCTCTGAGTTCACATCGTGCGCCGCGGGCTGGCTTCCACCGAAGGTCCAAAACAAGAGGGGCCGAAACCGCCTGGGCCGCTTGCCTCCGCCTCCGCCGCCGCCCCGCGCGGGGCTGCCAGTTGTGCCGCGTGTGCTGCGCGCGGCCGCGCTGCTGTGGGGAGAGCAGGTCACCCATTGGGCCATTTTGCTCTCACTAGGCCCGCCGCAACGCCCTGGACGGAAATAAAGCTTCCTGTCACCGTTCTTTCAGCGAAGAACAGACTAGACTTGCTAAAAATCTGAATATATATATTTTTTCTGTACTTGTCAACCATATGATATCCTCTCAGTATCCCACCGAACGCGAGTATTTTCGTCACAAAAAGAAAGAAAAGAAATCACCCAGCAACCCCAAACAAACGGCTTCGATTTGGATCATGTGATACGGCAGTCTAGAGTCCAGATATCTTTAGCACCCCAAACAAACCAGCAAAACCTCACATGGGTCCACCACCATAAGGTCAGCAGCAGGACCCCTCCCCAGCGGCCCGAAGCACAGCAGGCAGCATGATATCAAAACCACACACACACGCACCAAAAAAAGAAGCAGAAGAAGAAGCAAGAATTCACAGAGACACGAGAGGGGAGAAAAGGCACCTGCAATTGTGGAAGTCCAAGCAGAGGAGTAAGGCTAAGGCTACGCACAGTGAGCTGAGCTACCAAGACGTGCCGGAAAGCGTCATGTGCGTGCTCCGAGTCTGGAGAGAAACCCATGTGGCCGTCATATGGGGTAGCCCCATGCACGTCCCTCCCTCGCTTTCTCGCTTCACACTCTGGCTCTGCCGGCCGGCCTGCTCAAAAGAGCTCTCCCATCTACCTCACTGACCTGAGACCTCCTGATAGAGCCACCACCATTGCCATGCCGACTATATCAGATAAAAACCTTCAAGTTCCTTTCACCAGCATGGCAGCATTTCAGTTACAGACACTGATCTGTTCCTGAAGACTGAAGCTGTCAGCAGGCTCGACAATCTCATCATCATTCCCCAATTCATGTACCAAAACCAGCAACAGAGGTTTGCCGATCTAGAATTTACAGTATGATCGATTTGGCTGTAAGTTTGGTTTAATTCGCGCGTCACACATTTACAGTTTTGGCTGCATGCGGCTAGCTGCATGCATATATGCAAGTTTCAGAGACACGGCAACAAGGCGTTGTGTATTATGTGTTTGCTTGCCACTGACAAGCGGATGATCATCGCTGAATGAACATGCAGGCGTGATGGACAGGACGGACGGCACATAACATGCATGCCAACGAATCTACGTTCTCGCTTCATAACTCGCAAGGTTGCCAACTCGGGGTCGATCGGGGGTGCCGCTGCATGTGCCGCCATGTGCGCCTTGCCCCTCTTCTCATGGGCGAGCCCGGCCCCACCACCCGGCCCCCTTATGCATGACCATCTCTGAAAATATGGGGAATATATATCATCAGCTGCTGCTGATTTTCAAAACTGTTCAGGAACTGTTTGCGCATCGTGTTGTACATTCGTACTTGTGATTGTACTTTGAGATGATCATGTGTGGCATGTGAGATACAGATATATACGTAACATGCATTAGAAAAATTGCAGGGATGATGAAGATGACACTACAATATATACCTTGTACTTTGATTTCCAACTCCTCAACCACATGCCTAATTAGTATCCGATCGAGCTGTCAATTGCTATATTATTGTATTCTGCTAACTGCCTGCAGCCAAGCTAGCACCGTTCCTATAACTGTTTTTCCAATAACCTTAGAAACCTTCCATTCAGTGCATGCAACTGTACAGCAATGGAGCATGTGCCATGATCAGAAAAAAGGGAGAAGAGATGCTGCTGGCTGGCTATAGCTATTTGAGAAGAGAGGACCACAGAATGGTGGGAATGCATGCTAGCTCACACCACATGCACCTCCATTCCTCATGGAGATCACAGATCAGATGTATATATACATATCCTCACACGCTCTCAGGCAACGAGAGCAGCGTCCATTCTCCACTGCTTCATATACCTAGCTCAATCGATCAGCTCTTACTTTTCCTCAACCGACGCGATGCGAGGCCCCAGCGCCAAGGCCTTCCAGCAAGGCTTCCTCAAGAACTTGATCTTGAGCCTCCAAGCCTGCAGCAGCAAAGCCGCCTGCGTCTCATCTTCTGATAGCGCGAGCGCCGTGGTGACGATGAGTCTCCAGGAGAGGAAGCGCGCCATCAAGTCGTCGGCCGACATCGCCATGGCCACAGCCCGCGGCGCCGGAGCGCGGTGGCCGCGGGCCATCTTATTGGCTTCGTCGTCGCCGTCGCCGTTGTCTAAGTCGCCGCCGGCGAAGGTGCGCAGGTGCAAGAAGATTGTGAGGCGGTGTTCCCACGCGAGGAGGAGGTCGAGGGATGGCGCTGGTGCTTGTTCTCTTGCAAGAACGACGGCGGCGATGGTCATCAGTAGCAGTGAGATTGCGAGGAGATTGGTGAGGAAGAGGACCAAGGTGCTGAGGAAGATGATACCTGGGGGTGAATCGCTCGACGAGATCTCGTTGCTCCATGAGGCCATGGACTACGTCGCTCATCTACACGCGCAAGTAGACGTGCTCCGGCGCATCTCGAAAGCAGTGCGATGAGATCTGGAGTCCCAGGTTAGTTTTCTGAATCCTTTTGCAACTGATGTAAAGGTCATATACTAAGATTTTGCGAATTAGTCGTTTTTAACGAATCCTAGTACCTTTTATTATCGCATTGATCTATCTGTAGCTTACAAGAAAATTTTTTTATGGTTTTTTTTTATCATGCAGGGGCTTTTGCACCAAGTGTGCGGCTAGAGGAATTGAAAGGGGCGTCCAAATTTCAGGCGAAATGGTGGATAGATTGTAGCGGGTATTCGGATTTCGGAAGAGGAGGAAAAGATCACGTAGAAAGAATGCCATTCTGGAAGTTGATGTGAGAATGAAAATACATGCAGTGTCTCCAGATCGGCGTGTGGAAATGATGAAGAGTAGTCAAATATCTTTTAGGTTGCAGAGAGGAGTCAGATAGAAATTGTACGCTAGTAGCAGTAACTTTTTTACTTCAACCAAAGACACATGCCATTGTGGCGACAGTAAAGCTTTGACAGCAGTATTTTTTCTACGTGTAGTATTAATTTTGTCAACTGAGGAAGAGAGGCGTACGTAGTTCAAATATGTAGGTAAGTAGTACGGCACTCGTTTGCTCCTTAACTTCTTTTTTTTAGACGAGCTCAAAAAAAAACTTCTTTTTTTAAGACTCGCCCCCAGGTATTCAGAAGAGGAGGAAAAGATTAAGCAGAAAGAATGTCCATCCTGGAAGTTGATGAGAGACAACATAATATCGCAGATCCAGCATGTGGAAATGATGAAGAGTAGATCAAATATCTTATACTAGGCTACAGAGAGGGGTCGGGTAGAAATATGTACGGTAGTAGCAGTTACTTTTGTGCTTGAATCAAAGACATGTCCATTGTGGAGATGGTAATAAAGCTTTGACGGCGGTATTTTTAGTATCTGTTGTCAATTGAGAAAGACAGAGACGTATACTTCAGGGAGGGTGCGTAGTCTGAGTCACGCTTCTAGGTGTAATTTTTTAAGCGGATAAAAGATAATAAAAATATAGGTGTAATTGAAATATGAGGGTAAGGAGCGAGGGACTCGTTTACTTCCCTTATTCGTTTTACTAATATATGTATACATAACATATTGTACTATTATTCATACGCGTATAGCTGAAACTATGTCAACCTGAAACAGAAAACAATAAAAATCAGAAGATAAATAACGTCTCGAGCTTTTAGCATAACTTTGAGTTCCATGCTGCTGAAATACTGACAGATCAACATGTTCTGAAGAAAGCTACCAACGACTTAGTTATTGTGCACAGGAATCAAAGCGCATTCATCAAAGGCCGCTCTATACTTGACAACTTCGAGTATGTACAGTGTGCAGCCAAGCTGCTCAAGAAGAGGAGAATTCCAAGGGTGCTGCTCAAGCTGGACATTTCAAAGGCGTTTGATACGGTCTCATGGCCCTTTCTGTTGGAATTGCTGCAAGCTTGGGGTTTCGGCAGTAGATGGAGAGACTGGATTGCACTTCTTCTATCAACTGCCTCAACGAGAGTCATGCTGAATGGGCAGCCGGGCTGGAAAATATGGCATAGAAGAGGTCTGCGGCAGGGTGATCCGTTATCACCGATGCTCTTCATCATGGTGATGGATATACTGAACAGGCTCTTGGAAAAGGCCAGCGCGCAAGGGCTGCTGCAACCAATTGGCCACCCAGCGGTCAGGCACCGGTGCAGCATGTATGCGGATGATGTTGTTCTTTTTGCTTCTCCAACGGTGCAGGAGGCGAGGGCCATTGCGCAAGTGCTATCCATCTTCGGTTCAGCATCAGAGCTCTTAACAAATTTAGCTAAATGCTCCATCTCACCGATTTTTGGTGCAGAAGAGGCGCTGAACACTATCCAGGCCATCTTGCCGTGCCAGGTGGCCCCTTTTCCGATTACATACTTGGGTGTGCCGCTATCAGTCCAAGAACTACCGCGTTCAAGCATACGCCCGGTGGTGGACAAGGTTGCAGCGCGGTTGCCAAAGTGGAAAGGCCCCTTGCTGCAAAAAAGTGGACGCCTGATCCTTGCCAAATCAGTGTTGTCTGCAATACCAACCTACTGGATCATGGCGGATCAGCCGCCGGCTTGGGCGCTGGACGCAATTGACGCCATCCGACGCCGCTTCTTCTGGGATGGAGGAGAGTCTTCAGTGAGGGGTCGATGTGCGGTGGCATGGGACGTGTTCTGCTTGCCATATGATTATGGTGGTCTGGGTGTCACCAATTTCAGGTTAGCTAGCCACGCTCTTGCATCCAAATGGCTTTGGTTGCAGTGGACCGACCCGGACAGAGCTTGGGCTACCATGAACATCAAGGTTAGCCCCGAAGCACAAGCACTGTTTCAATCCTCCATCACAATCCAGGTGGGCAATGGCGCAAGCACCTTCTTCTAGACAGACAATTGGGTGGATGGGCTTTCTGTCTGTGAGCTCGCGCCAATGCTGGTAACCCTTGTCCGGCCACGCATCAAAAAGTCTAGGACAGTGGCACAAGCTCTGGATCACCATCTTTGGGTGCGGGACATCACTGGTGGTCTGACTGATGACAGTGACAGAGTATCTGCAGTTATGGAACCGGATTCAGTAGGTCCAAGCCTGGCACTGAAGATGTAGTGCGCTGGCGCTGGAGCTCATCAGGGATCTTCACAGCGCAGACGGCTTACCAAGCGTTGCATCTAGGCAAGGTGAACTTCCTTGGTGCGGACCGGATATGGCAATCCTGGGCGCCACTGCGCATCAAGATCTTCTTTTGGCTTGCCACCAGACAACGTGTTTGGACGGCGGACTGTAGGAGACGGAATGGACTGGAAGCCCACGACCTATGTCTCATGTGCGATCAAGAGAATGAGACGATCAACCTCCTGATCGTGGAGTGGCCGGTTGCCAAGGAGGTCTGGTGATGAGTGCTTTCTTGGGCGCATTGTCACTGTTTCTGTCTGCAATGAGAGCTTACCATTCAAGATTGGTGGGCGCATGTAGTCTCTAGTCAGGAGGCCGCCAAGCGGAAGGAAGTCAGTAGCTTGTTCATGGTGGAATTCGCGTCTCTTTGATCGTTCTGCTGCTACCATCTCAGTTGTGGTACGCAGAATTCAAGGAGCTGGAGCTTTGGTTGGCGGCCGTAGCTCGGAACCTTGGTAGCTTGTTTGGCGAGTAGTCTGTTTAGTCCTTGTTTCTCTTCTTCTCCTTTCTTCTATTTTTCTTGCCCACGCGTCGGCGTGCTTGTAAATTGTCTTCTCTTCTTAATGCAATGATATGCAGTCCTCATGCGTATTCGTGAAAAAATGACTTAGTTATATGATTTGAGCAGAACCGTCGGAACACGAGCTCATCACTTCCCAGAGTGATCTGGGAACGTGCAATAGATATCATGTGGTATCTGGCAGGCATATATACGGGGAGGTTGCAGGGTCATCGTATCTTTCTGCATTGCTGCAATGCTGCTGGATATAGGTTGAGGTTGATGAGGTGATTGTTGGTGCTAACAAATGTCCCGTTTCAGTTGTAGCCTTTTACCACTGTTGCAGAGTACACATGGGTGGACATGCCTGTTGGCATAATCCGTGCTACCGCCTTTGTGATGCAGCACTCAAGGGTGGACATGCCTGTTTCTTTTCTCCATTCATTCGATGGGCCTTGGGGTGAGGAAAGGAGTTCAGAGTTTCGGAGTGTAGCGCTGCCATGCTGGCAGATAAATGAGAGTAAGCAGCCCTTGTCCAGCTCTATCTGGAGTTGGCGAAATTCAGTTTTTTTTTTCTTTTTGAGATTATGGCGAAATTCAGTTGACACTTCAAGGAGGAGGTCCGCAAAGCTAAATTGTGCAGCCCAGGATTTACAGACCGAATCTTGTAAGGCCCAAAAGGCTTTGTGTGATCCACCCAACAACAACAACAAATCCATTCTCCCCTAAGAAAAACAACAAATCCATGCGCCCACACAAACTCCACACGACGAGCAGTCGAGCACGGACCACATGATAACATAACAAGCAGCTACAACACAAAAGCATATATAATACGGTAGAGAGAAACAGTGGACCGAGAGATGAAACCCAATCAGCCACTCTCCAACTCCATCTATCCCCACGTACAGTTCATCCCTCGGCTAGCTAGCACTCATGTCCTGCGCCGCACACACATATGCGCCGGCCGGCCGTAACCCAAGCAAAATTAGCGCCGCGGGCGCGCGCATTAGTAGCCGCCGGCGAGCCATTGGACGGCGGCCCAGACGTGCCTTTGCCGTATGCGGTAGGGGTGACGGTACACGGGCGCCAGGCGGGGCTAGACCTATAGGAAGTACCTCGTGACAGATGACGGGGCACCTGTTTCTCTTTAATTTTTTCTTTTGTTTTATTTTGGGATTGAGACAACAAAGCAAGCTGCTTCTCTCCTTAATGGCGAGGCGAGGGACGAGAGCGACGGGGACGCGTCGAGTACGTCACGCATACAGCACGGACCACGGAGGCACTGCTGAGCTCCAGTGACCCGATCGTTGGCACTGATTACGCGCGTGGACTTTGCGGATCAAACCTCGCTTTTGTCGAGCCTAAAAGCAAAGCACAGAGACCGATTATGCAGGAAGCTGAATGGATGATGCTCATGCATGGCTGGCTCACTGATCACTGGCTGGCTGCCTGGCTGGGTGGCTGGCTAGCTACTCGCGTCGCGCCCACGGCCACGGGCCACGGCGCGCGCCAGCCAGCCCGCCGGCACGGACGACAGCCCGGCCCGGACGGCCGCTCGAGGCCGGGCCCCGGCGGTGGTGTACGTGGTGTGGACGTGTGGTCTGGTGGCCAGTCACCGGTTGCGGGGGGAGGCCCAGCCGCATTAACTCCGCACGCGCGACCGGAGGATCTGGGGCGCGAGCGTACATGCCGACAGGGCGCGCCGTAGCAGCGCCGTGCCCGGCTCTGGCTGTGCCACCCACGGGAAGAATGCGCCGCGCGCGCTAGCGTTTGCTTGTTGACCCGTGTGGCCGTGTGCCTGCTGGATCGGCGCCACCGCGTCCGCGACTCCGCAAAGTACTCGTACACGCACGACACACAGCAGCAGCCGAGTTGGTTGGTTCCGCGATGGCAGGGCAACTCGCGGCTCGGCTCGGCAACTGTGCTCGCGCCGAGCGTCACCTAACACTACCAGAATCGTTCACATCCGCCCGCCTCCTCCGCCTCGGCCATTTTTGGACCCGGTGCTGATGGGGCTTCAGCACCGGGTCCAACGGCTAGGAGCGGGGGCGGCGCGGAGGTGTGTCCGGGCGGACACATTAGCACCGGGTCGTGGCAAGACCCGGTGCTAAAGGGTGCGCATTAGCACCGGGTCGTGCCACGACCCGGTGCTAATGTGTCCGCCCGGACACACCTCCGCGCCGCCCCCGCTCCTAGCCGTTGGACCCGGTGCTGAAGCCCCATCAGCACCGGGTCCAAAAATGGCCGAGGCGGAGGAGGAGGGAGGATGGGATGTATATATGTCCGTTGCTTCA
>OAMR01000372.1:832970-906055 GCA_900205405.1 Echinochloa crus-galli
GTAGTGCCCACGTGAATGTCTCCCAAACAAACATTCACGTCGAGCCTTCCTCGATCGATCTATATGTCTGGATCGCCCTGTTCGATTTATAGGCCGGGTTAGGTTAGCTAGGGTCTCTTGATCGGCACCGTCTGTCTTCCAACAAGAACACACCACCTCCCTAGCTAGCTCATATCCTCTCCCTCTCGTGCATGCAAAGCTCTCGGTAATTATTGTGTTTGGACTCTTTCTCTCACAATCTGCTCGAAGTTTGCGTAAAGAAATGGCGCCAAGGAATCGTGTCAGACCTTGGTCAAATTGCATGCAGCATTGGCGACGTACGTGAGCATCTCACCATGACATGCTAAACAATGTCAGCTAGTATGAATATAGAGTCGGCCGAATACGCATTAGAATACACGTATTAGAATATATACGTATATAGACGTGCACGCATGGCTACTGAAAAAAGCAAAAAAAAAAAGAAATCCGGGGTCTTTAGCACCGGTTTCAGGCAGCAACCGGTGCTAAAGGCAGGCCCTTTAGCACCGGTTATTCGACCCGGTGCTAAAGGGGTACCCCTTTAGCCTCGGATTAGTTGCACCGGGTGGGAAACCCGGTGCTAAAGGGCTTTCCCACCCGGTGCAGATGTCGATCATTCTGGTAGTGTAAACCTACTACGCCCGGGGCGCACGCGCGGGCGCGCGGCCACCGTGTGCATACGATGATACGAACGGGGCATACGGGTACGGTACAGGCCTACAGGGAGCTGTACGTGGTTATTGCTAGGGCTCGTACTGGTACTATACCGCCCTGCATGCGCGCCGGTGCAAGATGGCTAGCCGCCACGCCTCCGTTTCCCCGGCGCCGGGGCCGGCCGGGCCGGGACGGGCACGGGCACGACAAGGCATAGGCACTCCACATGGCCGCTGGTCGCCGGGGCGCATCGCACACATGGCGTACGGGCGCGCATCCCTTTTCCAGGCCGGGCCGGACACCGCGCACGAGCCCGGCGGCAGGGACAAGGAGGGTCCGCTTCGCTCTCTCGTATGGCAACGGGCACAAATTACCGTGGGAAAAAACCTCGTAGGGCGAGGATCCGGGTACAATTTTATGTCCACGGGCACGGGTGTGGATTTGAAGTTGAACCCAACGGGCAAAACTTAGTGGGCATAAAAAGGTCACGCTGATAACGACGACGCAGTTTGTGGTGGTTAATCTTTGACTCCTCTCCCAGATAATGGGGGTGTAGCGTTTTATTGTGTGCGTCGTTTGAGTTCTGATGGTGGTGGTGTTTTTCGCTTCAACGCGTGATGTAGTTTTGCTATCTTTTTAAACTGCTCCTACTCTTTATTTTAAAAAAAGTCATGCCCGTGCCCAATCTACCCGTAAACCCTCCACAATATGACTGACGTGTGGACCCTGTACACGTATACTCCCTCCATACTCATATTAGTTGATGTTTAGGACAAGATTGTGCATACCAAGGAGTCATTAAATATGGTGTATTTTTCCCTGTTTGCCCTTATTAAATATAGCTGCGGTTACTTCAAGAAAACAACCAACAATAGTGCAAGTGGTTACCGCATTAAGGGCCCCTTTGGATTGGAGGATAGGAAAAATATGGGAATTGAGTTGGCATGTTTCTCCAATCCTATGGGAATGAAAAACATAGGAAAAGTGATTAGAAGTCTTTTGGTAGCAGCACAGGATTCTTTCCAAGAGGCCTGACCTCATTGTTGTTTTCCTATGAAATGGAGGCCTAGGAAAGGATTCCGTAGGATTTTTTTTTCTTTTGCATTCCTATGTTCCAAAGGGCCTCTATAGGAAAAAATCCCTAGGAATTGAATCCTGCAAAAATCCTTTGTGAATCCTCCAATCCAAAGCAGCCCTAAGCCCTGTGCCCTGAGGTCTCATGTTCGAACTCTAGGTGCCTCCTTTTTTGACGCGAACCGAGATGACGCATGGGAAACGAGGCGCAATTAAGAAGGGTAATCACGTCCAAAATAGTATCCCGTGAGTAAAACGTCCTCCTTTTTGAGTTGTGCACTGGTCCTCAGAACGGCCTCCTTTGTGAGTATGGAGGGAGTATACTATTAAGTTTTTCTCTGAGTCTCACATCCCAGCCGCACCAGCTCACAGCCTCACACCACCACACAGGTCGCCGTCCCCCGCTTCCCCATCCCGGCGGCCTGTGCCCCTGCTCCCCGGAGGTGCCGGGTGACGAACACCCTCAAATCCGCTCTATTCGGCTGGATGATTTCCAGCCAGCCAACAGTATTTTTTTCTCAGTAGAAATCAGCACCAGCCACCAGCCACTAATTACATGTTTCTCTCAGTAAAAACTAGCATCAACCATCCGCCAAACGAACGTCACGTCGCCGGAGTCGCAAGCCGCAACAGCAGCTCGTCGCCGGACCCCAAGCAGCAGCAGCAGCAGCAGCATCGAAGACGCTGGCAGCATGGCCGCAGGTGGCAATCCCTTAACTGTGTGCCTCTCCAGCTGCTCCTGATCCGTTTTTCTATCCGGTGCAAGCAATTCCACTCCTTGATTTGCTCACGGGATTTTTTATGCCTGTGTTTTTCTTCCGGGATTTTTTTTTGCGTGTGTTTTTCTATCCGGTGTTCTTTAGCATGTTTTTTTTATTATTTTCAACGAGAATGCTTCAGATCTTTGTACCAAGATATTTACTTCGGCAGTGGCTATGTTCAGTTCCCAAAATTCCACCATAAAATCCTACTGGCTGTGTTTAGTTTCAATAAGAGGGGGTGAAAATTTGGTCGAAAAGTCATATCGGACACCGTAGCGTACTGTAGCATTTTTCGTTTGTTTGTGATAATCGTTGTCCTACATGACCTAACTAGGCTCAAAAAATCCGTCTCTTCGTGTACATCAAAACCATGTACTTAGTTTTTTTATTTACCTACATTTAATGCTTCATGCATAAAAAGAGAGATATAAGGATCCAGTAGAATTGAAAACACTTCTCACCTAAAATATTCGTACCCACCCTCTCACAGAGGACCCACGTGTCATGTTTTTAGGTGGGACTGCAGTCAAAATACATGTGAGGAAGAAGAAAAAATACACTTTCGAGAGACTTTAGTTCATTCTCCGCAAAACTTTTTTCACCCAACGTCCCGCGCGTACCCACCTCCGACCAGGTGGGCCCCTAACTCCTCGCATGCACACAATTATCCCATATTGCTAATAGACAAAAGATTGAAGAGTTTTTCTCCATACTTATAGTATAGATAAATAAAGACCAACTAACTCGAAAAATAATGTGCCTCTAAATTTTAGATAGAATAGCTAAAGCTCTATATACACACGTGCGTGCGCACGTGCAACCAGCTAGTAAGGAGAGAGATTTGATATGATTTGACGTGATAGGTGAATAGTGAAGTTTGGAGAGAAAATTTTAGGAAATTTGTGGAACTAAACAGGGGCACTATGTAAAAAGTCACATCAATCAAAATATCAACACATTCATCAAGCATTAAATATAGATAAATAAAAACTAATTACATAGTTTTGATGTACACGACGAGACGAATCTTTTGAGCCTAGTTAGGTCATAGTAGAACAATAATTACCACAAACAAACAAAAAGTGCTACAGTGCGCTACAGTGTCTAATGTACCTTTTCTACCATCCTTTTCGCCGGATCTAAATACAACCAATGTTTCTTTGGGGTCGTTTGACTAATAATTAAAGGTATTAAATAAAGTCAGTTTACAAAACTATCTTCACAACCCCAAGTTAATTCACGAGACAAATCTAATGAGACCTTTGACCGTACGATCAGAGGATGATTACTGAAGCATCATCGAGCATCATCGTAGTAAATCATTTGGATTAATTAGTCTCATTAGATTCGTCGCGCAAAATTATACTCATTTCTAAAAAGGTTTTACAACTACCTTCATGTAAATCTAAGTCGCGGGCATGAGCGTGAGTAGCTCTACCCGTTGCCATTCATACTCGTACGTAACTATCGGAAATGATTGAAAGAAGGCTGTACCACTTTCACTTTCACCTTATTTTCTCGAAAATGAAAATGATACGATATTGTCGGAAACGAGCACGGCGTCGGTATTCCGATAATATCGTAAACGATCGAAATCCATTAAGATATTTGAAAAATGGCAAACACATCAAGCTTTAAAACATGGCAATAATCCTCTAACCTGATATATCTCATGCGATAAATACTAACAATATATGTTAATAACACCTTACATAGTCGCATACATGTTATACATCAATAAAAGCATGAATACTGGCATACTTGCTTATATAACAATAGAATAATGCCATGTTTAGGCAATGTCAGGCAGGCGCAGACAACTGTTCAATCAAGATCGATGTGGGCCAAGTACGAAAGACTGGGCCGACCATAGTAAGTCCATTGGCGTCTGTGAAAATATGTAAATCTAATAATTACCGATACGATCGCTAGAATCGTTTTTGTTTTCTTTTTCCGATAACCGTTATCATTTCGGTTTAGACCTTAAATTTGTTAAAATCTCAAAAGCAATTCTCGATAATTGAAAATATCGTTTTCTTATCCCGAGGCCCGGCCTTGGCCGCGACCGGCACGCGCCAACCGGAAACTAACCGCCCAGCCTGTGCCCGGCTTCCCCGGCGACCCCGCCGGTCGGTCGCCGGACAAGGACGGCGCGCGCGCCACCGGCGCCCGGTAACCGGCCAACTAACCAACACCTTTGCCATGATGGCTGATGTGCCGTGTGCGTGCGCCGGGGTTGGTCCATGCACCATGCCTGTCAGGTGTCACCCGACGGCCGGCGATTTGGGCCGCGGGTACGTGCTTGCTGCTGCGTTCCGACTCGTGCGATAGCAGATCACAACCGCCAACCGGAGCGACAGCAGCAGCAGCATCCATGTTGGATGCTGCTGCCGTGTACCGTACCGTACGTGTACGCTTCAATTGGAGCCGAGCTCTACGAGATTGAGGCCAGGGCTTTGTTAAGGCGGTTGCTGCTGATTAGACGATCTAATTTGGAGTAGTAATGGCAGATTGGCAGAGGAATTCCGGTGCTGGTGCTGGATGTACATCGCCGCCTTAAAGGTCTCCCTGTCCATCGATCCACGTAGTACGCCCTCTCGTTGACAGGTTCCTCTCCCCTCCCCCAAGCGTGGACGCGCGATGGGCTGGGCTGCGATGGGCCCGGGGCCCGGGCAGGGGTCGCTCTCTTTGTTTTGCCTACGGCCACCACCCTCCTCTGCTGCTGGCCTCCCTCGGCTTATAAGTTGGCAGGGTGGCGTCGTCCGGAGCGCAGAGAAGAGACAAGGCAGTGGCCAAACACGACTGCCGGCCTCACACACACACTCTCTCTGTTTCCCTCCCTCTTTCCCTCTCCCGGCCGCCTCCATCAGAGACACCCGAGACAGAGCACCGTTCATCAGTTCCCTCGACCTCTAGCTCCACTGATCTCTCAACACCGGAGCGAGGAATAATCCATGGCGTCGCCCCTCTCTTCCTGGCCATGGGCAAGCCTCGGCCAATACAAGGCAAATATATGATGACCCTTCCACTTTCCTTTCAATTGATTTGCATCTCGATCCATGGCCATATTTACATATATACATCTTTCATGCAGTACATGCTGTTCGGGCCTCTGGTGTGGAAGGTGGCGGAGGAATGGCGGGAGCAGGGGGGCCTGCCGCTGGGCTCCTGGTGGCTGCACCTGCTGGTGCTCTTCGCCGTCCGGGGCCTCACATACCAGTTCTGGTTCACCTACGGCAACATGCTCTTCTTCACCCGCCGCCGCCGCGTCGTCGCCGACGGCGTCGACTTCCGCCAGATCGACGCCGAGTGGGACTGGTGAGTGCTCGTGGTGCTGCCGTAGCCTATATCCTCCTCGTGAGTTCTACAATGGAGTTCAAGTACTCCCTGTGACCTTGTCCTTGGGGTTGCTGTTAGACTGCGAGCTGGCTGCATGGGCATCTACATCTTTGCTGCACCACACCAAACAAACTTTGGAGTCTATGTTCATTCAAAACGTGTGGATGGGCACACTCCGTATTGATGGCAACTGCTTGTAGCTTGTAGGCCGGGGTAAGCGCTATAGCAGTTGAAGTACGTAGCTTCTACGCCTCTAGAAGCATCTTCTATATTCAGTTTGATTTTCTGAGTCGTCTATAGTCGGATTCGAGGTCCAAAAACAGATTTGCTTTTCTTCATTCCCTCTCTCTCTTTTTTTCCCCACACCTAGTCCGGTTAAAAGGGTAAGAAACTAGCGGTGACTATTAACAAACTTACGTACCACTACTATTCCCCGGCCAAAGTTGTCTGCACGTCAATAACCAAAGTTGTCCGCATATCATTTGGTGCTGTAATTCCTTTGCACAGTAAACCGGTAATTCCCATTTGGGCTGTTGGCTCTGGCTGCGGCCTGTGTGAGTCTGTGACTGTGCCTGACCGAGCGGGCCCCACACCTGCCTGCAGGGACAACTTTCTGCTGCTCCAAACGCTGATTGGGGCCGCCGTGGTCAACAGCCCACTGCTCCCGGGCCTGCGGCAGCTCTGCCTGTGGGACCCGCGCGGCTGGGCCGTGGCCCTGCTGCTGCATGTGGGCTTCTCAGAGCCGGTCTTCTACCTGGCCCACCGGGCCCTCCACCGCGCCCCGCTCTTCGCCCGCTACCACGCCGCCCACCACTCCTCCGGCGTCACCCAGCCGCTGACAGGTACGGCCCAGTATCCCTTCTCCCTCGCCGATTGCCTCTGCATCATCATTAATTAATCCATTTATACTACATGCTGCAACCACAAGAATTTCAACAAAAGTATCATTGGGCCATTAATTTCTTCTCCGTCTCGTCAATCAAGCAATTAATAAAGCATTGAATTTACTTCGCCCGTGCCTGTTGCAGCCGGGTTCGGCACGCCGCTGGAGAGCCTGCTCCTGACGCTGGCGATGGGGGCCCCACTGGCAGGCGCCTTCCTGATGGGCCGCGGGTCCATTGGCCTCGTCTACCTCCACGCCTTCGCCTTCGACTACCTGCGGGCCATGGGCTACAGCAACGTGGAGGTCGTGTCGCCCAGGGTCTTCGACGCCTTCCCCCCGCTGCGATACATCCTCTACACGCCATCGTGAGTACTCCTATGGCTGTCCTATAGCGTGTGTTTAGTTCCAAAAAGTATAGGAGAAAGTTTGGAGAAAATGTCACATCGGCCACTGTAGCGTACTGTAGCACCTTTCGTTTGTTTGTGATAAACATTGTTCTATTATGACCTAACTAGGCTCAAAAGATTCGTCTCGTCGTGTACATCAAAACCATGCAATTAGTTTTTTTATTTACCTACGTTTAGTGTTCCATGCATGAGGAGAGAGATTTGATGTGACAGGTGGATAGTGATGTTTGGAAAGAGAATTTTGGGAATTTTGGTGATGCGATAGTGAACTAAACACAGCCTATATACAAATCAATTTGTTTTGTGATAAAAACGAGGTCCAGAAAAACGGTGGGTTGACAGGATGGGCAAGAAACGCATGTCCTGTTGGGTGTAATAACGGTGTTCCACCGTATGCATGCGTGTGACAGTGACCACCAGGTCACATGCAGTTGTGAAAAGGACAAAACAGATGGCCGAAACCAATCAGTCAGTCGTGTCGCCCATGCTCAAAATATCGTGTTCCGGCTCTAATTAACTTAAGCCGCTGTCACCATTGATTTTGTTCCCGATAGGTTCCTCGAAAGAATTTTGCTCCTGATTGATCCACCAGATGGTGAGAGATTAATTAGTGATACAGTAACAACACTGCTAATAAGGAAGGACACGGTAGCAGAATTAATTAATGGCGTGTCAAGTCAACATCATTTAATTTGCTTGGCTTGGTTGCAGGTACCTGAGCCTGCACCACCGGGAGAAGCGCGCCAACTTCTGCCTGTTCATGCCGGCGCTGGACGCGGTGGGCGGCACCCTGGACGCGCGGGCGTGGGCGCTGCAGCGGGCGGCGCACGGCGGCGGCGCGGGCGGCGGCGCGCTGGGCACGCCGGAGTTCGTGTTCCTGGCGCACGTGGTGGACATCATGTCGTCGATGCACGTGCCGTTCGTGCTCCGGTCGCTGAGCTCCACCCCGTTCGCCAACCACTTCATCCTGCTCCCCTTCTGGCCCGTCGCCTTCGGCTTCATGCTCCTCATGTGGTGCTGCTCCAAGACCTTCGTCGTCAGCTTCTACTACCTCCGCGGACACCTCCACCAGACCTGGTCCGTCCCACGCTACGGCTTCCAGGTACGTGCGTACGTTCCAAGCTTGATTTGATTAGCAAAGCCTGCCGGCGGCAATGGCGCCGCCGGTGATCGCTGGAGTTCCGGCGACAGAGAAGCCATGCATGGCCAAAGCCATTCTTGCTTGGGTCATGAATGAATGGCTCAGCTCGGCTCATTCATGGGGTTGCCGGACGCACGCATCAAAGCCATGTGCTTTGTGCCGTACGTTGGCCGTGGATGATGAGTCACGAGAGCTGTGATGAATTCCTTCCCGATCGTGTCAGCAGATTTGACGGGCGTCCGGTGATATCTAATGATGTGTCTTGTCTCTGTGGGCATGCATGTGTGTGTGGACGGGACGTGGATGCGCACAGTACTTCCTGCCGGCGGCGAAGAAGGGCATCAACCACCAGATCGAGCTGGCGATCCTCCGGGCCGACAGGATGGGCGTCAAGGTGCTCAGCCTAGCCGCCCTCAACAAGGTCAGCTCCCCTCCCCTCTCTCAACTAACCAAGTACAGTATCTACTAACTAAGTATCTCCACCTCGCTGTCGACGGGAACGAATCCTTACGGCCAGCGGTCCAGCTGCTACTGGAGCTACTTACTTCCTGTGCTGCTCACGTGACGCGTGCTTGCAACTAGCATGAACGAGCGCGACGCGAGCGTCGCCGGTGGGCATGCTGCACTGAGGCTTCGTACGTGTTGCCTGGCCGAGTGCAGCAGCAGTAGTTTACATCACCGGCATCCATCCATTAATTCGAGACGACGGGGATAGATTGCACCGTCGTGCACGCATGTGCCCGCATTGAAGGCCGGCCGGCGGCGGCTGCGGCGGCGGCGACCACACGCAAGTACGCAGCCACGCGTGTGTGGAGGGGAGGGTGGCCAGCAGGCCAGGCAGGCGAAAGAGCTCATTAATGGCGGCCGGCGACGGCTCCTGCCGGGGGTGAAAGGAAAGCGAAGGGAGATGGGATTGGTGGTGGAGCCGGCCCAGCCGGCGTGCTTGTTGTGGGGGCGCGCCGCGACGACGCCGGCCGGCGAGCGAGCCGAGCCGAATCGGGGGGCGTGGCAGGGCGGCCGCGTGCGCGTGGGCCACCGTGGGCCAGGGGAATCCCCAGCCCAGATTTCAGTCGGGCGTGGCGTGGCGTGGTCCGGGGGTGGTCCTGGGTCCGGTCATCAATGGGCCGTGTGGCGCAGAGCCGTAGATCGGGCCCTGTTCTTGCGCGCCAATCAGACGGCGAGGCGTGGAGGACTGTGCAGAGAGAGAGAGAGAGAGGATGCAGCAGGGGCAGCCGGCAGGACACTGGGCAGGGCGTGCTGGGCCGATGCAGCCTGCAGGCACACACCACCTGTCTAGCTGTGCTCTGCGCTCGCCCATATGACCCTCTGACATATCTGAACAGGAATGGCGGCAATTAGCTCGCCCGATTCAAAATCGGAATAGTACCGTGCTAGCCGGAGTTGATTAGTGGCCGGTTCGCCCATTTTCAACGCGGTAATTTCAATGGGATTTACTTTCATGCTAATTTTTTTCCCCTATGCGTTCCCTGCTGTAACCATCCATCCAGAACGAGGCGCTCAACGGCGGCGGCACCCTGTTCGTGAACAAGCACCCGGACCTGCGCGTGCGGGTGGTGCACGGCAACACCCTGACGGCGGCGGTGATCCTGAACGAGATCCCCAGCAACGTGAAGGAGGTGTTCCTCACCGGCGCCACCTCCAAGCTCGGCCGCGCCATCGCGCTCTACCTCTGCCGCAAGAAGATCAGGGTCCTGGTACGTGCCGTCGCCACCTGAAAACACAAACCCATGATCTCCATGCCTAATAATAAGCATTCTCGTCCCTTGTTGCACCACTACATGACCAGATGTTCACCATGTCGTCGGAGAGGTTCCTGAAGATCCAGCGGGAGGCGCCGCCGGAGTTCCAGCAGTACCTCGTGCAGGTCACCAAGTACCAGGCCGCACAGAGCTGCAAGGTCGTACTCTACCAGTCTACTACATACAGTACATACTCCTGTGTATATGACTACGATGGATACCTGACTGCATACCATGTACCTGACACTGTGATGTATACGATGACAAGTAAGTTATTAACAACTAACTAACGTTGATTGATGGTGCCGTTGGTTTGACTTGTTCATTGCATACAACAATGATCCCAAGGTTTACAGCTTGCATTGGTATTATAGTATGGTACCATGTAGGTCATGGTGAGCATGTTTGCAAGTTGCAGTTGCGACAGAAGAATATTCATGGTCTGATACGATATCAGAAGGTTAAATACCTTAAAAACCAGTATTATCTTTAGAAAGCCATGTGGGCTGGGCAACAACTTCCTAGCCGGGGAATGTCAATGTGATGGTGCACACGTCCAGCTTCCAAAGGTATGCGTAGGATTTGGGTGTTGCATACATTTATGCTTGGTTCGTTGGTTGTTGGCTTCTCGCTGATTGTTGTGATTTCAACGTTAAAATTGCTGGCGCGGCAGGAGGCTGGAATCAGTTTGTTTGAATGAACAAAATTCACTCTTACAGCTTTGTTTCGTCATGTGCCATTGTTTGAAAGGATCCGTTTACTTCTCTAACTTGAATGCTTCACATTCCATTAGGATAAATAACGCACAATAATATTGAAAACCCTTCCAGAATGGTTTCTGGTCTCTGCATGTTTAATTCACACACCCCCTTAAAAAGAGGCAGAATTCAAAAACCAGGCTTAAATGTTCGCGTTTCGTATTTTCTGGAGCAAATAGCTCAGTAATGTTGGAAGCTTTAGTTACTATAGTTAGCCGGCAGAATGTAAAACCGAGAAGAACAAAAAGAACTCTCAAAAAAATTCCGTTGCCGGGACTCGAACCCGGGTCTCTCGGGTGAGAGCCGAGTATCCTAACCAGCTAGACTACAACGGATTCTGACATTACATTATTTATAGTAAACTTTTCATCTCGCATGAGGCGTGCAGCCGTCTAGTTTGGACTGCACGAGATAGGAAAATGTTTTGTCATTGATCTGGAGTTTAACTGTTCGAGAGACTGACTTCTGGAGGAACCGGTCACGGGTGCTACATTTATGTAGGAGAGAGCGCTGCAGACGTACTGTTGGTTGAGCGTCTTTTGTATCTTTCTCGGGATCTCTGGTACAGGGTATTAAGCCTACAGGGTATAGTAACTTGCCCCTGCGCATCACATGGTTCTTGGCCAGGGTTCACATTTCTCTCCAACTGACCGGTATCGTCGTCCATCACGCGCCGGGATTCGAGATCTCACATTGACCCCAGCTGCTATTAGTTGATGGCCTAATCAAACTGTTCAACTGGTGCAGCGCGCTGCCGCTTTTTTTTTTTTAAAAAAAAAAACCAGATAAGTGCTCATGCGTCGATACAGGTATAATACATGCACGACGATAAACAAATCACATGAAAAATCTCTATTTGAAACTCATAGTTTTAAAATAATTCAAAAAACACGTCATACTATCATAAACAAACAAAAGTACCCAGGGATAATGCTATCGTAGACAAACAAAAGTACTCATAGACAAATCGTCATGCAAATCAAACAAATGGCATGTATTAACTAACTGCATACGTTAACTAAGCAGGTAATACCAGAACTATTGCCTATTACACTTCGCTGGTTAAATTTCTATGTGTATTTTCTACAATTGAAACAACCTAAAGGACATAAAAACTACTGCGAATTGATTCCAAAGTATGCTGTTTTTTGGAAGCTGATGGGAGAATGTTTATGTTCCTGTACCCAGCATGCTTCATGGATCAGTGTTCAGCTCTGCTCTTAACACAAAAAAATGTGGATGAAGAATTAGAAATATAACACATACCCTTTCCCACCAAAGTCAGTATAATTGCTTATAGTCCCTTCTCAAATCAAAATGCTTGCGGTAAATCTTTCATGTTATCACAAAGTAAAATTGAGAGAACAATATCAGCATCATCGCATGGAAAGTTTGATTCACCAGGTAATTCGCTGCCGGCACACAGCGCTAATGCCCTTAAGGATATTGACCATGTAAACATGGACACACTCCATGGTTTTCCCTGCTCACACAAGCATGAGCCAGTTGCCAGTTTTGAAATGTGGGAAAATAAAAAAAAGATATAACATGGTTCACGGCCACTATTGCTTTGAAAAAAAAGATCTACCCTAATTAAGGACACGAAAAGCTGTATAGAAGTAGCATAAATTAATTTCAGACGCGATATGCATATCAAGCTTCAGCTGTTGTCCTATTTGTGATGGTTTTGGGCGTCTGTGTAATTGTCTAAAACTAATTAGGCCTACCACAAACAGCTACACACGTACATATGCATCTCATCCCAGTAAAGAAACAACAGAGATTCAGGGAGAACGGAGAGACCTGAGAGCGGCCGGTGGTGCTTGAGAGTTGAGATTGTCAACGAGGTCAAGATAGTGACGTGGAATGGATGTGCCCCTGATTCCAATCTTGTTGCATTGGAGAGAAAGATCATGAGCCAATCAAGAAGCTGGATATAAATTAAGAACGGAGTAAAATTAGTGGCAACAAATTGAGGATTTTGAAGAGATGAAGACGCGGATCGGCACCAGGAATGTGTCTGTGCCAGCGGCAGTTATATGTCCAATTTCTCAAGCATACACAGCAATCATAATGTAAAAAAAAAAGACAAGACCAACTCAGGAGCAGGGATTGCAGTTTCACTAAGAAGATGAGAAGGAATGGCATTGCTTACCTAGTTACCTTTGGCAAAAGTAGCTAGAGCTGCATGGGGGACACGCCAACTAGGCCATTATCTTGTTTCCTCCTCCTCGTTGAGAGCAGCACCGCAGTAACCAGAGACCTATGATCACTCTCATGTTGGGAACAATAGAAAGACAGACAGAACATGCACCAAGCTAGATTATTAAATGAGAAAAATTCACAGCAATGGAATCAACAAAAATGCATACATGTTCATCATGGACTCAAGCTTGGAGTCACCACAATTGGCACTTGATCCAGGCTGGCTTACCAACTAAAGAATGCAACAACCTATCAAATCACTGAATCTAAGAATTAACTCCACGCCAAGCAAGCTCACGAACAATTTAGAATAACACCTTGTGTGACCGCACGTCTCATAGCTTTGCTGCTGCTGCAAAAGCAAAACTCATGTCTAATAGCCACAACAATTCAAGTCCTTGCACTACGGTAGCACATTTTCACTTGTTGGAGGCAATCTTTTCAATCATAGCCTTTTGTTTCTCCTGCAGTAAAAACTAACATTGTCATTGACGAAATTCTATATGCCACAAATAAAAAATGCTTTTACACATACCACATCTGCTTAAAATAACTCTAAAAGACAGTACCTCTATCCAGACCTCTTTTCCTCAACCATGCTTTTTTCGTCGTCAAGGAAATATTGAACATGTACTACTCTTTTTAACGACATCAGTTGACTTGAGCCTGTCAAATTTATTTTCTAGCAACTCCCTGTCAGTCTTAAAGGAGTGCTTCTCTGTTTCCGAGATCGGTTCTAGTGACGCTCTTCTACTCCTTGCAAAATATAAAGGCATACTTTGTGGATATGATTTATCTGATTTGAATGCATCCCTGCTTTGCTTCTCTCCAGCAATCTTTTTGTCGCTACTATCAAGAAGTTTTACCTGACTCTCCACTCTCAAACTTATATTCTTAACAGTTGCCGATGCTGTCGTCAGCTTTGATGAACTACCCAAAACTTCTCCAGAAGAGCTGGACGTAAATCTCTCTGCTTTTATACCAGCCTCCTTGCATGCCAGATCCAATTGTATTATCTGGAAGGCTTCTAGAGATGACGAGAGTATTTCTTGCATGTGTGGTGAACTTGTCATCCTTCTGACCTGCACATATGTCGTAGCCAACAAGATTTAGAGCACTCAAACACGGCAGAAAAAATGCACAAAGCAGTTGCAATACTGATAAATGCTGAAAGAACACTGAAATATGCAAATTTTTCTAGGTTTCCTTGTCAGCCAGAGAAGACCATTGGTACATCTGCTAGAAATTTTGGCAGTATTTGAACTAACTTCTACTTTCACCATGCCATGCAACTTCTCATTCTCTCTAGTATAAGATGCATATTTTTCTTCTGGCCTCTGCACGCAAACAGCAAGAATGTGCCATCACAAATTGTAGTAGGAACCAGATATAAATCAAAGGTAGCAGAATTTTGCTTTGACCATTTTGTGAAAGCAGGAGAATTTTCCATTGGCATGGCTTAGTTGTGTTATCACATCAAACAGATGCATATGAAACCTCTGGTGTGGAAACTATTTCTCTTACCCTGGTATTGCCTCCTATGTCGGTCTTGACAATAGACATGGCTGACCCAAATTTCTCTACAATGATCCACGAATCAGAATACCATTGCTATAACCACATCAAATGTACTTCAGGAATTCAAAACATACCCCAGTGTTTAACTACCACAGGAAGGACGTGTTGCATACTTTAAGAAATGGCTTGGTCAGGATTGCTCTGTCTTGACATGCTTCATCTTCTCAAGGGAGACATGCTTCATCTTCTCAAGGGAGACGTGAACACAATCCCCAGCATCAACATTTCTTCATGACGTTAAGATCAATCAGCAACTGACGTAGCAAACCAACAATGAACAGATCACGGCTACAGAAATCAAGGAAAATAAATAAATAATCAAGATCAGGCAGTGCACCTTAATCACCTTGGTTGAGCACAACAACAAGGCACGATGACCACACTAACTTCATCAGAGTTGCTAAACGATCGGGCGGGGGATTCAATGTTCAATCAAATTTACAAAAAGAATAATATTCATTATCATTTTTAGGCACTCGGAAAGAGAAGATTTGGTACCTTAATTAGTGACAATTACCTTAATTTGGTACCCAGAAAATTATTGTATTTTGCTATGAAGATGAGGAATGGCTAGTCTTGCAATCCAACGAGCTCCAGCAAGCATCCCACAGTGCGCTTATCCTAAAACTACATTGTTGATCCGTCCTTCACTTATAATTATATGGTGAAAAGGAACTTCAGCAGCAGTTGCTGCAGTCAGGCGCTCTTTAGTACTGATAGCACCCCGAATGAAAAGAAGAAAGCACTTGGTCCTTTTGTCAGACACCAATGCAAAAGAAGGCTGCATGAGCTGCATTAAGCAATGAACCAAAAATAAGACACTTCTTACTAGATATGGTACTGAACGTTAATTATAAACTTAATTGCAAGTTAACGTCGGTGATACTTACTCACCCTCGCCCTAGCCTTGTGAATGAGAATGTCTTCTTGTTTGTACCCACCAAACTTGAGAAACGCTGAAAAAGATTTCTTTGAGTAGAACATGCAAAGCTTCAAGTACTCAAGGAGAGAAGATACTTCAGTAAGCGCCCGATGGCCTTTAAGTTGACGGCAATCATTTCCAATATACTTACGCTGCAAATTACCCTGAAGTGGTGCAGCCAAGAAATAAGTTACCATATGTTCTCCTTCATTGCCTTTGTATGTGTAAACTGTTTACAAGAGAGCAATACAGAAGCAAATTGGTAACATCCTGCAGAGTTGATCCACTTTCAGCGAGCATTGTATTACAATCGCATTTTTAATATAAATAATATAAAAAGATAATCTGTATTGTTCTCGCCTTCTCTCTACTATACTCTTGTAACACCACCCCCAATTAAGTTTATCTCCTCTCATGCTCCTCACTGTCTCCTGCCTTCAAAATTCAAATTCTAATGTGCAAGCTCTATTTGAATTTTGAAAGAACTAATTCCAATGTGCAATCCAAGGTCGCAAGATCTAATAAAAGGCATGAGCTAGCATCAAGTCTTTACTGATCTGAGAGACTGAGACTTGCTCGATCAATAAATACAGAAGAACAGAATGGAATGCTTTGGCAAGTTCATTCTCAGTGCCGCGAGAATCTCTCGCCATTGATACATAGCGGATTAGCCTTAGCGCAAAATCATCACTGATAGAAATTGCCTCTGCCGTATCTGCTAATCTGACACAGAAGCAGGCCAGGGCGTCCCCGTGATTCGATGGCATGCATGTGAGATTACAACACACGATCTTGATTCTTGACTAAGCCAACAAACGATTGCTACTTTACGTGGACCCATCCATGACCGCGATCTGATTCTGACGACTGATGATCAGGTGAAAAGTATGGAGAACGCCACGGCGTACTGTACCTGTGTCTGTTCACTGGCGTGAGAGCGAGGGAAAATGCGCTCTAGCTCTTTCACCTTTCCGGCCGCTCCGCCGTGATCCCCTTTTGATCAATGCCGAGACCTCCCGAGCGAGAGCACGGGCACGGCCCAGGCAGCCGGAGATCGATCGAGCAATTTCTCCTCCGGCCGCGCTGATAGAGATAGCTAGAGATCTACTCCGTATATATCTTTCAGAAAAAAGGTAGAGATAGAGATCGAGCTCGATCGGCCTCGTGTCAATTCTCACTGCTGATGCGCTGCGCACGGGGTGCGCTGGTGGCGACGGCGCGACACTGCACCCTCCGCCCCTCGTGGAGGAGGAGAGGACTGCAAGGCGGGGCTGTTACTGCAAGGCGGGGCTTTTGATTTGGACCCGCCTCTAACGAATGACGCGATCCATCGGGCCGGGGAAACGGACGAGGGCTCAGGCCGCATCGAATCGAACGTTCCCATCCCGTGTGCGAATCGGCGATTGGACTCGTAGTTCAATGGTAGGATGGTCCAGTGGGACGCTACCATCAGGTGCTAATGATGACTTCGGGAATCTCTCTGCCGGTGCTCTGCTCAGTCCTTCGGAGGTGCTCATAGAGGTAGGATTTGCGTACGTATATTTATAGGGGTGAGTGTGCGTATGTGTGTAAGCGTTAAAAAAATCCCGTGTGCGAATCGAACAGATAGAGGATCCCGTGTGCTCGTACAGCCCAGTCGCGCGCGTCGCCATCAATCTCTCATCGTTATTATATACATAAAATAAATATCTCGCTCGGCCGCAACGGCCACCGCTTCCTCGTCGTCCTTCCTCCTCGTTCCGCTCACGAGAAAGCGCGCAGCCTCGGCCGGTCGGGCATCCGATCCCCCACCCGCCGCCGCGCGTCCCCTAAAGCCTCGCTCCCCCCGGCGCCCATGGATCCACCCCTCTAGATCGTATCCCTTCCGGCCTCGTCCCTTCCCTACCACCTGCACCCAGCTGCATGCGCGGCCGCCCTAGGGTATACACATATTCCGGAATTGATCGAATCGATCGGGGGTTCTTGATCGATTCGGGAAGATGTGGAAGGGCAAGAAGAGTGGGCCGCTGACGCCCAAGGGAGGGAGGAAGCGGGAGTTCCCCATCCGGGCGGCGGACTACGAGCTGCTCGAGCCCATCGGGGACGGCGCCACCGCCGTCGTGCGCCGCGCGCGGTGCCGCCCGCTCGGCGGCGAGGTCGTCGCCGTCAAGATCATGAACATGGCGCAGCGCACCGAGTCCGACGTGGTACGTACGTACGGCCTCTCCCTCAACCCCACGCTCAACATCGCGTCCATCTCATCGTCAGTAGTTTGGTACCCGCAGTCAGTCAGTCAGTCACAGCATACATCTATACACACGTACACACGCAAAATTAAACCCTGTAGTAGGGGCGAAGCCAGGAATTTTTATTGTCGGGGTCATCGGGGTCTATATGTTGTAATTTAATACAAATATAAGAGTGATTTGCTAATGTTACATTAAAATTAGTGTAAAAAACCAAAATCCATCGGGGTCCCCGATGACTCCACGTAGAAACACAACATTTAAACATCATCACGTCCCTCATCAGTCGTTTCAAGTTTTCAACTAATTACCCGCGCCCACAGCATATGCATGCAGATGGTTAAACCTAGCTGGATAGGAACTTTGAAGAAACACAACACTTGAACAACAAAACAATAAGTTCTTGTACTCCCTCCATACCCATAAATCAAGTCGTTTTGGACAAGATTTCAGTCAAACATTAGGAAAATAAATCATGAATAACTTTTAAATTGTTGAGTTTGAAAATATGAAAAATACGTGAATAGATTTATCTTGCACAATACTTTCATACAAGTATACATATGTCAATTTTTAACAAATATTTTTATAAAAATATGAAGTCAAAGTTATACTTTGGAGACCGTGTCGCTGTCCTAAACGACTTGATTTATGGATATGGAGGGAGTACATAAAATGGATTGTGCAGTGGCGTATATACAAGAGTGTGCAGATTCTTGAGGTTTGGCCTACGTATAAACTAATAATGGTTGTTTATATTCAGGTTAAGAATTGTGTATGACTTTCAGAAACAAAATAGAACAGTAGCTACCCAAGAGCCAAGAATTGCATAACTTATGAGCTGAGTACATGCTCTTTTTTTTTCTTCCATGCAGAACAATGCCTCAGAGGAAGTGAAGACTATGATTATGATCGACCATCCAAATCTTCTAAGTGCATACTGCTCGTTTACAGAGGGCGAAGCCTTGTGGATCGTAATGCCCTATATGGCCGGAGGTTCGTGCTACCACTTGATGAAGTCATCGTACCCGAAAGGGTTCGAGGACGAGAACTTCATAGCATTTGTGCTGCGTGAAACACTGAAAGGTTTGGAATATCTTCACGAAAATGGCCACATACATCGGGATGTAAAGGTATGCACCATATACCTTCATTGCTAGCTATATATGCACCGACTAATTTGATCGAAAAGATTTCTATATACTAATTATATAATAGTTGGTTGGAAAATAGAATTCTATAACAAGAAGGTATATGTTTCATGAATGGGCACAGGCTGGAAACATACTGCTTGATCAAGAAAAGGGAGTGAAACTATCAGATTTTGGAGTTACTGCTAGTCTTTATGATTCAATAATTAATAGACATGGTAAAAGGAAGACACTCGTTGGGACGCCTTGTTGGTAATCGTGACGAAACTATTGCACATTTGTGATTTCTATTAATTATTGAATTATGAGGTGATGTACTAATTGATATTACCTTACATACTAACATTGCTCTCCATGTTTGTTTTTCAAGGATGGCCCCTGAAGTTATGGAGCAAAAGGATTACGATTTCAAGTACATCTTGAATTGTCTTATAATAATATCATATACAGATTCACTATGTTTGTCTATTGATTTTCTTAGTCTAAAATAATTACAGAGCGGATATTTGGTCTTTTGGCATAACTGCACTTGAACTCGCTATTGGCCATGCTCCATTTTCTAGTCAACCTCCAGCAAAGGTATTGCTTTCATTTAGTATTTATTATCGGTAATAATATTGTGACTAAATGAGATTTATGAAATTCAATGTACGTATTTCACTTTCATTTAGTATTTATTATCAGTAATAATATTGTGACTAAATGAGATTTATGAAATTCAATGTAGGTCTTTCTCATGACATTGCAACATGCTCCTCCATCACTTCATAACACAAAGGAGAAGAAGTTTACAGACGTATGGTTTTCAAATATTTCATTGGTAGTTAATTATTGTGGATATAATGATTCATGTCTCTACCTTTTTTGTAGTCTTTTAAGAGTATGATTGCCACTTGTCTAATAAAAGACCCGACAAAGAGGCCATCAGCAAAAAAGCTATTAAAGCACCCATTTTTTAGAAAAGCAAAGTCAGAACATAATGCTGTGAAATGCATGATAAATAAATTGCCATCGTTGGCTGAGCGGATGCAATCTATAAAGGTACAAACAAATACTTTTTTCATGGGATATCATCTTGTATTGTATTGTGAAAAATATTAATGTGATCTCATTTATGTCAAATAGGAGAATGAAGCAAAGTTGCAAGCAGATAGAAAACCTCATGATAAATGCAAAGAGACAGCATCGCAGGTTGATACTTAGTTTTTTATGTTTTTTCTAGTTTATTTATGTTCTATAATAACATATCATCTAGCACTTATTTTTGACTAAATAAAACATATATTGAAGTATGACCTATTCAGCAAATGCCTATTTAATTTAGGCTTCGATCCATTTATGGACAATATAAGGTGGTTCTGACTTTTGTTTTATAAAATTATGAAGGAAGAGTATAGAAGGGGTGTGAGTGAGTGGAATTTTGATATTGCAGACTTGAAAGCACAAGCAGCACTGGTATGGACCTAATCATTAAATAATTTTTTTGAGATATTTGTTCTTTAATCACACATGACTAATCTTTTGTTTAATTCCAGTACCCTGATGAGAATGAAGCGGAGGATTTTTTACGATTTCTATTTGAACTTGATATTGTTGATGAAAGTACCCAGCTACAGGATCTCAGAGCACGAAATTGCCCTATGAACGATGAAAGAATGGTAAATATCGATTTATACATGTTTCTAATATTTTCAATATTACTAGCTAGTATAATGAATTTAACAAATAAAGCTGCATTAACAGAATGGTGGTGAAGATGGCTCTGGAAAATCAAATTCAACAAGTCCGATGTCCTTATGTCAAAGGTTGCATGGTTTTATTTATATTCATATCCACATTAATGTCAATTTCAATCTTGAATGCCATGATTTGCCTCATTATGTCAACATCATTTATTTTATATTAATAAGGAACCATATTTCCATTGAGCTTAATAATAAGCATGATTTTTCATCTAAGACTTACAGGTTTTGAAAATTTATAAGCATCATCTGATTCATGTGTACAAGTATAGTTTCATCTATATTAACATGATATAGATATACAAATTAGACTTGGATTTTTTTCCTAACATTAGTTGCTTGTATCAGTGTGAAACAGCTTGACAAAGGAAGCCCAAATGGACTTTTGCGCAACGAGTCATTTGAAATTCATGCCATATCACCTCCTAAGCAACTGGCAAGGGCAGGCATGTTTGAAATTCTTCATCCTCAAAGTAAAAAAGTACTATGTGTGTATTTATGTAGGAACAATTTAGCGTAACATAAATAATATGTATTATATGCTTATTTGTATATTTCATTGCATTGGTCTATATATATAGATATAAGATTGAAAAATTTAGGTAACATATACATTAAGGCAAATAGTAATGTTATGTTTTGTGTAGTTTCTACCTGCAAAGATGTTGATGAGTATCTAGAGAAAACTGCCTTCCAAAAGGGTCGATTTAAAGTGATACATGATTATAGTAAGGTAAATTTTCATGACTGTATTTTTTCTACTTATTCAGTTTTTAGTTGTAGATACATGCATTTTCTCCTTTTAACCTTGTATCGAACACTTTCTTGGGTTTAGCGGATGTATAGTCTTCTCGAAACATAGCTTTGTTGGTTGTATTTGGTATTGACTTATATCTTCAATACAAAATTGCAATGTAATATGTACCGTAAAATTGTTTCATATGATATATATATATATATTGTTAAAATCTTTCCTTCAATGCTTAAAATATGTGATCTAATATTTTTAATGCATGAGAGCAACAAAAACTATAGATGATACAATGGCTTTATACATATATGTTTATCATTTTTGTGAAATCACTCAGTTTAATCGTAAATGGTATTCAATTTTGTGAAGATAAATTGATATATGTGATTGTTACCACATATAAACTTTGACAAACTTGTATTTCACATTGAAAATTTTCTTCACAATGTTGTTTGATGTAGCTTGAAGGAGCAACCCAAAGAGAGAAGGAGCTATTAGAACGTATCAATAGTTTAGAGAAAATGTAAGTCTCTGGTTTCAAATAAATTTATTAACGTAATTCATTGATAGATTTTTTATAGAAATCATCTTCCTCATGTAAGCAAATATTTATTATTATAGGCTTCTTGCCAGCCAAGATGAAGTTGAGAGGCTTAAAGCAAAAGGTAAATATAATATTTTGTTACAAATAAGTATTACATTTTCATAAAATTTTAGTTGATCACTAGTTAATTTGTTATTTTTGACAGAGGCAAAAGGAGTAGAGGGATGCCCGCAACAACAATCATAGTAAAGTGAAAGTTAATTAAGCGATCGTAGTGAAGTGAAAGTTAATTAAGTTGTTGCTTAGTTAATGCTTGTAATGGTAGAAAGGTATTTAGCGCATATGCATATCTCTTATTACCATAAGAGTTCACTAAGTTTGTTCAGTGGATTATATGTTAGTGATGACTTTTGCATTATGTGTCTCATTTTTAAATAGTTTTACTTACTTTTCTTTCTCAGTATAGAGGGCTTTATAGGAAATATTTATTATATATGGTCTAGAGTTATGCCATATAATGTTTTGGCACTTGAATCTAGACGGGCTAAATCTTGAAGAAGGAATGTGGTATGTGAAGATAGATTAGCTGGTGGTATAAAGGAAAAGTGCCTCGGTGGTGTAGCATGGATGAAGATTATATCTTTTACCTTGATTAAGCTGTTATGGTTGTATTAAAATGTTTGTGAATAGAGGTCGTATAGTTTTTTTTATAAAAAAACCATAGTTTGGTGGTGATGGTGGTGGGTAGTTCTTCTACATAAAGATCTTCTATACAATAATTTATGTGTACGTATGTTCTAGATAATGCATAGAAGGCCTTGCACTTTATATATACCTATGGGGGCATATATACTCTTTACTGCTCAATCTATATGGATATGCACAAGCGATGGTCACGCTAGAAATTTATCGCACAAGTCTCCACTGCTCGATTTGTTTCAAAACTTTCTTTATCTATTTTGTTAGACCAAGTTGTAACCATCTACAAAGCTTTATAACACAACAAACTACGCGCACGACCGTTGCCACTGTCCCAAATAGGCTGAAGCTTTATCACGCAACAACAAGCTCTATAAGCTTTAGCACACAACAACAAGCTTTCGCTAGAACTCCAAAACACGCTGATCCGGCACGCACAAGCACAAGTGCACAACTCGTATATTCACACATCCAGCGCGGGCGAAACCGGGCGGGCCGTGTGCGGGAAGCCACCACGCCCGGGCCACTATTTTCGGCTGGACCGCTCGCTCGCTGGGCCCAAAATTAGGTGAGCGGGGAGCCCCACGTGATCCCGCCGCGCCGCGCGAGCTGGGCCACGGCACGGGTGCCCGCCGCTTCCGCGACACCAGCACATTGACATTAGACATCACTTCCCCTCCTCCTCCTCCTCCTCCCCCCCGCCGACCCACGCCGCGTCGGGCGACGACGCCGCCGCCGCGGCCGCGGCGCCCTCCGCCTCCAGCGCCATCGACTTCCTCACGCTCTGCTACCGCCTCAAGGTGAGCCGCTCCGCCCCCGCTCCGCATTTTTTCAGTGGGCTGGTTTTGTCGCGAGGGCATCGGGATGTGATTGCGTGCGTGCGTGCGTGCAGACGACCAAGAGGGCCGGGTGGGTGAAGCGCGGGGTGCAGGGGCCCGAGTCGGTGGCGGACCACATGTACCGGATGGGCGTCATGGCGCTCGTCGCGGCCGATCTCCCCGGCGTCGACCGCGACAGGTGAAGTGGCCCGTTTCCTCTCCACCAAGCATCCCGCGAATCCCGTTTTAATTGCCGTTTTCTTCCCTTCGGTTGCAGGTGTGTCAAGATGGCGATTGTGCACGACATAGCAGAAGGTACTGTACTGTCTCAAAATATGTTGTTTAGGTGTTCTGATTGGATTTTGGGAGCTATGCGTGAGTCAGGGATGTGATAACTAGTTACTATAGGGGATACTGATAGACGTGAACTGGACGAATTGAGTAGGATGTGCATCCAGTTACTCTGCTGATGAGTTGCTTTTGCTTGTATGACCTTTGAAACTTTGGTATACAATGATACAAGTGCAGTGAAAGCAGGGGCGGATCTACATTGATTCATCGGGGTCAGCTGACCCCGATGACTTTGCGAGAACCTCTTATACCTGTATTTTTTGACCAGCTATGACCCCGGTAAAAAATACCCCGATGGCAGTATACCTTGATGATTTGTTGAGTACTGACCCCGATGGCAATTTATCCTAGATCCGCCCCTGAGTGAAAGTGTGAGATTATGTGTGAATTTTGCTTGGTACATAGATATTATTTTGTGGTACAAGCACTACATACGATACTCAGCTTAAAAAACAAAGTTTGCCAGTGACAATATTAAACATGATTTATGCCTTGTGCTTGTATAGACTTTTTACTTTCATGCTAAAACCTGCTTGCTGTTGCCGGCACTAATTGCCTACTCTGTATGGTATGAGGATTCTGTTTGGTCGACTAATTTCGACTTTCTTTTCTGGTGCCCCAGCAATCGTTGGTGACATCACCCCTTCGGATAATGTACCCAAGGAAGAGAAGAGCCGCATGGAGAAAGAGGCATTGGACCATATGTGTGAATTGCTTGGTGGTGGTTCAAGAGGTGAATGTCAAACTATGCAAAACTAAAACATTAACATTTCATGCTGTAGCTAACTTAGCTTGCTACCATTCTATTGACATGAGTTCGTCTTTTCTCAATGTGTAGTTATATGAAATGAATGCTGTACTATAGCAAATTGTTGACAACTTTCTAGATAACACAATACTTTCCTAGTGATTGCATTATGTGTGCATAGTGCCATAGTCCAAGGAAAATAATACAAGATGATGTGGAATTCTATGAATCTTGTTAGTACTGAATACCATATTGTATTAATTGTCTGTAATATTATTCCAACTCAAATGTTTTTAAATCCTTGAAACGATTTTAATCCTGCTTTTATTATCGCTTAAATGGGCATTTTAACATCCAACACTTTTTTCTCTTCCATCAGGAAAGTAGCAAATGAGTTAGAAATTCATTTTCGCTTATATTAATGGCTCTCCAACTTGGAAATCCAGTGGACAGCTTGTGTTCTCGCTTTTTGTTTACAACTTTACATAGTTTAGATGAATATTGGACGATACTGGAGAGCATTCCCATCCCTTGATCAGGTGTCAAGGGAGCCCTTGACAAGTTCAAAACATCCTGACTACTTTCAGAGAATCTGTTCTTAATACGAGATAAGGGATGCTTTCGAAGCCAGACAAACAGTTTCTGTACCCTTATACATTTAATATGAATATCCCCTTAATCTGCATGCTGTCCTTGTCCAGCACAAGAAATTTGTGAACTTTAGATGGAAACATAGAAGGAAATCTGAATGTCTATGAGTATTTGGGATTCCATATCGCAGAAAGTGCTGCTAATGTCGTTCCATCTCAAATGATTTTCTATCCTTGAAGTCATTTCAATCCTTCTGTGTTTATTGCTTAAATGGCCATTTTAGTGTCCAACTCTTTCCCCCCAGACTTGCATGAGTTAGAAGTCCAGGGGCAGCTTGTGTTATCATTATTCAAAACATAATTTACAGAATCTCTCTCAGGCTCTGCCTTTTGGAGAAACTATTATTATACAGGATAAAGAATGCTTTATGTAGAAAACATCAGTTTCTGACTTTCTGAGCTCTTTTAAATTGATATACAATAAATATTTATCTGTTGACTTTATCTGCACGCTCTTATTCTTCAGCACAAGAAATTCGTGAACTTTGGATGGAGTATGAAAACAATGCCTCTTTGGAAGCAAAGGTTGTCAAAGATTTTGACAAGGTAGAGTTTATCCATGAAGTTGCTGACATAATGACAACATCTTTGTGAAGCTAACCACATGCTAGTTGTAGCCATCATTCAACAAAATGTTATCAGTTGCAGTGTGCTTAAGTCAATTTGGTCCTGGTGTAGACAATCATTAGGACCCTGACCTGTGGCTCCAACTTTTCATTTTCCTTTACATGTAGTAACATTTTGTTTTTTCTGTTATAATATTTTCAGATTGAGATGATACTTCAAGCACTGGAATATGAAAAGGGTGAGTTTGTACTGGCATTTGAATACTTGCATTATCATTTTCCCATGTGCAGTAGCTATGAATTATGAGCTCGTGCTCAAACAAAATGAATTATAGATAAAATTCAGCACATGTACCAAATATAACACTATTCAACTTGTCCTACAGCGATCTGGATGTGACAAGTGATACACATAATCCATGTCTTAACACCTGCTATATTCCTTGCTGATCATAAGATAGGATTTAAAGGATCATACTTATGCCTATGCATCTGAAAATTTTCAGAGCAAGGACGGGACTTTGAAGAATTCTTCCAATCAACAGCAGGTATGATTGTCTTACTTTTTTCTATCTCTCCTTCCTTTGTATCATTCTGTTTAGTTTTCATGACAATCCGGCATGTATTGAATAACTCATTTAAACAGCGCTGGTTGTTCTTTATTACTCAATTCTTATGCTTTAAATATGTTTTGTTTCTGAGATAATATAAACCATCCATAAGATATTCAGAAGATATTAGTGCCTGAATGGTTGTTGTTGAACTTGAAACTAGAGGGTGCCAATACCGTGATGGTTTCATAGATCATGAATTGATTCCTGCACTTTTTTACGTTTTGTGCTTATGCTCGATCTCATTCAACTTCGCAATGTAGTAATTTTCCACAATACTGACATTAAAATAGCTGAAACGAAACCTTATTTATCCTTTCTGCTTGTTAATTCCTATGCAGGGAAGTTTCAGACTGACATTGGAAAAGCATGGGCAGCAGAGATCGCATCGAGAAGGAAACCAAAGTGATGAATGGCGTTCTTTTTTAGTGTTTGGGGGCTCAAGATAAACTTGGTGGCACCACATTTCTATGGAACTTAGCTTTTGCTAGATGACACTTCGAGGCGGCACTAAGTCGCAGGCTTACCCTTGGAATGTGAACTTCATTCCATCATGCATCTTGGCCTGCCCTGACCCGTGAGACACAATATCTTGTGATACGAGGCCTCCGGATAACCCTGTGGGGTAAAGGAGTTCATGGCTGTAGTTTGCTCCTGTCAAGAGCTTGTAGCCATATCAAACAGGAAGTTTCCGTACCTGCTCTTGGTGATGTAAAATCCTTTGCTTCTTAATCCTTTACCGGATCCAACATGACCTTTTCTCTTGTTAATCCAGTTTCATCGTTTAAGCCTTTTTTTTAATTTGACTGTGTCCTTGTTTCCAGCAAGATGAACATGTACTTTTGTTATCCATTTCGAATTTCGATTGCTGATGATGCTCAGATAATGCATTTATACGTAGTAGTACAAGATTGAAGCTGTACAGTACAACGCCACGCAGACATCCTCACATCCAGTCATCCACAACACAGATTGTACAGTATCTAATATGTGCTACTATGAGATGGACTCATGTATTCCGGAAAGCATGACACTACGTCACTACAGCCACACGCAAATAAGAGTAGACGAGTAGTGCACCAGCTTAAAAATGCAAAATGCAGGAACTAACTGTGCCAAAAGCTGTTTTGATTTGTGCAATAGCTGTGCATTGGAGTTCTTAAAAGAATCCAAAACTTGACGTTGGAGCTCATTAATAGGCTCTTCCAAAATCCGAAGAAAAAGAACGGATCCTATGAATTATCTTCCAGTGCAATCCTACATTCCAATGGACGCCATAGGAATGTTCCCGAAATTTATTTAAAGTTCCTCGTATCTAAAGGAGGCCGTAGTTTATTTAGGTCATCGATAAGAAAAGCTTAGTAATGATAAGAAAAACAAGGTGATGGTGTTTTTTTTTCGTCAACAAGATTATCGATAATGTTTTGCTGGAGGTCGTTATTGTTCTGGGTAGTATAGGGGTGTTGGAAGCTTTGCAAAAGAGGGCCATGTGATGTACTAGATTCGTCTCAAATTGCTATGTCCGGTGCTCTACATCACGCGTGCAGATTTCGGTGATATGCGTGCTGATGGACACACGTTTGCTTCCCACCGAGATTATGATCCACTTCCAATTCCAATCCAATGCATGTACACCGACGAGAAACCCGGGGAGAGCTGTGGTTCACTCATGTTAAATTGTTAATTCACTGAAGCTACTGCGGTGAGCTAATAGGAACCAAAGGCAGCTCGGAAAGTCTTGGGCAATATACAGTAATTGTTATCACTTTTTTTGGATCATAACTTCTTTTCTATCATGAAATTGAACGGTGAAAGGCATATTCGCCACCTAGTGGCTAGGTAACAGAACTTTAGTTCACTATCTCTCATTTCGCAAATCTTAACCGTGAAAACCTCAGAATGTGAGAGTTTTGTATTCTTCTGTCCCCAATCAATTAATCTGAGACATGGCGACAACGCCTGCATAACTTTAATTTTCTTGTAAGAAACATAAGGTATGCACATACTTCTGTGAATATATGCACTCATACTCTGCTTCTATGGGCATCTTTGAGATACTAGGCTAGCACATTTTGAGAGTTTAAATCATTGTAAATGTCTTATTGATGGACAAGTCGGTTGCTATGGAAAACAAATAGCACGCCATTATTTTATAAAATAAATTTAAAATATTTCGTAATGTCTGTAAACAAAACTTCATGGTTCATAATCGCTTTCGGCTGGTGCCGACCCCAGTGCAAAATTTATAATGCGTACGTACACGTCTATCCACACCAAGGTGATGTGTGGTCGATTTTTTCTTTTTGTTGCAGAATGCTATATATCACCAACCCTCAACTAGTGGCTAGTCCAAAGACACCGAGTTGTTGCGGCTAATATTCACGCATCTGTTGTATTTTATAATGGATTTTCTTAGATCTGTTCCCTTTTATTACTGAACGGTGGTAAGGATGATTATGATAACCAACTGAACTTTCTGAAAAAGAACAACGCTATCACTGATGCCTCATGCCAGCTCCAAATGGAAGTCACGTGTAATCATGTTGACCAACCAAATCGGGATAACAAATATGAGCAGCGTCCACTTCACTGCCTTCACTTTCCTGCCCGGGGATACCCAGCTGGCCAGCGATCAATATATATAGTATAGCCGACAATCATCTATAGGGCATAGGCACAATTAGTTTCGGAAGGCATCAACTTTTGTTCGTAATCTTATAAGGCCATTCTCAGTGGGAGGATCATCGATATTCGATACAATTATCTAGACTGGAATATCACATTTCATGACCCTCTTCTTTTCTCTCTCATAATACTGTTGGTACATGTTATCAAATTTAATGTCTATGATACTCCCATGACCCTCCCACTGAGACTGGCCTAAAAGTTGATCAGCATTTCTGAACCCTTTGCTTCTTAATAAAATATTTGCTCAAACAAGTTCTTCAAAATGGATAGGCACAATTAGTGGCCTTTTGTAGTAATCAGTTCACCCGAAAGTTCAATGGAAATCCAGTGCGTTTCTCACATTTGACACCCAAATACCGATGATGTTTATGTACTACGTGCTAACTTCCACATTAAAAAAACAAAGAGAAAAAAAATCTTTCTATTAAGTAGTGCCTTCACATACCACGCTAGTCCTCATAAGATGCATTTGAAAAAAAACATAATAATGGCAATAATGTCTCGCCATCATCAGCTAGACTTCAATTGCCTTTGACAATAAATCTACCTATTGGATTTATTGTTTCTCCTAAACATACATATGAAAAAAAATCTAAAATAATCTCCTAAATCTATACCTAAATTATTACATTATAAAAAAATGATCTAGAGTACCAACCTTCTAATCTTCATATAGATTACACGACCGGGAATTGAAAAATCTAAGCAAACCCCTTAGATTTGTATCTAATCACCCACCTCCGCTATCATCCAAAGTAATATAAAGTAGTTTTTAAATCTATGTCTAATCTATCTCTACATTTGTTATAAAATATCATCAAATTATTACACCTCTATGTGCTTCTATAATACCCACTTCTGCAATTGTTAATAGAAAAAAGACCCATGAAGATATACATTTATGATAAATGTCATATTGCAAATCAATATATACATGTGTACAGAAAGCGATAAGCATATCGCTTTCTATGTTAAACACATGTCCAATGTTTCACGTAAGAACATGTCATACAGTATAACCTAATAATCAATGTGTTTGACGACAATTGAATGAAGAAAATAAAAGCATCTATATGAGTACGTATTGAGTACGTATTGTGCTAAAATATGAGCAAATGAGAGAACAAAGCTAGAGCAATTTTTATTAGGGGTGAGCAGACCTCAAGCTGTATTATAGCAGGCGACATGCACAGTCCATTCTTGCATGCCCATCCGACGACCGCGATAAATTTCAAAAACGATCTCACTCGGCGAAGAAAAAGGAAATTTTTGTCCCGTTCACATGAATCGTTAGTACAGTGTAGTGCGTGCATGCTAAATGCTGGTGCTGGGCCTCCATCCGCATCAATCTATAATTTTTTTTTTGTGGAGCCATCAATCTATAATTAATCATGCAGCGAAAAGGCTACCCATCTACTAATTGATGCTGGCGCGGCTAGCCAACTGCACCATCGGAGCGCCGCCGGCGAAGCAGCTGCCGACGGCGGCGGCGGCGGCGCGGCCAGCCACCACCTCCGTCCCGCCCCGCGGCGGGCTGCTCATCAGCCCGCCCCTGAGGAAGCTCTTGCAGAGCTCGGTCCAGAACGCGCGGTCCGGCCCGCCGGTCTCCGCCACCGTCCGCCGCGCGTCCTCGCCGACGCACCCCAGGATGGCGTTCTCGCCGGCGAGGCGGTCGATGAGGTTGCTGAGGATGTCGGTGGTGTACTCCGGGTGCCCCTGGATGCCCAGCGCGTGCTCCCCCACCGCGAACGCCTCGACGCGCGTCTTCTCCGACGAGGCCAGCACCGTCGCCCCCGGCGGCACCTCCCACACCTCGTCCTGGTGCACCTCCACGATGGCGGCGCTCCGGCGGCCGGCGACGGCGAGCTCCCCGTCGTCGAGGCCTCCGAAGCCCTCGACCTCGAGCAGGCCCCGCGCGAAGGTCACCGTCCTGACGCCGACGTCCCAGCCATTCCGCGCCCTGCCGACGCGGCCGCCCAGCGCCCGGCACAGGAGCTGGTGCCCGAAGCAGACGCCGAGGACGCGCTTGCCCATGGCGTGGAGCGCCCGGACGAGCGCGCAGAGGCGGCGGACCCAGGGCTCGTCGCCGTGCGCGTCGTGCGGGCTGCCGCTGATCACGAACCCGTCGTACGACGCCAGGTCCTCCGCAGCCGGGAACTCGCCGGCGATCGCGCGGAAGCAGTCCCACCGCTCGTCGTCGTCGTCCCCGGCTCCGAACGCGGCCACGAAGACGTTGCCGTAGCCGCCGTACACCTTCCTGGCGTAGTCCGAGTCCCACATCGCCAGCAGCAGCGCGTACCGCCGCACCGGCTTCACCGCCGCCGCCGTCATCGCTTGCCGGAACACACACCGATCGATTGATCGAAGCTGCCGCGAAGATATAGAGCAAGCTATAGATCGAGGCTGTCGATGTCTAGCTGCTTCAAGAGTGTAGTGAACTGTGAACCACACTAACAGCGAGCTCAGCTGCGAGCTTGAAGTGCTGGGCAAACTGGTCGGAGACTCGTATTTAAGGTGACGCGAGAGCGCGTTGCCGCCTCTGTCGAGGCGAGGTGATCGAGCTAGCTCGTTCGATCGGGTCGCGATCACTTGTGAAACACATGGTTTTTTATATGCTAGTGTTATGTTTTTAGCTTTTATATAACAACACTGACGCGCTGAAATGTAGGCGCGCGCGTGCGAATTGGCCAAATAAGAGATAGAAAAAGAGACGCCTTCAGGGGATGGAGGAGTGGAATGAATCGTCCATGGACGCGGCGGAGCACAGTGAGATAGGCAGAGCATACGCGTACGTAGTCGTTGTTGTCGTCGTCGTCCCCGCGGCGACGTGTGCGAGAGCAGAACGTGTAGGCTCGCTCTGTGCCTTTGGCGACCGGAAAATGTGGAGAACCCGGAAATTAAAGGTAATTAGGCAGCAAATTAAAGTTTACACATAGAGAAGATAATGAATAGATCTCCCCTTTACTAAAAATAAATAAATATAGATCTCCCAACAGAGTTGACATGGTGAGAAAAACGATGGAGACGCTCGCGTGTAGGCGTTGCCATGGAGAAGAAGGGATGATTGATATGCATATGGAGACTCGCGTGTATGAGTCAGGACCTGTCAGCTAGCTTTGGGATCGGAGTGGGGTCGAAATCAGATTGCATTGCTGAGACGACGACACATAATGGTGTTGGCAAATGAAACAACGTCACTGTTAGGTTTAGTCCCACATCGGAAATTGATGGGGTGGAGCATGACATATAAGGCGGGGACAGCCCTCACCTATCAGACTAGTCTTTTGGGTTGAGTTAGGCCTAGACCTTGGCTGGTTGTGGCTCCGGTGGACCTGGGTTCGATGGGGCGCCGACTCGTGGGTACAGCGGGCCGGGCCGGATTCCGCTGCGCCGCTCTAACAAGCACATCAAAGAGATAAGCCGAAAGCTTGGGCGGTTTGTGCATGGCCCGCGGCCAATTGTCAAGTGCCAGCAGTGTGACAGAGACGTCAATGGTGTACGGCGCGAGCTCGTATATCGTAGTATATATATAATGTATAGAGATATCAATGGTCGTCTAGTACTTATAGTTATAGAGATGTCAATGATGATTCTTCAAACGGGATCGAGTCCTCTAAAAAAATGATTCAAGGAGTATCGAGAGCTGAGGGTTTCAAATAGATAATCATATATCTTGTGTACGTAGTGTACACATGCATCATCTGTCATTCTATCCACATTGTTGCTGCTGGCAATGGCAAGGAGGAGGAGCTCGAAGTGCTGAGTTGTTGCCATGAAAAAGGTAGAGCATGCAAATGCCAGCTTGCTCATTCGATTGCCACTGCAAGTCTCAGCAGGTCCTATTATCATCCTTTCACGCACGAGGTAAACGGGTATCATGTTTCTACCTAGCTTCCTGGTAAACAATGGAAAAGTAATTTTCAGCAGCGCACTACCGTGTATATATATTCCGGCGAGTTCCCGGCGGCGGAGGAAGTGCGCTGCTGAAAATTACTTTTCCATTCACCGGAATTGCACGCAATGGTAGCGCTACACTTAATTACACGTACACATCACATGATCGCGCACGCATGGGCCAAAGGCTATAAACTTATCATCTATATATAGACATCGATCGCATCCTGCCAGCTAAAACTAAATTAAGCGTCCGGTCCAATAAATCCGGCCATACGAATGGTAATTTAATCCGCACTGGCATGCCTTGATTAATTATATGCCCCACAAACCAAAATCCGTGGAGCTGGACCGGGGGTCACGATCATCACCTGTGATCTGTGAAGCACACGACTTTTTATTCAAATATATAATAATCTGGTGCGAATTGCACCACACGGGAACCGGACACGATCGATCGACGCGCTGAGATTATGGAAATGGAATGGAATCCGTGGACATGGTTCATGGTTGCTGCCAACAATTATTCGGCAAGCACGGTTCAGCGAGCTTGGGTACGAAAATCAGGAGTAGATTCATTCAAAAAAAAATATTGTATATATAAGGAATAGCTCACACGATCATCGCGCTTGCATCCCAAGCTAAACACATGCTCAGAATCGGTGCAGTATAGTGTGGTTTGATCGATCGAGTAATAGGAGACTGTCACGTACAGTAACATTTAGACTTTTTAAAGTCAAACATTTTCAACTTTAACTATAAATAACAAAATAATCATGAAGGCTAATAACATAAAAAATATACTAGTAGATTTATTATGAACCAAACTATTATAATGTGTAATCTTTTCATTTTAAAATAATTTATTTTTAGAGATATTTTTAATCAAAGTTTAAAAAATTAACTTTATAAAAAGCTAAATGTAGCTATATTTTGGGACGAAGGCAGGGCCGTCCCTGGGGCCTGTGTGCCAGCGCATGTAGGGCGCCATAATCATATACTTAGCTAGTAATTATATTGTTTCAATAATTTGATCGAAGTCGGGAGGGGAAGCCCCTATCTATTTTTTATTCTAAACTCAATTATTTGCTCTCACAAGGAGTCGAACTTGAGTCTGTTGGGTGCTACTCAGGTTCTCTAACCACTAGGCTAGAGACCTTTGTACTATATTGTTTCAATAATTATACTGTGCTTTGGAGAAATTAACGCTGCATACTAGCTACAGAGATAAAAGTGCTTTGCATATGGATATGAGAAACACAAAGGTCACCGTAAAGACTAATTTATATGGCTCAAAGTAGTAACTAGTGAAGCCTGACATACCAGACAGCCTTAAACAAAATAGTTTAATCTATATGAGTATATTTTTTTAAAAAATAAGATTGGTATATAATTTTAGATAGTGCACTAGCGAGCAAACTTTATAAAACAAGATTCTTAAATGAAACTTTTAAACATTATGGAGTTTGCTTATGCACGTGATTGTGCTAGATATAAATATTACTTTTATTTATTTATTTTTTATAAAGCTTTGGTCAACAATTACTTAATAGATGGACCGAGATGTTTTTGGCACAGGCCCCTCAAATGTCAGGGACGGCCCTGGACGGAGAAGTGGATCCTCTGCAGTTGAAGTCACTACAGTTGGGTCACTGACAGGTGGGTGTCGAGACTCCGGGTGACAGGTGGGTGTCGAGACTCCGGGGCCACCTGTCAGTGACCCAACTGCAGGGGCTCCAACTGCATGCGAGTCTCATCCCTGGACGGAGGGAGTATATAAATAGTGGTTGTTTGAGTAGGTAGGACATTCGAACTCCGGTGGCAGCCACTGGTGTACGTTACCCAAGGACATGTGTGTCTATATGTGCGATCATGAAGAGGAACAATAAAAGTAAACCTATTTGAGGTACAGTATATGGTTGAGGTAATCGTCAATGATGGTGGTGCCTGTGATTAGGAGTTGAGGGCCTGTTGTCTGCTTCACATTAGGGGGTCACAATCAGTTTCCACATCACATGATGGTGCCGCCGAAATAATAAATAACCAAGAGATAGTGAAACCGTTTGGCCTGCCTTTTTGCATGCACGGCCGTGTCAAATGTAAACAGGGAGGAGACATATAGGCATGGGCTGTGTTTAGTTTCCTATCACATCACCAAAATTCCCAAAATTCTCTCTTCAAACATCACTATCCACCTATCACATCAAATCTCTCTCCTCATGCATGGAACACTAAACGTGGGTAAATAAAAAAACTAATTGCATGGTTTTGATGTACACGACGAGACGAATCTTTTGAGCCTAGTTAGGTCATGATAGGACAATGTTTACCACAAACAAACGAAAGGTGCTACAGTACGCTACAGTGTCCGATGTGACATTTTCTCCTACACTTTTTGGAACTAAACATAGCCATGGCACTCCAATTAAATATCATTAGTAGAATAATATCTTTAATGATTCAATTCGAACGTGATTATGCATTTTGTTTGAGGTTATTTTTGTTACGTATCATATCACAATAGCAACCGTAACTGTAAGTAACTATTCTAATTGGTAGTTTGGTAACAAATAAAACGACCAGGAAAGATACGAACTACGGAGTATACTTCAAAGTCAGGATGAGTCGATGAGTCCAACGGAGAGCCTGTTTGGAAACGATTTGCTAAACTGCTAAAGTTTAGCACCTCAATTCTGGGTGCTAAAATTTATCACCGTTGAGGTGTTTGGATGTAGTGTTAAATTTAAGCACATAGAGGTACAAAAGACCAAACTGCCCTTAATAAATTCTGCCCTCCCTCGCTTTCTGCATCCCACGCGCGCTTCTCTCCTATCCCGCGCGCTTTCTTTCTTCGCCTCTCCCGCGCGCGCTTTCTTTTTCTCCTCCCCCGCGCGCTTTCCTTTTCCTCTCCCGCGCGCTATCATTTCTTCCTCACCCGAACTCTCAACATCATTCATCTTTATTACAAAACTCATCATAGTTTTACAAAGGAATAAAATTATGGGAATCCAAACAAAGGAATCATATAGACGAACTACGATTTATTGAACAAAGCATGAGCAAGTTCATCTCGGAATGCATTCATGTTCGAATCTTCTTCTGTTGCTTGGCTACCAGCATCTCCTTGTTCTGCTGTGGAATGTCCTCCCGTTGGGACATAGTTTTCATCATTGTCGCACATATCAAAGTCTTCGTCTGCAATTGCACTCTCTCGAATGAAATTATGGAGTGCCATGCATGCTACAATTATTTTGCTCTGCTTTAACATTGGATAACTTGGTATTTTGAATAGAATCCTCCATTTGTTCTTCAGTACTCCAAATGACCTCTCAACGACATTTCTAAGAGAAGAATGCGCATAATTGAAGGTTTCTTTCATACCTCTTGGCATTGGCCCATTTTGAAACTCCGGGAGATGATACTTTGTACCCTTATATGGTGCAAGATAACCCCATCGGTTTGGATACCCCGAGTCGACCAGATAATACTTCCCTAAAAAAACAGCACATAACAAGACAGGTGATTGTAATTAATGGATGATGACAAGCAAAGTACTGCAACATATTATGCTATAACATGTACCTGGAGGTGGATGTGGAAATTTGTTACCATATTTGGTTATGGCATCATTGAATACTCTCATATCATGAACTGATCCAGGCCACCCACTAACAACAAATGTGAACCTCATATCGAAATCACAGATTGCCAATACATTTTGTGATGCATATCCATGTCTCCCCGTATGTTGAACCACCTTATTATTTGGCACCACAACTGGTACATGAGTCCCATCTATTGCACCTATGCAATTGTTGAAGTACGGAGCAAATCTGGGGTTCTGTAATCTTGTGTGGATTGTGTTAAACAGAGGGTCGGAAGGCTTGATAATATCTACTGCTAGCTTAAGGACACTAACCAATACTTTGTCAAAATTTCGGAAAACTGTCTCTAGTGACCTCACAAATCTGTTCTCAGCTTGTCTTACTGATTGTGGTGCACCAACAACCCATAGAAACAATGCCAAAGCCTCTACTGATGACATCCTTCTTGTCGACTTCAACCCATAGGATCCCACCAATACACAATGCAACTGTTCAAACAATGTTCTATTCATTCTAAACATGTTGTAGCATTGAGTTCTATTAGATAGTGTTGACTCTACCCATTGTATTCCAGATTCAATTGGTACTCTCCTAGGGCCTTTATGCATGTAGGTCTCATAGTACATACCGAATAGAAGAGCAATACTTAAGAACTGACGATCCCTTTTCCTCTTGTTCTCCACCAGTTGGATGATGGCATCAATATCAGTTGATTCAGTATCACTTGAATCCGTATCATCTTCTGATGGAGTTGAAGAACTTCCGGTCTGTACAAGCAAAGGACATACAAACCCATCAATATAGAAATAGCAATAAAACATTATAGAACAATTCATGCAAAATAGCAACATCACACCACATAATTCACCATTAAAACATAGTTCATCACAAACATTCCAACATAGTTCAACACAAACACAGCAACATAGTTCATCAAATACATGACAACATAGTTCAATACAACACAAACACCTAACTACTGCAAATTATGGTCCTGACACCATCTCTCCACATATCCCTTCTTTGCTTCAGCCCCTGGTATGTTGCAAAAGAACTCCCGGTTGTACTCTGTCTCAAAGATCTTGCTGCATGCATAGAACTCAATGCTGTTAGGAGCTATCCCTGAATCCAAAGCCATCTGCATGCATTTCTTCAGAGAGGTTGACATGCTGTTGGCCTTCTGTTTGGTGTCTTTCACAGCTTCTTTCACAACCTTTCGATGCTCAAGGTCAGAATATGACCACTTAGTCACCAATTCCTTCATCATCCTAACCATTGGGCTATTTGTCTTCTTCCCAGGACTACTACAGGTTGACATTGTGCTAGTTGATCTCTTGCGGCTGCCACTACTGATGGGGCTAAAAGTTGATGGCAGCACTTCCTCTACATCATCATCTTCTTCTGCTCCTTCATCTGCTGCTTGTTCTTCTGCTCCTTCATCTGCTGCTTCCTCTTCTGCTCCTTCTTCCCTTACATCAGCCTCCATTTGTTCTTGTCCAGCAATAAAAGAGGTCGACCCATCCACAACACATTCATGAAACATTTGATAAAGCTGTTCTATATAAGGTAGGTTTCCCATTTTAAGTTTCCTCCGTTCTGGTTTGCCCTGAAATTATTAACAATCAGTCACATTAGCACTGCTAGCACCACAATCAAATTAATAAACTGAATTGCTCTGTATACAATACCTTTGTGTTGGCATCCCACCACCATTTCTCGGCAGTAACAGTTCCATCCTTGCATCGGCCCAAACCACTCTGTTTCTGAAGCTTCAACCAGAACTGGTACAAACCTTTGAGTTGGGTAATCCGATTCCTAAACTGACCCTTATCATGCCTCAATCCAGTTGCAGCTAGGTATTTGGGACCTAGCTTCTTGTACCCTCGGCCCAACATTGTTCCCTTAATACAGTTTCCTGCTTTAATTTGCTCACAACACAAATCTAAAAATACTTCTGTATTTTTGGTTGACCATTTTGCCTTGTCAAACTCAATCTAGTGTGAATCAAAAAGAGTACAGTATCACAAATTTAATCTAGTGTACAACAAATGGAACACGCTCTAATTCAACACAAGTTCATGAACTACAAACATGTGCATCGTCCATGTACAAATAAATTCAGGTTTTGTTACCTCAGATGCCTGGTAGAATCCTTCTTCGTCATCGTCTTCTTCAGCTTCGTCTTCATCTGCACCACCACGAGCAGGAACACGTCCGCCTGCACCACGGCCGCCACCTCCTCCTCCACGGCCGCCACCACCTCCTCCACGGCCGCCTCCACCTCCACCACGCCCGCTAGATATGAGGGCTGCGTAATCCGAGGTTTCGCCCGGGACGATTGCTTCCAATCCCTTGAAGCATCTCGGAGTACGACCCCAGATGTGGGAAGTCGCCGGCCTCGGCGTTGAGGTCAAGTGGCATGCAGATGCCAGGAGCGCGGGCGCCGTTGAACGCAGCGCTGATGATTCAGCTTGAGAAAAGAAGTCAAATCCGCCCGATGGGAAAACAAGAGGCGCCGGTGCGGGAACAGATCCTGGATGCAGTCGTCGCCATGGCCATCCATCACCACTTTCGATGTTCATCGAGGACGACAGCGCCGAGATAGATCTGGGATTTGGGGATTTTTGTGGATAGGAACGGGGACGGGAGCGCGCACGAAGGGCGAGGAGGACAAGCGGAGGAGCAGCCCGGTGCTGACGAGGCACGACGGAACCGCGGGCCGGCGGCGCGGTTGAGCGGCGTTGTGCGGATGTGGGGGGTGAGAGAACGGGTGCGGAGAGGTTGGGAGGGGAGGGGGAGAGAAGAGGGGGGGAGTTAATGCGGCTGGGGAGGGGCACTGGGTGTCAAAAACCCACCAGGAAGCACTTTTAGCAAAAAAAAGCACCCCTTTGAGGTGCTAATGGATTTGGTAGTGCTAAATTTTAGCAGGACACTTTTAGCATGTTTAAGCACACCTGTTTGGATACTTTGTGCTAATTTTTATCAAAAAGTGAGGTGCTAATTTTTATCAACCTCAATCCAAACAGGCCCGGAGATGCGTGAAATCATTGGTAGTGTTTGGCTAATAAGTACACTGGGGGTGTGTTCCTGGAAAAAGGTAAAAAGTGAAGTAAAAAAAGTCACATCGAACACTGTAGCACTTTTCGTTTGTTTCATTGTTTATGGTAAACATTGTCCTACCATGACCTAACTAGGCTTAAAAGATTTGTCTCGTCGTGTACATCAAAACCATGTAACTAGTTTTTTTATTTACCCACGTTTAGTACTCCATGCATGAGGAGAGAGATTTGATGTGATAGGTGAATAGTGAAGTTTGGAGAGAGAATTTTTAGAAGTTTGATGATGTGACCGGGACCACTGTGTGAAAGGTGCGGCTGTTGATTGATAATCGTGTTTGGCGTATAAAATTAGGAGTTCAGGACATGCCAGCTTAAGTGTAGGGTCTCGATTAGGTTGCTGAATCATGTGATGGGTGTCGGAAAATATAATTAAACAACAAAGAGATCAGCAGTGAAAACTTCTCCGCTTTAATTTTCATAGCAATGGCATAATATCTCCAAATGACTCAAGCTGACAAGATGGAGGATTTCTATAGCAATTTGCTAAGGGTATAACGTAATTTTGATGATTAAATGACAGCATAGTTAATAAAACCAACATTTTTTTTGAAATACATGTAGTAGCTTAGGTCTTATATGAATACAATACATGAAAAGCTACCAGAAGCAGAACTACAATTGGATTAGACTTGGCAAGCCCCATCGAGATTGTTTACACTGGATGATCCGCTGTGATGGTGAAATTGCACACGCCAGAAGATATCTTCATATATGAGTATAGCAAAATCAAGAAGAATGGTGAACATACAGGAGTAATCGATTTGTAGCAAGTGTGTGCAGGTAGCCGCACACAAGGTACACAGTATGAAATCCACCTCCACTTATTGTTCCTTTTTTTTTCTAGCAAGGCCAGGTGGTGTTGTGACCTCACCGGTTCTTCTTAATATGTCTGTTCGCTTGGCTTGTCAGCCACCAGTCAACAGTATTTTTCTCTCAGCAGAAATCAGCACCAGTCATCAACCACCAACCAGCAGTATTTTTCTCGACACCGGCCACCAGCCAAACGAACAGACAATAATAATATCCTGACTTCCTCATCTTTGATCTGCATTGCCGGCATAGCAACGAGTCTCACGAATGTCGAGTCTTGTCTGATCAGCCTAACCTACGATCACACGACATACGTATTGTTTACATACTTTGCTTGTTAGATCTATTAATTACAGTATGTCTTTATATGAATATAATTGTGTGCAACTAGCTTTGTGTGACGTCTCTAGCATATAGAATCGCTTGTGAAATAATAGCAAGAATGCAATGTACGACACATACATTTAATAGAAAATAAGATTGCATAATAGATAGTTGGCCGGGGACCATATTGGTTACGAACTCGACGATTCCATACTATAGAGACAGATGATGGAGGTGGAGGATTTAAACAAAAAAAGTCTGACAGGTGGGGTTGCTATGAGGGCAGTATTTCGATAACCGGTAGGTCCGCCGGTTGTCAAAAGTTTGACAAAAAAAGCCTGATAGATGGAGTCGCTAGAAGAGATAGTGTTTGAATGAACGGTGGGTCCATCGATTGTTAAAAGTTTTCGACTACTATAGATACATGCCTCCCCATAAAATCTGATTTTAGAATAACAGCACACATTTCCGAAGGCAAAGTGTATGGCCATGTCCCCTTTACCATCAACATATATGTCGTCTATACAATTAGAAAACTTAAAAAATCAGGCATATGTATTATTGATTGATTGTATGAATTAAGTAAAGTCACAATCGAACTTATGAGTATGAAAAAGTAAAAGTGTGTAATGACGAAGTTAACCGGCCGGTGTGAGGGCTGGTCTCACAAGTATATCAGACATCAGTACATCACCAATAATTAATCATGCAGCGAAATGGTAGGCACGAACGCTACTTTGCTAGTACAACGTACCTGCAGGTCTATCAAAACGGAGAGGGTGTTTGGATCGATATGTGACTAGAGACTACTCCGTAGAGACTAATTTTAGTCACAAAAGGGACTAAACCTCCAAACATCCCTGATTAAAGGGTGACTAAAACTAGTTTAGTCTCTAGTCATTTATGATCCAACTTTTACTGACTAAAGTCTTCCCCTCTCTCTCCTCTAATTAATTGCATGCACCCACGTAGCCTGGGAAAGAGAGGTAGAGCAGCGCGGGAGGGGCAGTGCCAGTGCGGGAGGGACTGAGCGCGTGGGAGGACGTGCCGCGTTGGGGAGGAGAGAGAAGGGAGGAGAGAGAAGGGAGGAGAGAGGAGAGAGAGGAGAGGAGGTAAATTTATATTAAATGCTCTTTAGTCTCATCTTTCAAACAGGAGGTGACTAAAATTTTTTAGTCTGACTAAATTTTAGTTAGGTGACTAAAAGGATCCAAACACCCTCGGAGAGGAAGAAGAGCCCATCAGCTAGTAGCTAGTTAGCTTCGACATATAGCTAATATTAATTAGTTGATATTATGAGCTTCAAAAAAGTGTAGAGCGCGTGGCCGTAGAGCCGGCCGGGCTTCTTCTCCGGTCAAGCTCGCTTATGAAACACATGGAGTTTTACTTTTTTTAAAAAAAATTACCAGACTTTCCCGCCAAAGGAAGTGGGGATCGATGGATCAACCAACGCCGGCCGGTACACGCACGCGTGCAAATTGCTCCGCACAGGAACTGTTAGAGGAATAGATGATCCTCGACGCGTTCAAAATTCTCTCCAGCATAGTTGAAGGAGCTCGCGCGCGGAGCATATATTTTAAATTGTATATGTACAGTTTGCGGCGACGGAGCCACGGAGGTGCATGAAGCGCGCAGTCATGGAGGTGAAGAGAGTAAAAGTACTGTACTGTGCGAGGTTGGCTGACTGTCAGCGTGATTAGCATCGATGATAAGGAGTTCATGACAGTACGGCACTATACCAGTTTGAGAGCAGGGCCGCGTGCAATTTGCAAATTAAACAACAAAAGAGCTAGATCATTGGAAACTTGGCCCCTGCCAGTGCCATTTTGTCAAGCGCCAAGTGTGAGTGGACACAATTACACATAAGATGGCAATCCTATAAATACAATACTCCTACTGGCAGTAGAATATCTTCAATTATTCAAGCACGGTAGAGTTCAAAATTCAAATGTGTGTACATATATAACCAATTTGGCCAACTTTTAAAGGAATAATTAAACAGCAACAATTTAATACAACATCAGTGCTAAACTCTGATACATGCTGCTGGATCAGTTGGAATTCTGAGATAATAGCTCTTAGCCGGACCTGTATAAAAAGGGGGAAAGAAGAAAACTGAAAAAAAAACAAATACGAAATAGCCTATGGGCCAATTCTGGCCTGTTCGGAGGCAAAGGTTTCAAACCCATTATAGATTGTTGGCATGTCAACATCCCTAGAGAAGAGAGAGGAATTTTTTTTTTGACACGCGAAGAGAGAGGAATTGAGAGAGGAGTCCATGGGCTTTCGATTTTGCTGAGAGCCCATGATCCATAACTGGGCGCAACAGGCCTAAATCTCGCGGATTGCTAATGCTCGCGTCAGCCCTATCCACTCACAATGGACTTCGGGTCCGGTCCACCACCCCGCAGCTCCCCCGCCTCTCGCGTTTCAGTTTCTCTTCGCCACTAAACTCCGGAGGAGCCTTCCGCGCGACGCTCCGCACGGCTCCACCACCACCCCAACGAGAGCGGAGCGGAAGGGGAGGCTCGGCTCGCCCGCCTCGGATTCCACAAGTCACCGCCGCCATGAAGCTGACGGTGAAGACCCTCAAGGGCACGCACTTCGAGATCCGGGTGCAGCCCAACGACACGGTGAGCCGTCCCGATCCCCATTCCGGTTTGAAATTCTTCCGGTGCTTTCGGATGGGGCCGCGTCGTGGTTTCTAGTGGTTGCGGAGCCTCGAATCAACTACTCGCGTTGAGCTGTATGGCGCTATGAGGGATTGTAAGGTGCTAGCGTCAGGGCATTGTTTTGGGCGAGGCGAATGATTTCTGCCGCGTTCTGAGGGAGGAGGATTCTGAGAGAAGTTGGCGGTTTCGCCGGAGAGATGTATGTAGTCATGTCTCTGTATCAGCTGTTGACAAAATGCAGCATGGATTTACTTTTGTGATGATGAAGTGATGTGATTAGTACTACTGGGGAATGAGGTCCACAGCAGGTGCTACTTGTGGTTTAGGATTTGAAACTTGTTATCGCAGTCGCTGCCGTTTCGGGATGTTAATGCTGTCCTTGGGATGGATTAGGCGTTTAGCTGGCTGGCTGGCCGTTTCTCCTTGTATTGTGCGCAAATAGTTCTGTTCCCATATTACTTGCTACTAGTTCAGAGGTGGGAACACGTGGTTATCGTTTTGTGGTGCCAGTCTCTTATGTGTGTGCAAATCATGGCATGTATTTGTTAAGTTCCAGGTCGTAAGTCTGTAACGGCATCGGTGTATTACTGTTCTGTATTTATTGTTGGTATAAATGGTTTTGGTAGTGCTGTAGAAGGAGTGGGTTGCTAAAGTGGATTATGATAACCGTTAACCACCTACAACAGAGTTACAGGGGATTGGGCCCACAATTTTTCTAAAATGAGGAAGTTGGATTTATATGAGAAGAACCAAAATTCAGGATAGGAAGCTAAGGATTTCTTCTCCAGATGCCTCGTGGTACCATGGGCACATTTGGATCTTGCCCTGGAGGACCACGCCAACGCAGGGCGCGACAACGATTTGGCGAGTGATTTTGCCGCCGCCGTCTCGCCCGTGCGTGGGCGCAAAAAAGACCAGCGCTGGCTTGGATATTCGGGCACGCCAAATCATGGGCGTAAAACCAAACGCACACCGTCAGCTGGCTGGGCACGCCAATTTTGGCACAGCTTGCTTTGGCATTGAACCAAATGTGCCCCATGTTCTTTTTCCAGCTCTTCTGCTTCCCTCCCCCATCTGCAATGCAGGCACAGCAAGGTCTTGGATATATTTTGATTGCCTGCTTGTGCTTGCTGTGTTTGAGATCACAGACTTATAGTGGACTGTGTTGTATTGCCATTTGTAATTGTGTTAATATTCGGCTAACTGTTACTTTTTTTCTCAGATTATGGCTGTGAAGAAGAACATCGAAGAGAAGCAAGGAAAAGATAGCTATCCATGGGGTCAACAACTGCTGATTTTTAATGGGAAGGTTTTGAAAGATGAGAGTACGTTGGATGAGAACAAAGTCAGTGAAGAGGACTTTCTAGTTGTCATGCTCAGTAAGGTTGTCTTCTAATATTGTTCTGTGCCATATATCTCATCATAGGAACCTTTTCAGTTAGCTATCACGTTTTCCTGAAGTATTTGACTAAAATCTTAGTGTGATAGCTATAACAACTTGATTTACTAAGGAAAACCTGATGCAAAATTTAATAATGGCATAATGCCAAATAGTACAAACCATAACATGTGAAGAAAAAGGCAAATTTAGATACAATGTAATAGTTATTCTCCAATAACAAATCTGCCTGCAACATTATTTGGTCTGCATTGATGCTTTGCAGTTTCGCTGATCATCTGGCATAGTTTAATACTCCCTCCATTTACTACGTATCTCGACATAGTGTATATCTAGACGCATTGTGAAATCTATGAACCTAGATAAGCCGGAACAGCCTACGATTTGGGAAGGAGAGATACTATTCTTCCCTCCTATATATTCACTATATGTCACAGTACTCTTTTTACATCACAGTAAAAGAGTACATGATATATGCCAATGCGCATTCTGGTGCCAGTTGTTTCTCGACTGATGTGTAATGGAGCATATGTATTGGTTACATTATCACACTATTCAACATTTTCCGGCGATGCTTGTACCCTTAGTCTGTTTCTTATAAATGCATGCTACCGTCTCTGCAGAGTAAAGCATCTGGTTCAGGTGGAGCCTCATCTGCCCAGGTAAAGTTCTTCCCTTTAGCAGTAGAAACACAAACTACTGGCTTATGTACTGACTGCATTAACCATTGCTAGCCCTTAAGCACTCCTGCAACCAGGCAGGCACCTCCTGTAGATGCTCCACGACAAGCTCCTGCTCCTCAACCCCTGTGAGTCTCTTGCTGGCATTTTTTTCCTTTTATTTTATTTTTGTCTCTTCATCATTTACATAGTGTGGTGCTTAAACTAATGGGATACATCTTTTCTCCTTTTTGCAGGGTGCCAGCAACTACAATTTCTCAGGAAGGGCCTCCTGCACAGTATGTATTCAGTCTGCTACTCACATATCTTGGGCTTTTTGGCTCTTTTGACCACTTACAATCTCAATGTGTTTCTATATCACTCTCTTATGTGAGGAAAAAAACTGCAATGATCTTCGTAGAGAAGCTTTTCTGAAGTATTTGCAGCATTGAATCATGCATCCTTGCAGAATAAAACCTTCATAGTGGCAGCAAGCCAGCAACACACAAGCAGTGGAATGAACTAATATCATCATGTGTTTCCAGGGATAACACTGAATAAAGTCTCCAACTTCTCCATGAAAACATAATATGGCCCGGTAGGGAAGTAGCAAACTAAACCGAATTATTAAGACACATAATAAGTAGATGCAATGTTACAACTGTAGAACATAATTAGTTGATGTTTTGGAATGGGAAAAAACTGAAAACCACCCCAAGCAGCAACCTTAGGTCTGTTGTAGGAAGTTAGGTATAACCCTCCTGAAAATTTGCAGAAACTATTTGGAAGATACATATGAAGTGTTCCTATAAATCTGAACTCTTTCATGTCCTTTATTGCATTTAGGGATTATGCTAACGCTTGTTTTATGTTAGGGCCCCTTCAAACACATTTGACAATGCAGCATCAAATCTACTATCAGGAAGCAATCTTGACACAATGATTAACCAGATAATGGAGATGGGTGGGGGCAGTTGGGATAGAGATAAGGTCCAAAGGGCTCTCCGTGCTGCTTACAACAACCCAGAACGTGCTGTTGAATACCTTTACTCTGTATGTTTTTGGTTTGTCCCTTCATGCTTCTTGAATTGAATCCATTTTCCTGGTTCAAATAGATGAAATTTGTTTCTCAAACATTAGGGTATTCCAGTAGCAGCTGAAGTTGCTGTTCCAGTTGGTGGTCAAGTAAACACAACTGATCGAGCTTCTACAGGGGAAGCCGGTCTCTCTGGAATTCCAAACACTGCTCCACTAAACCTTTTTCCACAGGTTTGCTACTTTCTTGATTATTATCACCGCATGTTGAAGCATGTGTTGACCAGTTAAACAATTCATCAGGGAGGTTCCAATGCTGGAGGTGGTGCTGGTGGTGGACCACTTGATTTCCTTAGAAACAACCAACAGGTTCTCAAATTTTAAGTTTTGTCATTTAAGATTTTTAGCTGTTATTTTCCCTAGATATATAATATTAGAAATATAATTCACCCATGGGCACCTCCTCTTGGACTTATGCTTATCAATATAGGTGATGACATAACATATAAGTTGTAACAGCGTCATCTCATCCCCTGTCACATCCATGGTATTTCCCCAGTAGTATTATTGTGTCATCTTGTGCTGCGAATCTAAGACAGACCTCATCCCAATATGGTGTGAGCATGAGCTTTGTAGAACTTTTCAATTGACCTTCTGTTTTGGAAAGAGTAGTACCTGTTTCCTTGTAAGTAAATCAAAACCCCATTGTTCTAGTCGGGAATTAATAGCTCTCAATTATTTTGCAGTTTCAAGCACTTAGGGAAATGGTCCACACAAATCCACAAATCTTGCAGGTTTTGTATTCTTATTTTGACTTACATCCCATGGCTTCCTGTGTAACACCTGCCTAAATGTCGTGCTGGTATCATTGTATAGCCTATGCTCCAGGAATTGAGCAAGCAGAATCCTCAAATTCTAAGGATGATTCAGGAGAATCATGATGAGTTCCTTCAGTTACTAAATGAGCCATTTGAGGGTGGCGAGGGGTAAGCATTCTTTTATTTGCTTGATTTAATATTTCCCATTTCGTTCACTTGAGTTTTCTGTCTGCCTCCATACCCCTTGCCAATAAGTAGATTCCGTGTATTTTGTTGCTGTAGATTCCTGATACTGAGTTTCTATTATTAGATTAGATATATAGTAATCTCCTTTCTTGTATGTCACTTTGCCAAAATATTTAGGGGATTCTCAGAACAACCTGAGCAGGATGAAATGCCTCACGCTATCAGTGTAACACCAGAGGAGCAGGAGGCCATTGGGCGGGTACATATGTCTTAGTAAACTCACTATCCTCTAACTGCATAGATATCTGAAATCGCATTATGATCACACCCTGGCTTTGTTTTCATATGTTCCAGCTTGAATCCATGGGGTTTGAGAGAACACGTGTCATAGAGGCATTCTTTGCCTGTGACAGGAATGAGGAGCTAGCTGCAAACTATCTTCTTGAGCATGCTGGTGAGGAAGATTAAGCGGAAATAGTTTCATTCGGTGAGAACTCTGCCATCAGGCTCATTTTCGCTTAAACTGATAACAAGTAGTTCACATCTGAAGGGATTTTCTTTTTTGGAACCTTGACAGCCTTTTCTGGACATCTGACACATTGATCGAGAATTCGAGACAGCTGAAGTTCCAAATGACTCGAGCAAAGTTGAGACGGAGTTGACACTTAGAATCCATCCCTTGTGCGAGAGTTATATTTACATGTTGCTTTATACATTCAAATACATGTAACGTTTGAATAGAATGCTTCTGTGTGTATGTCCACCGTTGCCTTTCGTCAATCCCTAGTGGTAAACATAGGCCTCCAGTCCTGTATGCATAGGGTTCATTGATTACACCAAGTCTGGGTTGGGGAGAAGAGCTACGGAGGTCGTTGCTGCTTTGCAAATTGCTAAAGGATTAGAGGGAGAACGATGCAGCTTGCAACGTAACGGCTTTGCAAATTGCAAGACCCTGCACTCATCCATATCATCACTGGAAGTGCATGAAATCCATGGACTGAGATCATGGAATGGTGTGCGGGGCAGTGATTGAAAATGAAGTGGAGGTGTACGATACGAGGGGAGATGTACTCATGTACTCGTACAGCGGAGCGCCGGGGCCGTGACGCTGACGCTGACTATCAGTGCCGGCTTTGGAAGCAGTAGGAGCGTAGGAGCCATGTTCAAGGGTTCTGGGCTCTGAGCCGAGACTTCTGCAAACTTGTGCCGGTGCGCCGAGTACGCCTCAGTCAAACTGCATCTTCTTTCTTTACAGAGAATGAACAATTGAATATGCCATTTTTGTGATAAATATTACTTCATGGATCGAGCAACAAATGATCCAGATATAAGCACATATTAACTTGCTGTATTATTCAATCCTCTTCTCAAGGTGAGAAGCCTGGAAGTACACAATCGCTTAAACTAAACATCAGCTGCAAAATTAAGCACTTCTTCCACGCATGCCTATCTCATGCCTAGCTCTTCCACAGCTTGGAGTCGATCGATGCCAGGCAAATGCAGAACGCTTGGTAGCCAGTCAGCGGGTATCTGCAAAGCACATCTTGCTGTGGTGAAATTTTGCTCCTTGTGAATTACTACGGAGTGGTAGATGACCAGCAATGAAGCCAGCGATGGTATTTTAGTTACCTGAAGTCCATAATGTACTTGGATTTTCCAACCCTGCCAAGCTGCAAGACCGTCTGCCTCCCGTTTTCCTGCACAAGCAAAGTTGTTTATCCTGTCAATATCGTGATCCTGATGCTTCTTTTTGGAGGAACAGTGATGATGTGTTCTTCAGATATCCAAATGTAGCCCTGTTGAGTTCCCTTCAAAAGACAAAATTTCTCTCTCCAAACTTCACTATTTACCTATCACGTCAAATCACATCAAATCTCTCTCCTCATGTATGGAACACTAAACGTGGGTAAATAAAAAACTAAGTACATGGTTTTAATGTACACGACAAGATGAATCTTTTGAGCCTAGTTAGGTCATGGTAGGACAACGATTACCACAAACAAATGAACAGTGCTACATTGTGTTACAGTAACCGATGTGCCATTTTCACCAAACTCCATTTTCTCTTCACCGGAACTAAACACCGCCGTAAATGAAATGTTACCTCCAAGGTCATCTGGAAGTTCTTCACCGATGTCTGCACCTTGTACCCCATCCTCCCTGCCCTCTCCCTGAAGTCCAGTTCATAGCGCTTTGTCATCTGTCATAACAGAAGGGAGAAACACACCGCATCAGCTTCTCTCTCTCTGAAGAAGATGCATCAAACAATCTGTTGAGGCATGCTTACATGGTTGTAGAAAGGGGCTCTTGAGCATAGCTGGTCAGCTCTGCTCTTCTTCTCTTCCCAATCCTTTGGGAGCCCACTGACGTGCTGAATCTGCAGATTTTCAGAGTAAGAACCACACGCCTCACTCTAAATTAAACGACTGGATTTTGAAATGTTTGAGCTGATCCTTACCTGGGCAGAATTGTTGGCCTTGAGCTGCATGGACTGGTTCTTGGGGATCCATGCCCTTATGCTTCTGAAACTCCCGGTGAGTGTGGTGACGGTCGGGGCAAAGCTGAAGAAACCAAAATTGGATCAAGAACAATTACAGAAAAGGTCATCTGATTTCTGAATCGGTTCCCGATGGAGGTTGGATCTTACGCGACAACACCTAGAAGCCGCTTCGACTGGCTCTTCAGCTCATCCACCCGGTTCCCCTGCGACCAACCACACTCATCAATCTCTGAGAAATCGAACACCAAGAATGAGAAGCTCGAGTTGTGATTATGCCCTGTACCTGTCCCCTGATTTGGTACTTGGATCCGACGAGGTTGGCGCTCACCGAGCCGAGGAAGTTCTTGTCGGCGGTGCAGAAGATACCGTCCTGGTTCTGCGCCACGATGAACTCCGACCTCCCCCTCCGCCTCCGGTGCCGCGCCACCGCCAGCTTCCGGTCCTGCCGCCCCTGCCCTTCCTGCGCCATTCCCCAAACAAAACAAAACAAAAATTAAAGGTCTCGAAATTGCTCTGATTTCACCCTGCAGATTGGAAACGAAGCTTGGAGAGGCCATCGATCTCACATTGGTGTAGAGGGAGTAGAGCGCGACTCCCCTGGCTCCGGCGGCCGCCTCCCTGGCGATGACGCAGGTGCAGCGCCCGACGTCCTGCGGCAGAGGCCGGCACAGCAACGCCCTGCGAGAACAGGAGGGGAGGATGGGAACATTACTAACTAGCTGCTCCGCGTTCGGCGGCGGCGGCGGCGGCGGCCGAGAGAGCGGCGGCGTACCTGTTGGGGAGCGTGGCCCAGGAGGAGGCCGGCGCGGACTCGCTGTCGGAGAGGTCCCACGCCTCGTAGGACGAGGACGGCGGCGGGAGGAGCTCCCTGCCCCTCGGCCCCACGAGCGCGGGCGCGGCCGCCGCCGCAGCCGCATCCGTCGGCTCGTCCTTCATCCGGAGCTGCAGCGACGACGGCTTCAGCGGCGGCGTCGGCGGCGCCACCGCTGGCGCCGGCTTCGCGGGATTCAACGGCTCAGCAGCGCCAGCCGCGGTCGCAGCCTTCCCCTTCTTCTCCTCCTTCCCGTTGCCGAGATTCTTCGAGCCGAGGTTCTCCTTCTCCGCGGACACCGGCCCGCGCCTCGCCGGGGCCGGAGAAGGAGACGGAGACGGAGCCGCGGCGGCGTTGTTGCTCCGCGGACGTAGCGGCTCCCTCTTGGTCGGCTTGGGGTTGGGCGTGGCGGCGGTCGCCATCAGTGGCCTGACGAGGCTGGCAGCCTGCAGCGCAGGCTCTGTTGGCGAGTTGGAAGGAAGGGGGTGGACAGTGGAGTCACTAGTTGGGGATTTGTTGTTTATTGGTGGTGATTTGGAGGGAGGATTTAAATTTGAAACCGGGGAGAGCGAGGTGGTGGAATGGTGGGCGACGGCTGGCTGGCTGGCTGGCTTTGGGCTGGTAACGGTCGCCGCATCGGGAACCGAGCTCCGCCGGTAATCTTTTGGGCCTTTTCGTGTGGAGTTTTGACGTCTTGCTACTGATTTGAAAACCAGAAACATTATTATGGATAACTTATCGAAAAAAATAAATATATATTCGAATGCATGAAGAAAGATGCTACTCTCACAGGATTCGAAAGCTCCCCAAATGGATCGTATTTCCTCACGACTGAGGAATCCCACGAGCCAAACGGCATGCTAGGCGATTTGAAGATTGACGGTGGGCAGAGACTAGAGAGTAGATGGAAATAAGATAATGCGTCAATTATATTGTGCATGATCGACGAACACTTGTGACAGCTTCACGTTTGGAAATTTTGTGTATGCTTCGCAATTGCATGTTCTACATTTCAATATAAAGGTTAAAATTGTCAAACAAAACAAAGAATAGCATTAAGCAAACTCTATTGGTCACGTGATATATTTCACATTAATTGAATCTTTCTGAACTAAACACACGCATTGGTAGATTGCTTCGTCGCATACTCCCTCCGTCCCACAAAGACTGTTTATTTGGGTTTGTCCTAAGTCAAACCATCTTATGTTTGACCAAGTGTTTACAATAAAAATTATCAATATTTATAACACTAAATAGGCATAGTATGAAAATATACTTCGTGATGAATCTAATAAAACTTGATATACATCAAAAGTATTGATATAATTTAATATAAATTTAGTCAAACATAAAATGGTTTGACTTAGGACAAATCCCAACGAACAGTCTTTACAAGACAGAGGGAGTACATCGCTCTGCCATCAGCCAGGCCGCCACGGTGTCACTGCTACTCTGCTAGTAATAACTATGGTGACTGAAAAGCGATCAGTAAATAATTGGAAGTGTACAATACGAGGTGATGTACAGCGGGGCCGTGACGCTGACGCTTCCATCGTGACCCCAGCTTTGGAAGTGTACGATACGAGGTGATGTCTCGAGCTGCTACTGCATGGCAGATCGCCTTTTTTTCCGAGTGCGGTGTTCACTTCTCTTCAAATCCAAAACTTCCTTCAAACTTTCTCTCTCTAAACTTCACTATTTACTATCACATCAAATCTTTCTTCTCAAACATGAAGCATTAAATAGGTAAATAAAAAAACTAAGTACATGATTTTGATGTACACGACGAGATGAATCTTTTGAGCATAGCTAGATCATGGTAGAACAATGATTACCACGAACAAACAAAAAGTGCTACAGTGCGCTATAGTGTTCGATGTCACATTTTCACTTAAATTCACATTCTTTTTCAGGGAAGTGAACACCGTCTTAAAAAAAAAGACAGTAGAAGGAAAAGCCCATGTCCAAGTACGAGAGAGCCGGCTTTGGAAGCAGTAGAAGGAAAAGCCCATGTTTAATGCTTCTGAGCTCTCTGAACCATGACTTGTTTAATCTTAAAATTTGAAGTTTTGAACGCATCTTCCAAACTTCGTTGTGCCGAGGATGGAAGGCTTACCGCTGCAGAGAGAGAGAGAGAGAGAGAGAGAGAGAGAGAGAGAGAGAGAGAGAGAGAGAGAGAGAGAGAGAGAGAGAGAGAGAGAGAGAGAGAGAGAGAGAGAGAGAGAGAGAGAGAGAGAGAGAGAGAGAGAGAGAGAGAGAGAGAGAGAGAGAGAGAGAGAGAGAGAGAGAGAGAGAGAGAGAGAGAGAGAGAGAGAGAGAGAGAGAGAGAGAGAGAGAGAGAGAGAGAGAGAGAGAGAGAGAGAGAGAGAGAGAGAGAGAGAGAGAGAGAGAGAGAGAGAGAGAGAGAGAGAGAGAGAGAGAGAGAGAGAGAGAGAGAGAGAGAGAGAGAGAGAGAGAGAGAGAGAGAGAGAGAGAGAGAGAGAGAGAGAGAGAGAGAGAGAGAGAGAGAGAGAGAGAGAGAGAGAGAGAGAGAGAGAGAGAGAGAGAGAGAGAGAGAGAGAGAGAGAGAGAGAGAGAGAGAGAGAGAGAGAGAGAGAGAGAGAGAGAGAGAGAGAGAGAGAGAGAGAGAGAGAGAGAGAGAGAGAGAGAGAGAGAGAGAGAGAGAGAGAGAGAGAGAGAGAGAGAGAGAGAGAGAGAGAGAGAGAGAGAGAGAGAGAGAGAGAGAGAGAGAGAGAGAGAGAGAGAGAGAGAGAGAGAGAGAGAGAGAGAGAGAGAGAGAGAGAGAGAGAGAGAGAGAGAGAGAGAGAGAGAGAGAGAGAGAGAGAGAGAGAGAGAGAGAGAGAGAGAGAGAGAGAGAGAGAGAGAGAGAGAGAGAGAGAGAGAGAGAGAGAGAGAGAGAGAGAGAGAGAGAGAGAGAGAGAGAGAGAGAGAGAGAGAGAGAGAGAGAGAGAGAGAGAGAGAGAGAGAGAGAGAGAGAGAGAGAGAGAGAGAGAGAGAGAGAGAGAGAGAGAGAGAGAGAGAGAGAGAGAGAGAGAGAGAGAGAGAGAGAGAGAGAGAGAGAGAGAGAGAGAGAGAGAGAGAGAGAGAGAGAGAGAGAGAGAGAGAGAGAGAGAGAGAGAGAGAGAGAGAGAGAGAGAGAGAGAGAGAGAGAGAGAGAGAGAGAGAGAGAGAGAGAGAGAGAGAGAGAGAGAGAGAGAGAGAGAGAGAGAGAGAGAGAGAGAGAGAGAGAGAGAGAGAGAGAGAGAGAGAGAGAGAGAGAGAGAGAGAGAGAGAGAGAGAGAGAGAGAGAGAGAGAGAGAGAGAGAGAGAGAGAGAGAGAGAGAGAGAGAGAGAGAGAGAGAGAGAGAGAGAGAGAGAGAGAGAGAGAGAGAGAGAGAGAGAGAGAGAGAGAGAGAGAGAGAGAGAGAGAGAGAGAGAGAGAGAGAGAGAGAGAGAGAGAGAGAGAGAGAGAGAGAGAGAGAGAGAGAGAGAGAGAGAGAGAGAGAGAGAGAGAGAGAGAGAGAGAGAGAGAGAGAGAGAGAGAGAGAGAGAGAGAGAGAGAGAGAGAGAGAGAGAGAGAGAGAGAGAGAGAGAGAGAGAGAGAGAGAGAGAGAGAGAGAGAGAGAGAGAGAGAGAGAGAGAGAGAGAGAGAGAGAGAGAGAGAGAGAGAGAGAGAGAGAGAGAGAGAGAGAGAGAGAGAGAGAGAGAGAGAGAGAGAGAGAGAGAGAGAGAGAGAGAGAGAGAGAGAGAGAGAGAGAGAGAGAGAGAGAGAGAGAGAGAGAGAGAGAGAGAGAGAGAGAGAGAGAGAGAGAGAGAGAGAGAGAGAGAGAGAGAGAGAGAGAGAGAGAGAGAGAGAGAGAGAGAGAGAGAGAGAGAGAGAGAGAGAGAGAGAGAGAGAGAGAGAGAGAGAGAGAGAGAGAGAGAGAGAGAGAGAGAGAGAGAGAGAGAGAGAGAGAGAGAGAGAGAGAGAGAGAGAGAGAGAGAGAGAGAGAGAGAGAGAGAGAGAGAGAGAGAGAGAGAGAGAGAGAGAGAGAGAGAGAGAGAGAGAGAGAGAGAGAGAGAGAGAGAGAGAGAGAGAGAGAGAGAGAGAGAGAGAGAGAGAGAGAGAGAGAGAGAGAGAGAGAGAGAGAGAGAGAGAGAGAGAGAGAGAGAGAGAGAGAGAGAGAGAGAGAGAGAGAGAGAGAGAGAGAGAGAGAGAGAGAGAGAGAGAGAGAGAGAGAGAGAGAGAGAGAGAGAGAGAGAGAGAGAGAGAGAGAGAGAGAGAGAGAGAGAGAGAGAGAGAGAGAGAGAGAGAGAGAGAGAGAGAGAGAGAGAGAGAGAGAGAGAGAGAGAGAGAGAGAGAGAGAGAGAGAGAGAGAGAGAGAGAGAGAGAGAGAGAGAGAGAGAGAGAGAGAGAGAGAGAGAGAGAGAGAGAGAGAGAGAGAGAGAGAGAGAGAGAGAGAGAGAGAGAGAGAGAGAGAGAGAGAGAGAGAGAGAGAGAGAGAGAGAGAGAGAGAGAGAGAGAGAGAGAGATTTGTCCTAAGTCAAACCATCTTATGTTTGACCAAGTGTTTACAATAAAAATTATCAATATTTATAACACTAAATAGGCATAGTATGAAAATATACTTCGTGATGAATCTAATAAAACTTGATATACATCAAAAGTATTGATATAATTTAATATAAATTTAGTCAAACATAAAATGGTTTGACTTAGGACAAATCCCAACGAACAGTCTTTACAAGACAGAGGGAGTACATCGCTCTGCCATCAGCCAGGCCGCCACGGTGTCACTGCTACTCTGCTAGTAATAACTATGGTGACTGAAAAGCGATCAGTAAATAATTGGAAGTGTACAATACGAGGTGATGTACAGCGGGGCCGTGACGCTGACGCTTCCATCGTGACCCCAGCTTTGGAAGTGTACGATACGAGGTGATGTCTCGAGCTGCTACTGCATGGCAGATCGCCTTTTTTTCCGAGTGCGGTGTTCACTTCTCTTCAAATCCAAAACTTCCTTCAAACTTTCTCTCTCTAAACTTCACTATTTACTATCACATCAAATCTTTCTTCTCAAACATGAAGCATTAAATAGGTAAATAAAAAAACTAAGTACATGATTTTGATGTACACGACGAGATGAATCTTTTGAGCATAGCTAGATCATGGTAGAACAATGATTACCACGAACAAACAAAAAGTGCTACAGTGCGCTATAGTGTTCGATGTCACATTTTCACTTAAATTCACATTCTTTTTCAGGGAAGTGAACACCGTCTTAAAAAAAAAGACAGTAGAAGGAAAAGCCCATGTCCAAGTACGAGAGAGCCGGCTTTGGAAGCAGTAGAAGGAAAAGCCCATGTTTAATGCTTCTGAGCTCTCTGAACCATGACTTGTTTAATCTTAAAATTTGAAGTTTTGAACGCATCTTCCAAACTTCGTTGTGCCGAGGATGGAAGGCTTACCGCTGCAGAGAGAGAGAGAGAGAGAGAGAGAGAGAGAGAGATTCTATCGTACTTGGGCCGACTAAAAGGTTCCATTTGGGCTTCTTACGCGGAGTGAACTTATGGGCCACATTAGGCCTGAAGTAAATGGGCCTAGATAGGCAGCCCAGTTTTCTGTCAGCCAGAAAAATGCATTAAAACGAGATACAGCAGAGAATTACGAATAAGTGGGACATGCACATGCGTGATGAAGCGCAATATTGATTCTCAGGTCGACCGCACGCAAGGGAACTTGCGGTCGATCCGACCACGCTTACACCTCTCTCTAATCGACGCGTGGCCCCCACATTCTCTTTCCCCTTTCTTTCTCGCGCTCCGCTCCGGCAGCCCCTCTCTCTCTCTCTCCATTTCCCTTCACTTTCTCTTTCCTCTCTTCCTTTCTCTCCCAATCCAGATCCGGCGATCGAGGGGGCATAGGGCGGCGGCCAGCAGGGCTCGCTGCCTCAGGGAGGCGCCCTGCAGCGGCACCCAGGGCGGAGCTCGCTTGCTTGTGCGTGGCGGCCCCGGTAGAGCCCGATCCGGTGGTCGCAGATCCCGCGGCGGGCGGCCGTTTGAATCCCGAGCCGGCGGCCATGGATCCCGCGGCGGCGGCCGTGTGAATCCCGAGCCTTGGGCCGCGGATCCCGCGGCGGCGGCCATGGATCTCGCAACGATGGTTGTGAATCCACGCGGCTCGGCGAGGTGGACTTTGATGCTCGACGTGCACGGTGCTCCCACAGCGGGCTTGGACCTCGCCTGGAGAGGCACGGAGCGCTTGGCTGGTGCGGTGCTCCCGCGGTGAGCATGGATGCGTGCAGTGATGCGCGGGTGGCCGCAGCTCCGCAGTGCGGTGCTCACGGTGGGCATGGATGCGTGCAGGGATGCGCGGCTTGGTGAGGGTGGCCGCAGCTCTGCAGTGCGGTGGTCCTCGATGCATGGTGAGGGTAATTCCTGCATGCTTGTTGGCGTGATGGTTGATTCAATCCAATAGCTAGGTACCTGAATTGCTTACTTGCTAGCGGTAGCAGACGACCAACCAAAGCCTGCATGTATCATATATATGCCCGTGTCTTTCAAATTGATTTGATGCTACTAATCTACTACTGGATAGATAGCTAGTAGTATAATTGTACACTTACTTGCTCCAGCAGTAGCTAGTGTAGTATATGTATATTATTATTTGTTCCTTGGCCTATCTCCCGTCTCCTTAAGCACTTTTTTCATTTTTTGAGCTCACCAGCTGATTATGAATGTTGTAGCAGCGAACTGGCTGAGCCCCAGCCACTGTGGCCGTAGGAGAGTTCCTAGTGGTGTGTTCTGTGTTGGTCCCGGGCGAGTGACAGCATATGGTGACAACATAGCAAGCTAGCGCCCGCATCCATTCTACTCAAACTGGCATCTAGATTACCACCCAATACCAAGTCAAATGGTTAGTTCTACTTCTGAAAATACATAGTCCTTCAGTTGAAATCTGAACCTAGAAATCATCTGCTTTCTGATACAAAAAGTATAGCTACATAATATTTATATGAAAAGATTTTCTCGCTAACATTTCAAATATCTGCCAGGGTTTGTTTTCCCAGAAACTAGTGTGTTCATGATGAAGCTATTGCTCGTCCTTTCCTTCAGCTGAAATCTGAACCTAGAAATCATCTGTTTTCTGATACAAATCCTGTTACTTAATGGTACACTTACACGAAGCTAAATGCAGATGCGGCTCATTGCTACATGGAAGAATCCATTCATTCTGGAGCACAAGGATTCGTGGGTGGATAAGGTTAGGAAAAGGATTTACTGTTCAAGAAGATAATACCTATTGATCCTGAAATAAAACCTTGCATGCGACTTCCCTTAATTCATTAGCTAGTATTTTGGATCAAGTTGGTAGTATGGAAAATTACTTTTACATTATTTTTCACTTTTTGTTTCAGTTTCAGGGTTGCTATGTTTGGATTGTTATAGGGTATTGTGAGGGAGGAGATATGTATGTATCTCTTTGAGGTGCTGTTAGTCTTTCCATCGTTGAACTTTTCTGGGATGACCGATTGCTTACATGCTCTTTTTCTTTCAGGGTTGAAGCTATTAAAAGAGCTAATGATACTTACTTCTCTGAGGAGGTACTGTTCATTACTTAATTTTTTGTTCATTTGCTTTCTGGGTGGTTCCTGATAACGAAGGCATGCACTTGACTACTTGAGCTGTTTTCTCACTCTGCAGAAGCTTTTGCTAGTGGCAAGTGCACCTTCTCATGGCCGTTGACTATTTGCATGCACACCACATTCTTCATCATGATGTGAAGGTAATAGTTCTGCTATGTTTGAAGTACATTATGGGTGCATTTGTATGATGTGGAAATATAGGTTTCTGGTAGCGACAAAGCTTTTTGTTATGGACAAGTTATCTAGAAGAGTTTAATATCATAAGTTAGTTCATAACTTTTGCACATAGTTTTTCTACAAAGTTTTCTGGATTTATTATTTGAGAAGTTCTTGTAGTTATTGACAAAAATATTTTTCTTGGTAATTTTTCTTCACAAGTTTGTCAGCATAGTCTTATTCTAGAGTTACTTACAAACTAAAGAAAATTTATGTTGATAAGCTATTTTCAGTTCTAAAACGAAGGTCTTCCAATAAGATTTTATTTAAAAGTTTTCTGAGAAAGTTTTACTTAACAAACTTTTCTGTATAAGTTTCTTAAGCAAAGTTCTCCATATAAATTTCTCTAGCAAACTATTTTGTAAAAAACATTGTTTCAAAGTTTAGCGAAAAATTTATGTAGAAGTTTTTCAGCGAATTATTTCTCTAGAAAAGGATCTCTAGAATTGTTTTTCTTTTCGTAGAGATGCTTTTGTAAGTTTTTCTGAAAGTTTTTTTATATAGGTTTGTCAGAGTTTTTTGTATAAGTTTTGTAAAACAGAAGTTTCCATGCAGAAGTTTTTGTAATGCAGAAGTTTCCATGCAGAAGTTTTTATGACAAATGTTCTTTAATATGTAGTCCCAAAACTATTTCTCAAATATTTTTTTGTAAACGTTTATTTGATTGAACATTGATTGATAAGTTTTGTTATGAAAAATTGTGTAGAAAAGATTTGTTGATAAGTTATTCATCAAAGTTTTCTTGTAAAGTTTGTAAAACTTAGCAGACAAGTTCTCTAGAAAATGTTATGTAAAAAATTTATATAATCAAGTTCCACATAAAAAGTTTGGTAGAAATATTTATTTGAAAATACAAGTTATGCAATTATTTTTTTCAGAGAAGTTTTTTATATAAGTTGATAGGGAAATTGTATCGATAAATTTTTATGCCTAGTTTTTTCAGAAATTTTTACTTGATAAACTTTTTGTCAAAATTATATAACTAATTTTTTCTTCCAAAATTTTTTCATATCTAAGTTTTCTGAGAGTTTTACTTGATAAGTTTTCTTTATAAGTTCCCCAATCAACTAAAGTTCTTTATATAAGTTTTTTGAAATTAAAGTATCCAGCAAATTTTTTTTGTCAAAGAGTTGTGTCAAAAAATCTATTCATTACTATTTAAGTGGAAAGTTTTTTAATCTAACATTTCAAATAATTATCGATGAAACTTTCATGAAGAACTATAATATAAATATTTTTCTACTATTTTCTATATATAATATTTCTAGATAATTTTTGTATTAAACTTCGTCTACATAACTTTTTGTCCAAACTTTTGCGGCCAAAAACTTTTCCATATGTCTCTTATATGAAACTTGTTAGAAAATGTTTTTTGGTAAAATAATTTTGCATATTTCTGTAAACTTTTCTATGAATATATTCTATAAAACCCTTCATGAAAAAACTTTATGAGTGACTTTTTGAGAAACAAATTATATAGAAAAGAGTTTTTGTATATGTTTTATCACAAAGTTATGGTAAAAAGTTATACAGAAGAGTTATGTGCTTAACTTATATGGATTAAATTAAATTTGTATAACATTTATCTAAAAAAGTTATATAGAGGTCAACTTATCTGCATTGTATCTCTCTTTTCATACACTAGCTAGTTGCAGCCCCTATGTGCCCACAACACACCTTAAAGGTCAACTTGCTGACTATCTGCAGTTTTATATTATCATATATGATTTTGTGCACCTTCAATCATTCTTAGTTCTTTGAGATTTTTGCAAGTGAGATGAAAAATGACGAATGACAGATTGGGTGGATACTGCTTTTTCTTTGAGAAGAGGTTTCTTTAATGATTTGTCCAATTTTATGCAGCTCATTATAAATACCTAAATGACTTGGTCTATGTCAAGGGAGCATTATGATGACCACGCACTATATTTGGTCTATTTGAATGGGGCATTATGACTGGTCTGATTTGTGTATTATATGGTTTTGTTCGATCTATGTCCTAAATTTACCCGGACTGAATACCTGTCATGTGCTACATTTTTTGTGATGACTAGCATGTTTCTTGCAAAGGCTAGATTTACGAATTGTGGTGCACAGAAGTCTCCTCACATAGCTTTTGTTGTTTATAACTTATAAGCATTTTTAGATAAATAACATGGTCCTTGCAAGGTCTAGTTTTACTAATTTTGTGGTGCATGCAAATCTGTAGCCTTGTGACTTATATTGCTTTGTCTGTATATAAGCACCGCACCCAGCCAGCTTCTCATTTTTTAATTCTAAAAATACATGAATTAAGTATCAAATTAACTGATGCTCTCTCTTTTTTCATTTTTTGTCAGGTCAAGCAATATATAAAAACGGATGAGAGGTGAAGAAGAACTAGTCGCTGCTTCTTTTTAATTGTCATTCTAAGAAGGCTTTATTATGTTATTTATATTCATGTCAAAAGAATAAAACAGTTGTCAAAAGCTGATAAAATTTTGATAATATTTTTTTTATGATTTGAAAGTAGGTTTTATCTGACTCCCCCCACCCATTTTCATTCCCAATTTCCGACGATCCCGAATGTTTTTGCTTGCTAAAAGAGAAAGATCATTCTCAAAAAAAAATGCTAAAAGAGAAACATGGCTTGCTAAAAGAGAATGGGAGAATGGGCCAGAAGAATGTTGACGTGCAAGTTGACAGTGCGCTTGAATCCGCGCAGCGTGGGGAAACGCGCCGGAGGCTCCGCGTGCTGTTGGGCCAGAAGAGCCTAGAATTGTCCTGCCGCCAAGTAAGCAGTGGAGTGACGTCTCCTGCTGTCTATGCCGCATGCCACCGTGCGTTCCTACCTACGTGGCACTCCTACCGCAGCTTAAAGTTTCGTCCTCGTCCACCCCATCCCTATTGCCTTCGGTAGTTTGGTGATTTGTCAATCGCTGGAGCGACAAGGTAAGGCAAGAGTTGCTTCTTTGCTTGCTTCCTAGTCTCCTGGATCATGATGGTTGTCTGGTCGAGTTCCATCTCAAACTTGTACTCAACTGGCGCCTATGATACTACGACGCGTCGCATACTCGCATCGCATTGCCCCTTGCGGTACGAGGAAAATCAACCGTTTAAGTAACGCATTTTTTGTCGGTGAAAGGAAAGAGTAGCGGTAAATACCAGCAAAATTAGTGGTGGTGTGTGAGCCTAGCATGTTCTTATGTTGGTTTGGCATTCGCCTTACAAGTCGCCTGTAATCATTATAAAAACAAGTTCATTTATAATGGTATTTTTTTTCTACTAGCAAAAACGCATGTGCGGCACGCACATTTATTGATGATATGTAGGTACTAAAATAATGTCATTGTAGTGCAAAGCGCTTTTAAAAGTACTTTATATTCGCTCTCTCATGTATAGAGAGCTTTAGGTATTCTTAAAACTCATGATAGTTGACATTTATTTATATGGAGAAAAACTCTCCAATTTATTGTCTATTAGCAATACGGGATAATTATGTATAGACGTGGGTACAAATGTGGGTATATTTAGGTGGACTCTTTTTTGGGTGAAAAAAGCTTTGGGTTTCAAGGGGAAATCACTTTACAACGTCGACAAAATGGGTCTCCCCCTCCTTTTCATAGTCCTTTTTTCATGACATGTGGGTTCTCTGTGAGTTGGGTGGTGGTCCTAATTTTGGTGAGAAGTGTTTTCAAATTTAATTCTCTTTATAGTTTTTCTATAAATCGTCTTATTGTCGTAATCCATCTATTCTAAATTTTAGTTTATTTTTACCTTTTCTTAAACGTAATTTTTTCTATTTATTTAGACGTACTGTATATTTAAATATATAATAAAAAATATGTATTAAAAAGCTAAAACAAACTATTATTTAGAATGAAGAGTATTTCTTGCTATTCTTAAGTTACGGTTTACTATGTGGAAGTTGGAGCTACTTTGTAGATGGGGCTAGGTAACGATGAGTCAAGTCGGACATGATCAGTGGCGCTTTTGCTTCGGTGGGGGTAGCAAGCCTCGTGTTTTCCTTGTGGTGGTTTAGTTGTTTTTGTGCTTTGTGAGTTGTTTCAGTGCTGGGTCTTGTAGTTATTGTTTTAAAGGAAATCTTGAAGTTTTGGTTGTGGATTAGTCGTGCACAACCGATAGTCATGAGTGAGCTGTTTTTACTTGTGTTCAGTGCTGCAAGAGAGTGATGCAAAGGAAATTCTTCATGCAGAATAGCGAACGTCCTAATCGCCTCTTGCAAATGTTTGGTTATTGCTGTTTTGACCCTTAATGAAACTTTTCTAGCTCCGTTCGTGCATCACAATAGCGTTCCAAATAATCAACAAATGGTACACATGCCGCGCCATACGGCATGCATTATCATACACAGGCGGCATGCGGCAATGTTGCTTATTTAAACATATTACCTAGAGAACACTTGAATCATGTGACCTTGAGAGCATAACAAAGGTACACGCCTGCCTCTGTTCTACTCAAACAATCTCATGATATATATACATGTAGGACCTAAATCCCCCATATTCACGTCTACATTTACCATAGGGTTGGGTTAATTAAGACACATGTTTATTCAATATCAATCATGCTTGGCTTTTGATTTGGAATGACACTCGGTCGTGTGAGCACTCACTATTTGAAGAAAATTAATTAGCCAATAATATAGCATCACAACTCACAAGTATACCTGAGCATTTTTAGCCCGGCCCGACCCGGCCCGCAGACCCGGCCTGGGCCCGGCCCGAACCCGGCCCGCCCACGGACCTTACTGGACGGGCGTGGTCACAGATCTTGCAGCCCGAGAAAATAAATCTTGGCCCGAGCCCGGCCCGAAATGCTGTTTTTAGCTATTTTACACTATAAAATTCACGGGCGGCCCGCCCAAGCCCGGGCCCGGCCCGAGCCCGGCCCGAAAATTGAGGCCCGGTGTGCCCAATGGGACGGTCATGGGCAGGATTTTCTCGGCCCGAAATAACCGGATTTTTTTTAGGCCCGGCCCAAACCCGGCCCGGCCCGAAAAATGCTCAGGTATACTCACAAGGAGCGAGATTGTGTGTTTTGAGCTTGCACAAACAAGGTATCTCTCAACAACCTATACCAACAAAAGCTAACTAAGTTGTTGTGCTTTATAAGCCACGGCAAATCTATGATAACGTGTTCTATATTAGATCCATGTGCCAAACTGGACGTCTATTTGCGCCACTTACACGTAACCAGATCATAACAAAACCGCTCTCTTATAAACCAGATAAATTTCTTGCAATTTTTTAACAAATATAAAAATATTTGCACCACTTACCCTTACCCACCTTGGTGTAAATAAACATAAGAATGAATCATTAGATCCAAAATTTTTGACAATCCATGGACCCAAAGTCATTGAAACACTACCCCTTCTAGCGATCCCATGTGTCAGGCTTTTTCGTCAAACTTTTAACAATCGTCAAGTTACGTAATTTTATTTTTCATTAAACTTACGTGTCGCGACTCACGTACGTTTTTCTAGTTAATAATTAAAAAAGAAACCTAATAAACACAGAAAAACCTGGACCGACTGATCCATCCATCCAACGTCTGAGATTGATCATGGCCGTGCCCCAGTGGGGGCAACGGGCATCCCAAGAACGAAAAAGAGATCACGTATTCACGAAAAAGACTGACGGGTCAAGCAAAACGCAGCGAAAAGTGTGCGCGCCAGAGGAAATCCATGTGACCGGCTCCGCCTCGGCCCTGCCACGCCCCCGCACCCGCACCGGCGCGCGCGCTCCCGGCCAAGATTTGCCACCACCACTAACCCCCTCGCGTCCTCGTGCTCCCCTCGCCGCGAACGCCGGAACGCAGCGCGCGCGGCCAGAGGCAGATACACCCACCGCGCGGTCGGATGGGAGCCGCGACCACGACCGCGACGAAGCGGAGCCGCGGCCCCAGCAGGAGGCAGCAGCAGCAGGAGCAGGAGCGGGAGGCGGAGGCCATGGCGCGCCCGGGCGCGGCGGCGGAGGCGACGGCGCAGCGGCGGCGGCCGCGGCTGGTCGGGTACGAGGAGCTCCCCGAGTACCTCAAGGACAACGAGTTCATCCGCGGCCACTACCGCGTCGAGTGGCCCATCCGCGACGCGCTCCTCAGCGCCTTCGCCTGGCACAACGAGACCCTCAACGTCTGGACGTGCGTGCGCCCCTCTCCCTCCATCCCTTGCCCCCGATTCGATTCGATTCCCTCGCGCCCGATCCCCTTCCAAATCCCAATCCTCCCCCATGTTTTCCTGTCGTCGTTGTGAATGGTGAGTCTGATCGGCTGATCCCCTCGTTCTTGCAGGCATCTGGGAGGGTTCCTGCTGTTCCTGGCGCTCGCCGTCGCCGGAGGCGCGAGGGAGGTCGCCGACGAGGCCGCGCCGGGGATCATGAGGTACGCGCACGCGGCACATGACTCGCCCTCTATCTCTCTTTTTTTTTCTTCCACTTCTTAAATGAACTTCCGGCGATGTTCTTGTTAATCTCCTTGGAAAGGTTCTCTTGTTTTCAATCCGTTCCTGCGTGATTACCGGGCGCTAGAAGCCTAGAGAACCTTGAAATGGTCTTGTCACTCTGTCTGCCTGCCTGCTCCTCGATTGTCATGTGATCGACGAATTTGCTGTGCCGCCCCTTGAATTGTTAGTATTTACAATCATGACAAATTTGTTTACCACAAATCCACAATAATAGCTGTCAAATGCTGGGGCGGTTTTTATGATGCCACTAGAGCTATGAAGTTGCCTCACACACCTTAGCATTGTGGTAAATGTTAAATGCAGGGTTTGATGTTACCATGTGGACATATAACGTGAAAAGGCTGTTCAAATTCAATGAAGTTGTTGTCTTCCTTTTGCATGAGCATTATGGTTGATGTTTATATTGTCGCAATCAAACATTTTTACTATTGTAAGTCTACATTAATGTCCATAGTTTATGGAAAGAAGAATAGTGGGAATTTTTGTTCATGTTCAGTTTGCACTTTACATTGTTGATGTGCTTCTATGATGGCACTTCGGGCATAGAGGCCCGCACACAGTGTTAGAAACCGCTTGGAGACAAATTTTACTCGTACAAATGGGGCATTGAAATTATGTCTCTTAACTGTGCGAGTGCAATATCAAGCTAGATTTTGCATTGGAATTTTTTAGGTTAATGACAATGATTGCGAATTATTGGACATGTGATAAGATGTCTGTATTCTAAGACTGAACAGCTCATCAGCGATGTAAGAGAAGAGGGACTTGGCTGTGGCTAGGTCCACTACCTCTATTTACTTACTATGTACACGTTTTGAGGAAATTTGATAGAGTAGGAGTAGCAATTCGTAATTGCAACTTTTATGGATGCAAATATGAGTTTTGTCAGGGGTGCTCGTGAGAACAAGAAATATGCTACGATTCTGTTCCACCAAAGCGCCGACCTAGTACCTCGAACGTGTCGCGACCCACGTGCGTTTTTGCTAGTTAATAATAAAAAAAGAAAACTAATAAACACAGGAAAACCTACGCCGACTGATCCATCCATCCATCCAACGGCTGAGATCGATCATGGCCGTGCCCCAGTGGGGCCAACGGGCATCCCTAGAACGAAATTTGTAGTGCTAGTAATTTAGTCGAGGCCTGTGCCATATTGCCCTCACGGTAGGAAAGAGACATGGACAGCCGTTGAGCTGTTCATGAGCAGTAGAATGTAAGCCAAGGACTGGGGGGGGGGGCACGCCCACATGGTCATCCTTGTCCGTGCTCTCTGAGTCATTTGTTTCTGCACAAGCACACAGCCAGAAACACAGATGGAGATGCCCTGCGACTCACGATTTGTACTCGCATGCAACAAATGGGCATCAGAATCCAGAATTGTCCTGTTCTCTTGGTTAACGTTAATGACAAAGAATAACAACAAACTAAAAAGTACATTCCTTTCTCGAAAGACCTAAGGTCTTGTTTGGATGCTGGCATTTTGATTCGAATCTATCCTCAAATGAAGCTCCAATGCTCAACGATCCGAAAGCCCATTAAAATTCATGAGACGACCGATTGTTCTAGCACCATCCAGCATCCACTAACCTAAGCTTTACCTTCGAACCAAAACATCCCATGAATTTGCATGGCTTGAATTTCACCCAGGAGGCCAGGACCACTCATAGAATGAATTCCAAATTCTTGGTTGATTGCAGCCGACCAGTGAATCAACCAGACGATGATAACAAGCAACCAAGTTTAGTACTGTACCTGCACTCATCCTGTGTGACATCGTTTGTCCACATGAATTAATCGATTTGGGTTTATCTTTTTGGCGTTGTTCGCTTCACATTGCAAACAAGTAGGGGTTAAAGCATACTCCGTAGATCCTTTTGCAACATGTTTACGTTTTCTCCTCGTGATGACATGATACGATACTCTGTAATGAAAATGACACTGGAGAAAAAGCAGAGCCTTTTCCTGGTCAATTTTTGCTCTATTGGATGGTCGGTCACTGCTCACTTGTAATGAGCAGACAAAACCAAGTGGCTAGCAGATAAAATTCCTTTTTATCCTTGATCTTGTTGTATTGATCCTTCTTATATATGCAGCAAAGAATATATCCGGCCCTTTGACAGTATGAACCATCCACATTTTCTGATCTGTTCACACCCAGGAAATCTATATCAAAATTGTAGCATTTCACCTCAAAACAGTGCAATTCCAGAATAAATCCAGATACTAAGTAATCTTGCTTTCTCTGATTGATATTCCCTGTGCACTGTGCAGGGCCTGCCGGGCCACGACGCGCTGTCCGGCTCCGGCGTGCCGCGGTGGCCGCAGATGGTGTTCCTTGTGGGCGCCATGTCGTGCCTCGCCATCAGCGCGACGGCGCACCTGCTGGCGTGCCACTCCCGGCGCGCCAGCGTGGTGTTCTGGCAGCTCGACTACGCCGGCATCTCCGTCATGATCGTGGCCTCCTTCGTGCCCCCCGTCTACTACGCCTTCCTCTGCCACCCGCGGGCGCGCGCCCTCTACCTCTCCGGCATCACGGCGCTGGGCGCCGCCGTGGTCGGCGCGCTGCTGGCGCCGTCGTGCTCGTCGCCGCGCTACCGCCGCCTCCGCGCCACGCTGTTCCTCGCCATGGGCCTCTCCGGGGTCGTCCCGGCGCTGCACGCGCTGTGGCTCAACTGGGGCCACGCCGCCTGCTACCTGGCGCTGGGGCTCGAGGTCGCCATGGGCGCCGCCTACGCCACCGGCGCGTGGTTCTACGTCAGCCGCGTCCCGGAGAAGTGGCGCCCCGGGGTGTTCGACGTCGTGGGCCACAGCCACCAGATCTTCCACGTCTTCGTGCTCGTCGGCGCCGCCACGCACTACGTCGCCGTCGCCGTGCTGATACACTGGAGGGAGAAGGCCGCCGCCGCGCCGTAGGCGGCGAGGTGGAGGGGATGGTTGATCCGGTCGGCATCGGCACCATTGGGGTTGATTCAACAACCGTTCGAATTGACGAATGGAGTAGTTGCAGCATAGGTCAGCTCTGGAGTTTGAGTGTGGTCCTGTGAACTGATTCGATGGTTTTTAGTTTTAATTGATGGGATGATTAATTACGGAGGTTGATTTGTGAAATTGCTGTCTAGCGCCGGTCTAGTCCTCTGCTTCAACCGTGACCCCCCGATTCCTTCAAATTGAGACCTACTCACTCGGAAAAAAAATCCGGTGCAGGACTCCTGTACAGAGTCCGCCGTGCATGACCTCCTCCGATGCACACCGTTTGCGATCGGACGGGAGAAACGTCTCTCGGCTTGGAAGCTATTTTTTCTATGCTTGGCACTCGCTCGGCTCGGCTCAGCGCATGACTGCTCTACTCCTCATCAGGACTCTGTTTTTCCACGATCCCAAGGAGGCAAAGACCCCTCCGGGCCGGACGGTGTTAGCGGCTACTACATCGACTTGTTGAACGCGGGCACGCGACGGTGGGGCTGCTCCCTTAATTACCCAGTGCATGTGTCCTTCATCCTCTTCGGCGACAGCGCCAAGAACTCCACTCCGAGATGGTGCAGAGGGTCGCTGGCGAGTTGTCTTAGCCCAGCCCGCAATTCAACAACCCGCCAAAACACCATAGATACAAACTGAACAATTGAGATTATCATCAATTCAGTTCAGACATGAAAATAAAGAACAAAGAACTTGCAATTCTCTTTATTATTTCCTATAATTTTGAAATAGACCAATGCAGCCTTGTCTACATTAAAAACTGAAATTCTAAAATTGGCTGCTGTATCACCCAATGACATCAAAAGGAATGCATCAGAATTGAACAAGATGATATATGCATTGAGTTTTCCCAACTGTCTTAGTGCTGATATGCAACGCAAGTCATGTATATATGATATATCAGGGGTGTTTAACCAACTTATTTTCTACTCAGCTTGAACAAAAAACACATGAACTGCACTATATCTTTCCAGGGCATGCAGTTCTGATCTCAAATTGTCTGCACTGAATTCTGGACAGTTGTAGAGATAAGCAATTGCCTCTTCATAGAATAATACAACTCTTTCAATTTCGACATGAAGCTCTGATCTCAGATTGTCCAATGAAGACTGTAATGCAGTTTACCAGTTGCAGATACTATGGGAGATGGAAGCGCCCCCCACGAATTGCAGAAATACTTGGAGGAGGGGGGCATGTTGCACGCCACGGACCGGAGTACTCGACGATGTATACCCATCCTTCCCGGCGCCGGCGCCTTCAGTCTCCTCGAATCTGAGCACAACGACCGTGGAGGCAAGCCCATCAGCTGGAGGCTGCAGCCGATGACCATGCCACGGCCGCGTCGAGGGCGAGAAGGCCGGTTGGATATATAGGGATGTCATGCGATGTGGACGAGGAAGATCCGACCATGTCGGTGACGAGCATCATCGCCCGGATCTGATTTGGGTGCCGCAGCGGGCATGGAAAAGTGCTGCCTGGGGCTGAGTCGCGCCGAGGGAGAGCCAAAGTGGAGCCGAGCCGAAGAAAACATCTCGCTCCTGAGCCGGGCGATCCCTGCGGACGCTCTCCGTCCGATCACAAACGGTGCGCATCGGATGAGGTCCTGCACCGCAGACTCTGTGCAGGAGTCCTGCACCGGATTTTTTTCCTACTCACTCCCACCGTCTCAGACGTGTCTGAAACCTCTGAATCAACAAATAGTTGCAGGCAGAGTACAGTTTTAGTGTGTTGTGTCATCTTTTGAACTGAATCGATCCATGTTTAATTCAATTGATGGGATGACTGGAGAACTGGAGACTGATTGATGATTGAGCCGTCTCTGTTTCTCATCTGACGTGGCTTTAGGCTTACAGGTAAGAAGGTTAATGGCTATCTGCATTGACAATACACAATGCAATGCGGTGCAAACTCACAGAGCAAATTCAACGAACTTCGTTTATTTCTTTACAAACTTTCCCCAAAACTTGAGTAGGAAACAGAAGTTGAAAAAGCTCATGTAGGAAATGCTGGATCCAGTGCCGCGGGAGAACTGGAGACTGATCGTTGATGGAGCCGTCTCTGTGTTTCATCTGACGAGGCTTTAGGCTTTCAGCTAAAAAGGTTAATGGCAGGCTATCTGCGTTGGCAAGAAGCGGACATGCACAAGTGCGATACAGTGCAAACTCACAGAGCAAATTCGACGAACTTCGTTTATTTCTTTACAAACTTTTACCAAAACTTGAGTTACGGATCAAGCCAAAACAGAAGTTGAAAAAGCTCATGTAGGAAATGCTGCATTCAGCAAGCCTCTCGCCCAACTCCTGGTGCACAATGCATTGCCGTCTCTTGATGTGCTTCTTCGGCCTCAGTCGAAGACGGCGAGCTTGTCGTACTCCGGCCCGGCGATGGCCTTCTCCATGACGGCCCTGGGGCTGACGATGCCGCCGCCGTCGAGGAACAGCTTGAGCAGGTTCTTGGAGAACCCACTGACGAGCGCCACCCCTTTCTGCCCGGCCTCCACCGGCACCGCCTTGGAGTCCCTCAGGTTCCAGAACACCACCTCCGGCACCGCCGCGCCGTACCCGGCCTCCGTGAACTTCCTCACGATCGCCTCGTGGTCCGTCTCCCATGGCTGCGCCGACGCCTGGTCGAACTCCATGTCGCTGAACACCAACACCCGCCGCACCATCCGCTCCGGCGCCAGCCGGGCTTCCACGGCCACCTCGAGGATCTTGTCGAACACCGCCTGGAAGTTGGTGTTCATGCCCCAGTCCATGGTGCTGACGAAGCTTATCTTCTCCGAGAGGGTCTCGCCGGCGATCCGGTGGAGCTCGGGGCACTCGCTGAAGGTGATCACGCGGCCGCGCCAGGGGTCGTCGCTGAGCTCCGACACCAGGAGCCCCAGCGCCACGCACACGTCCATGGGGACGCCGGACATGCTGCCGGACACGTCGCACACGGCGACGCAGTTGGTGAGCGTGCCGAGCGCGCGCATGTCGTCGACCATGCGCTGCCACTGCAGCTCGGCCACGCCGCCGTCGTCGCCGTCGGCGGCGAGGGAGGCGATGATCTCGTGCGGGAGCAGCGCGCCAGCGGCGATCCGCTTCTTGCCCGACTTGACGTCGGCGAGGTAGGCGTTGAAGCGGTCGGCGTCGTGCTTGAGGAAGAGCTCCTTGTAGTTGGCGCGCGTGGAGCCAGAGCGCGGCGGCGTAGAATCCCTCGCGGTCGGACTTGCCGCTCCCGCGCACGCCGCGGAGGTTGGCCGCGAGGCGGAGCGCGGTGGCCGGGTCGGCGGCCCAGGCGGCGGCCAGGAGCGCGGCAACCGACGGCGCCGGCGTGCCGGGCACCACGTGGAAGAAGAAGTCGAGGCAGGGGTCGCCCGAGGACACGAACGTCGGGGAGAGGTTCTCCGTGAGCGCCTTCCCGCCGGGCCCCGCCGCCGGCTTGTTGAAGCCGGCGTCCATCAGGTCCAGGAATTCCTCCCCCGTCGGCGCCGCCCCCGCCGCCGCCGCAGCAGCGGCGGCAGCAGCCGGCGCGGCCCACGAAGGATGCCGCGCCGCTGCGTGGCGGGCCTCGGGTGGGCCCACCAGGGTGTAGGACGCGGCGTCGGCGGTGGAGACCGCGGCGGCCATCTCTGCTGGAGCAAGAGCGGACGATCTGGGCCTCAGAGGCTCACTCGATGGGCTTGGGCCTGGGCTTTTGAAGGTTCGATGACTGACACTTGCTTTCACTGGTGAGGTGAGGGCTTGGGGTTTTGTACTTTTGTTTAGGCTGAGGGCTTGGTGTGATAGAGATGGAACCCAAGGCGACGGATATATATGGGGGAAAGGTTTCGTGGCAGCCAAGGATGTTTTAGTCGGTTGGATCGATGAACCGACCTACAAGACCTGGTATCGTGTCATCTCTTTATTTAGTACTACGTATTTTTGTCCGGCTCGTTCAGACTGCCTTCCACGTCGTGTGATCCAATGACTTGGGCATTGACGATTTGACATGGACCCTCGAGCAGCGCGTTTTTTTTTATGAACAGATCAGCGCGTTCACCTTCGCATGGAAGGCAACCTCGCCCATTCGCCCCTCTACATGTGTAGACTTGTGTAGCATTTTTTTTTCAAAGCGAGATTATGCTGGGATTTGCAGCATCATTTGTGATTCGGAGATGTCAGTGGTCAGTGCACACAAATTTGAACAAATTTTACTCCCTCCGTCTCAAAATATAAGCATTTCTCGATTTCTACGCATCACGGTTTATCGCTCGTGTTATTCAAAAAATTTATATAAAAAATTATTATGATATGTTTAAAATATATACAATGATAAAACATGTCATAATAAAAAATAATATTATCATAAATCTTTTAAATAAGACGAGCGGTCAAACATAGACAGAAAAAGTCAATAAATGCTTATATTTCGAGACAGAGGGGGTAGTATTTGGTACGGCGGCTGCCTAATAAGACACAGCGAATCTGGAACTCACGGCGCGGAAGTCAGACGGTAGATTGAAGTTGCATGTGCACAGCCAATATGTAATGGATGGAACATCAGTTTCTTCCCTGTATTGTTGATTCTCGTTCTTAGGGATTGCAACAATGCCGCGCTTCTTCATATGTTTGTGATGCCATTCAACCTTAAATTCATTGATTTCTCCTGTTTTTTGCTTCTACTTCCTATGGGAAATTGAGCATATATTATCTTCTTGTGGCAATCAACCAGTCAGCAGTTCATCATTTTCTTGTTGTTTCCCACTTTTCTTTCAGTCCATTTTGGTTAATGACAGCAGAAGCAAATGGCAATCAAACTACTAATTCCAGTGCAACATCAACAACCTTGTTGACTGAACTGAATACACCCCAGTAATAGCGTAATACTCACCAGTAGTCATTTATTTTTAAAAATAACTCAAATTGAAACAGCAGAGGAATAATAAGACAAGCTAACTGAAAGAATATAAGTCTGTTTCAA
>OAMR01000372.1:908452-924925 GCA_900205405.1 Echinochloa crus-galli
ATTCCAGTGTAACATCAACAACCTTGATGACTGAACTGAATGCACCCCAGTAATACTCACTACTAGTCATTTATTTTTAAAAATAACTCAAATTGAAACAGCAGGGGAACAATAAGACGACGCTAACTGAAAGAATATAGTCTTCTTGAACGAAGAAGATGCCTAGCATCAGTAGCTGAGTCTATTTACACCAGTGGAGCTGATCATATATACAGACATAACTTGAACAAGCAAGTGCGAATCCAAAGAGTCTATGGCAATAAATTTCAGTATATGTACACTTGACAGTTTTCTCCCTTCATTTCTGCAGCCAATTGTCAGGCAGGATCAGGAAGGTGTTTTGTTTCAGCGGACGGCATCCGGCAGCATGGCAACAGTCACCACGAAGTACTCGCAGCCCGGGGGCAGGTTGTAGGGGTTCAGCGATGAGGCGGGCGGCCGACGGCCACCACTGCTATCAAGGCGTTGAGCTCCTCCCATCTGGTCCGGGTGCGCTATGCGCCGCTCGATGTGAACAATCTGCCCGATTATATAGGCTGGGTGACGTGGGTGGTGCTCGGTGAAGAGGGCGACGGATTCCTCGGACAGGTAGTAGCTTGAGCAGCTCCGGTTGATCGCCTCGTAGTGCCCAGCAGGATTCCGGAAGAAAACAGCGAGCTCATGGACTTCGAACCGGCCAAAGGATATCTTCTCCTTGCTGGCCTGTTAAACAGTTTTCCAGGAGACACCAAAGCAAATTTGCTTGTTAGTGCAATTAGCATAAACATAAGAGTTCAATCCATCATCCATGGGACTTCATTGCTAGATGGGACAAATTGAAGTAAAAAATAAGTATCTCATGAAGTCAGATTGGATCATGATTTTCAGGAATTCATTCCTCTACCATAATCAAGATGAATTTTGCTTTGTGCATGAGGGTAAAACTAGATGTACCAATTATTTGACTGCCTAAGTTACAAGTTACACGACAAACCTGTTTTTCAAGTTGAAGTTTATTGTAGAGATTCTTTATCAGCTCTTTCTTCTCATCCAAGTCTTTCGCGATAGCTCCGTGTGCTGCCTGCACAGCCGAGTATCGGTCTAGCAGCTCAGCACTCTGTCGTGTCAAGAAAGTAACTTTATCGGCCAGGATCTTGATGCATTGTTGAAACTGAACAGTGGTATCAGCTTCATCCTTCTTTACAGAGCTGGAATGAAATTGAGAATTAAGATAATTTAGCATCAGAACTGCAATATTTAAAATAGCTATTCCCTCGAACAAAGTTACCATTTAATATGAACAATAAATATGGAATGACAGCAACACAATACCTTGCTAAGGAGACAGCCAAAGAACGCAGTGACTCTGCAAAGCCAGTCACACCTGGTGCTGTAACACAACTATTTAGTCTTTCGAACAGACCATGTATCCGCAGAGCAGATGATCGCAGAGCATCATACTCAGCAGCCCTTCTATCAGCTGAACATTTGTTTGTACGCGCCTCTTCCCTTGCCTCATGTAGGCAGTTTTCAAGGTGTGCACAATTCATCTGCATCAAAATATGTAGAGGGAGCAACAAAGAAATGAGAATATGAAAGATGAATAGTGCAGACTTGCACATATAGTAGTAAAATTGTCTTAGATTTTGTAAGACTAACCTGAGATTCATCAAGGAGACCCCGGGCGTGTTCAAGTTCTTTCTTCAGGGAGTTAATCTCATCCGTGATAGCAGTAAGTTTACTTTCAGTTTCACCCAACTGTTTTGATTTTTCATCTAGGGTATTTTGCAGCTCTGACACAAGGCACTCCTTATTCCTCAACTCTAAGGCATGATGCTCATTAGTTCTGGCGTTTAAGATGCTAGGAGGATCTTCTACAGGAACATCAGAAGTATCAGCCATTGTAAGTTGTGTCAACATTCGCCCTTCCTTATCAATGCTTACAATGTTTTGTTCATTGTCACGTGGCAATTCTGTCATGAAAGCATCCAGATTAGTACATGCTACTGAATCAAGCAACTGCAAGTTCAGTGCACCCGAAATGTCGGTCATGTTCTCATCGTCACCTTCTGTTTGTTTAGATGGTTGTTCAGATGTTGAGGAGGCCTCATCCATGGCCACACTTGATTCATCCCGTATTTGGGTTTGCCTGCCTCCAGATACATCCAGGTTGCAGTCATTACTTTTAAATGCAGAAAGAAGGGACTCAGAAGTGCCTTTGCTTCCTGAAACCATGTGGCCTTCCATGTATTGGTTAGCTAACCGTTCCTCAAGATCCTGGATCCGCTTCTCATATGACATGCACTTTTCCTGGCTTTCAGCAAGCAATGACTGAAGCCGGTTAGCAAACTCGTCCTTTGCAGCAAGCGCCTCAGCTGTTGTTTCCCTTGCCTTTTGCAGTACAGCATCAATATGCTCTTCACCAATAGATTCATATCCATATTCAACACCAAGATTGCAGAGAGTAGCAATTGCAGATGCAAGGTCTGCTTTTAACTTGGCATTCTCCACTTCTAACTTAGTTGTTCCTGCAATATCGATAGTGTCATAGCCCCCCAGAAAATCTTGGAAATCCATCTTATCATCAGCACTCAGAGGATTCTGCTCAGATTTATTCAAATTTCCGCTGGTACTAGAATTACTCAGTGAGGACTTGGGTAGCTGTGATCTCTCAGATTTCAGGAAAGACCCCACTAGAGACTGGGGAGCAAGCTTTTCCACATCATCAACATCAATGGGAAGTAGAACACGATCAAAAGGAGCGACTTTAATATCACACTGGCTTGGGGAATCGAAGAGTCCCATCGAACCCATGATATCATCTGGAATGTACTTGACCCATGTCCTATAGAAATCCTCTCGTCTTGCTTTCTCAGTTTCACACTCTGTTGCCAGCTTTTCGGCATATGTTCCAGCCCATCCAGTATACAGCTTAAAATAAGATTTTCTACGTGCTACCTCAGCAAGACAAGCTCTATATGCATGACCCAAGCCACTGACTATTTTCAGGTTAGCGAAATCATCTTGATGACTCATCCCCTCCTGGAATGCAATGAGCTCATTCATAATGTCTCTGATATTCATCTGAGTAGATTTTACTCTTTGCATGGAAACATGGACCAAAGTATTCATTTCATTCTTTTTATCCCTGCATTTCTCAAGTAATTTTGTAAGCATGTGATCAAAATTCCGTATTGTAGGCAAGTTATCTTTTTCATGTACTTCATAGATGCGACCAACTGCTGAGACTGCGTCATGAGGACGGACAGAAGCAGGTAGCTGGCAGCTTGAGCAGTCATCAACAAGCTTCTTTGACGTATCAACATCTTTGCTGCAAGACAAAAAAAAAAGTTTTCAGCATACAGTGTGATGTAACCATAACCCATGGGGAATGCATGACTGAAGAAATGGTTCGTACCAACTTGCACATTTCAATTACAAATGGATAGTTAAGAAAGAAGTAAGCCCCTTGATAAGCTATTTGTAGCAACAGCAGCAAACCATAAAGAACCCCTAGCATATCCTCATAAGCTGTAACCATCCCGTTACATGGAACATTAAGTTCATATGTGTTTGTTAAAGTGCATCACTAAACCAAAATATATAAACCAATCAGGAAGGCACCGATGGTTTCAAGGTAACATGTTGTCTCATCAATGATAAAATGCCTAATCATCCATCCAAGCTAAACCATTTTCCTTTTTTTTTTCTAAATGGTATAATGAAGTCATTTAGATGGTTCGTTCAATCCAAATCTCTCACAGTAGAAATAGATAATTCATAGTGGTTCCCAGATAACAGCAACATAACTAGGTAAACAAAAGCAAAGTGTAACCTTAGAGTTTGCATGATGCTCTTCTGCTCACTGATGACTCCCTGATGCTCTTTTATCAGCTTTTCAAGATCCTTGCATCCAGTTGAGCTCATAGCATTGAATAAGTTCTCCACCCTCTTCTTTAACTCCAAGAAGTTTGCTTTCAGCTGTGACACCTTCATTTCAAACTGCTTCTGTGAGCTGAAGCACCCATCCGCCAATTTCCTCATGTCATTCTCCTTGAGAAGGTCCAACAAGCACTGCCTCCCCTCGCATTGCAGCGCTGGGTGCAGCCTAACAGCGCGCAGCTTCTGCAAATCTCTCTCAAAATTCGTGAGCATCTCCATGTGTGCACGGTGCTGCTGCGAGAAGCACCGCACAAACTCTGAATACCTCTGTGAGACCTTCCTGAATGTGTGCTCCAGGTTGCTCCGGGCTGTGTCCAGTGCTCGCCCTTGCACCTGCTGCTCCCGCAGCAGCCGCTTGCACAGCTCAAACTTGGTATCACTACATCGGTACACCAGTATGTTATACAAACACACTCCTAATGATACTACGTATGCTAGAAGGTCCTAATAAAGGAAAACACAGCTACTATAATCAGAAGAAGGAAGATCGAAGTTCCCTCAAAGGAACATTCGTGATTGGTGAACCTCTTCCAAGCGCTTGTATGCACTCTAGAAGGAACGTGCACGCATGTGTCACGTACTTTTCTAAGGCACACTAGTAATAAGCCGAGTTTTCTTCTTTTTAATAAAAAAATAGAAACCTTGCTCTGAATTTTATACAAACTACACCATCTACAGTCCCACCATACCACCAAACGAAGCAACCACCGGAGGCGCACAGTTCAACACGAAACACCAAACTATTCAACCTCTCCGGCAGGACAGCCTCCGTCCGTCCAAGAACAGCACGAGCCGCCGCCCGCCCGCCCGCCAAATCGCCGAAAGCTGCGGCCTTCCCTCCCACACCACCGATCAGACGCACCCAATCCTTGTCTCCCCAACAGGCGCTGGCCGGAAGGCGCCTGCTTTCTTGGAATTCCGGCGAAGGACGGGGACTCCGAGGCCTGGACCGACGTCTCCTGGCTCAATTCACCCCCTTTCACCACGCCCGCACGAATTCGGGCGAGAAGTTTGGGATTGCTTGGGTAACAGATGGAAGCGACCTCCGGGGAGCAATCCAACTCCTCCGATCACGTCTGGGTTTGATTCGGTCGCGGCCGGAACCGGATGGGATTTATCTACTACTCCGTGTGGGGGAGGAGATTGACGAGCAGTAGCGTTAGCATCAAGGAGACGAGGAGATGAGGGAGAGGAAGACGAGGACGGCGAGGGGAGAAAGAACAAAAAGGGAAATAAAGGGGGCTGAATAGAAAAGTGGTCCAAGCTACCGTCTGGACTCCGGAGATTGGGAGTATAATATTGCGAGAAATTTTCAGAGTGGTCCTTCTAGATTCCTGAATTGACGTTTGCGTGAATTATTGGAGAAGGGTTGGGTTTGCTTCTTCCGGAAGAGTGGCGGTGTAGGGGATGTACCAGGCTACACAACCATGGCTTCGTTCATCCGGTGGCTATTTTCTAGGGGACGAGGTAGGGGTGTGAAACACGATCTATCTGGATGTATTATTATAATTTGAATGATTGTGCCTAATGGTTCAATTTGATATGGTAGTTAAGTCTGATAAAAATGTTATAACTAACTAAAATCTATGATGATTGTGTCTTATCTATGTTTTAGTATTTCAATAATTGTATATTTATGTTGGTAAATTTATAGTGACAAATGGTACTTTTTAAAATGGTGCCACTTCACTAATGTGAGCATTTATAAACTCATATTAATTGTTAAATTAGTGATGCTTATATTTTATAATACTATTTAATTTGCACTTACTATTCATAAGAACATGGCTTTATAATATTTTTCCCACCAATAATAGATTGTTTTTTAAGAAAAAAATGGCAATGAGCAACCATTTGAGATAACTTGGAGTTGGATATTACTAGTTATTCTAAGGTCCAACCACATCTTCGGATTTGCTGGTCAAACAAATCCATAAAATTTGTAACAGTTAATTAATACTTGAGTAACTAAATTAGGATCAACAATCTAATCGTTGACCATTAATCCATGTATAGCACGTAGAAGTCTTCCACGGTTTTTACCCATCGACGCATAACTATAGCTATTATAAAGATGCTTTACACGGTGGAAAAAAATTAAAGCAGTCACATTAGCTACTGCACGGATTTCCCTCCGTTTATTTTTCAGGTCGAAGGTTCAGAGTAATCGCTACAGCTGAAACGCCTTATCCTGAAGCCTCACCGCTACAATAAGCCTGCAACTATGTGGATCCTGGCAGTGCTATTACGCGTACGCCTGCTGAAGTTGCAATTACGCTAGCTTCTTCAGTATGTTATACAAACACACTCTTAAAGATACTACGTATGCTACAAGGTCCTAATGGCTGTGTTTAGTTCACAAAATCCCACCAAAAATTTCACTATGCAAAAGATCCTATTACATCACACCAAATCTCTCTCCTGAAATATTAAATATATAGGTAAATAAAAAACTAATTACATAATTTTAATATACATGACGAATCTTTTGAGCCTAGTTAGGTCATGGTAGGATAACCATTACCACAAACAAACGAAAAATGATACACTACGCTACAGTGTCCGATTTAACCCGATATAACTCTTCTACCACACTTTTTACGGGAACTAAACACAGCCAATATAGAAAACACAGCTACTATAATCAGAAGAAGGAAGATCGAAGTTCCCTCAAAGGAACAACATTCGTGATTTGTGAACCTCTTCCAAGCGCTTATATGCACTTAGAAGGAACGTGCACGCATGTGTCACATACTTTTCTAAGGCACACCACAACATAAAAGTAGTAAGACGAGTTTTTTTTTTAAAAAAAAACTTAGAACCTTGCTCTGAATTTAATACCAACTACAACATATTTCTGCAACTTCTCGCGTTCCAAACAAGCCCGCCTTGGTGTACGACACATAAACATAATGAAACCTTGGTTAATTGCAACTGGATCATATCAAAGCGGTAACTTCTCAGTGGACAGCCATCACAAATACAGAAGTTGCTATCAAAGCAGATATAATTAACTACCTATGATCATCGTCACTTGCTTGCTAATCTAGCTGACTACCTTCCCAGCTAGGATAAACAACGGCGTGCGGAGCACAAGCCAAGGAATCATTCCGTTTCTGGACAGCGCCCACGTTTAAAACCAGCAGAGCTCTCCCTTTCACCAATCAATTCAGCGAGCAACGATAGGCAGATTTTGATCTTCTGTGAAGGCCATGGGCTAGGGCTCTCGTACGCCGCCGATCGAAGCAACCAAAGGGACCAACCGTGTGGGTGTGGTGCGGCGTCTCCGGCTCTCTGCTGCTACGAGCAAGCAAGCAATGCAAAGCAATAAAAGGGTTATGTTTGTGCTAGCTGACAGTGAAGTGCAGGCGCTTATCGATCGCCGTTGCCATCGACACCATGGAATGCTTCGCCGAGCACGGACAGAGCGGCAGCCCTCACATGGATCTATCGCCTAGCTCCGGTTCCTTTCCAGCTCCCTCTGAAACCCAACCCATCCAGCCCGCCCAAACCGAGCTGCGACGCCGATGGACCACAGCTCGTCAGCTATACCATACGTCCAAAACCAAGACTCCTGGTGTCGTCTCAAAACTTATTCCAACATTTTTAAGGTTTTTTGTTTGCAGCTTGTGTGTATAGAGCCCCTTTTTTTTAGAATTGTGTATTTTTTTAGCACTTTTTTTGAGAATTTTTTTAGCACATTTAGAAATACACATGGAACAACCGGTCAAACCAGCCCAACCCCATGTCAAAATAAAAAACCCAACCCAACCCAACGCAATGGCCCAACCCGCCAGCAACCCGTGTAAATCCAGCCCGCACCAGACTAATACAATTTCCTCGAGTTAGTCTGGAAACAACGCAGAAACCGGCCCATTAACAGGGCGACCTAACCCGATGCGCATCAAAACGTAGGGTGTCTCTACTCCCTTTCCTGACGGCGACATTGGGAGAGCGGCGCCGGCGTCGGCCTTCTTCCCCCCAGCCCTTTGCCGGCGGCAGCCTTCTTCGCGCGGCCCTTTGCCGGCGGCGAGCCTGCACTAGGTATGCCGCCCCTTCTCTTCCCTTCCTGCTCTGCAAAACGGAGCACGCCAAACCCTTCCGTGGCGTGTTTGTTTCGGATCTACTAGCTTCGATTCTGTTTGCAAACCCTATGCTGGCTCCGCCCCTGACTGGCGCTGGCCTATGCGCTCATGTTTTGTGTGGTTATCATTTATTATGTGTTTGTCGTAATGGGCTGGCCTATGTTTTTGATGATATGTAGGTGGTAGAAACGTTTGGGGAGTGCGGATTTTGACGCTTTGTGATGATTGTATGATAGTGTCCGAATGAGTTCGAAGAAGGTTCCGTACCACAAGCATCGGGAGGCTGAGGAGGCGAGGAAGAAGGTCAGGGTTCAATTCCATACTAGTCCATATGAACCTTTTCTTGTGACACTACAGTTTTACCTTTTTCCCTCTTGTACTGCGTGTTCATATTTTATTTTGACTGCTTTGGTATTTGAAGAGGGAGGAAGATGAAGCGGCTCGTGTATATGCGGAATTTGTTGAGTCATTCAAGGGTGACAGCTCATCTGGGGCTAAGTTTGTCCGAGGTGGTGTGATTGACCCCAATGCAAAGCTGAAGACTGATTCTGAAGGTTAGTGACAGGGGTTTCAGTTTTGTTTATTTTCTTATTGGTACTTTTCCGCTTTGTAGTTTCATTTCACTAGCTTCCAAGATGGATATATGCATTGTTTCTTTTATTGCTCCAATTGATCAAGAGATCGGCCTTTTTATTCATTCGGCAATGGCAGGTGGAAAATCCAAAGATGGGGGGTCTGTTCCAAAGAAGGGCAGTAGGTAAACGGCAAAAATACTTGATTCCTAGAAGATGGTATCCTGTGGTACCTCTGCTACATCTTTAGATGGTTATGTGGCCAATATAACTAGAATTCAGAGACACGACCCAGTTTTGGTTGCCTTATGCTATATACTCTGGCACATAGCTTTTTCTTTATTACAGTTATGCTTCTTTTAATAACTTCAAAATCATTACCAAGTGCTGAGTGGAGTTAAAAAGAATGATAAGGGTAGTCTGAAGAAGAAAATAGTATGGCTAGCCTTTTTTGGCCACACCATCCTGTTTCATGGCTAGTGTTACATTTGCATGTATGCTGTAGTTTCAACTACAGTTACCTGATGGAGCATTATTGCTACTTGAGCTTGATGGCATTACACTAGCTCATGTCTTGCCTTTGTTCTATAATCATGTCTGTTTATGATATTAGCACGCCTGTGGTGGTCACAATGCTTCATCCTTCATGATTTTACATTAGTGTTTTTGACAGTGCTTAAAAGTAAACTAGGGTTCCAGGTAGGCAGGCTAGGTGTGCCTTATAGAACAGTGGATTTAATGCCTAATGTGATGAATATATACTAGTCACTTAACTCGTTATGTGAATTCAGGATACCACATCCAATCTGCATTTGTGTGTGTTTAGTGGTTGCCCATTGCACTCCTTGGGCATGATTATTATATTGGTTGCCATATCTATGTAGAGTTGTCATTTTGCATGTTGGATATAGTTAAGTGTAATTAGTTATGTGGCATTGTCTTTGGGTATATAGGTAATGATTGTTTCTGTATATTTGGAGGAGTTATTGTAGGAACTTTGAAGTATATCATATCTTTATGGTAGTAGCCAGCAATAGCTTCGCATGCGAGTAATGCTGATACTAGTTCCAGAGTTTTGAGCCACTTAGAATCTTCTAACTTACATGTCCACCCATGTACCTTCTGCGCTCTTCTCAGTGCCCAAGCTAGATTGAATTGAAAATTTCATGCGCTTGCGATTAAATCCTTGTGGGCAATAACCCGATAGAGTAAGCTTTAGGATCAATTATACTTTTTAATACATACAAAGTAAGATTTCTTCAAGCTTCCTGGGGAACCCAAAATACTATTGTGTGCATCATTGCATCAACAGGATCTTTGTATATAATAGGCCAAATGAGTGGAGGTTCAAATTTCATTAGTTGAAGTGAGAATACTTGAAATACCATCATACCTGCAACTCCGCTTCGTTATTCTCATAACCCCATATCGCTTTGGTTTACGTATGATATGCATATGGGATCTGACTTGTTCGCATACCTTATAGTCCTTATACATAGCATAACGATTTATACTTGTGAGCATCATAAATACCTTATGCATAGCACACTTTTCTCCAGGTATGTTCCGTCCTTCTTGCCACCATCATTTACAAGAGAGCCTGAGAAGAAGGTGAGGACACCTCCAATATTCTTGTAGTTTACTTCAGTTAATCTGTATAGTTCCTTTGGTCAAGATTTATCTCGACTTGCAGAAGGAAGAGGAGAGGCCAAAGGAAAAGGAAAAAGGAAAGCCACGTGCAATAGATAAGTTCATGGAGGAACTTAAGTTTGAGCAAGAGCAACGAGAAAAGCGTAATCAGGATCGAGACCACCGGCGTGAAGGTCGTCACAGCGATAGCTCATTGGTAGGTTATATGTGTAATAATGGTCCTTTTATTTCGTTCCACACATCCATCAGAGTTCAATATTTTGTTTGGTTTGTGGGAATATTATGTGTTACATGACTGTGTAAACAATATCTTCAACTTTGCAGCTTACTCAAACTGTTCTTTAACTGAAATCCAGCTCATAAAAAAATCAATGTGTCTCTATAAATGTTATTAGTTTGTCCTTATGTTTGTTACATTGATGCTTGAAATTGTTTCGCGCAGCCCTCTAGCCGGTTTGATGAACTACCGGATGAATTTGATCCAACTGGAAGATTTCCAGGATCATTTGATGACGGCGATCCTCAAACCACAAACTTATATGTCGGCAATCTATCTCCAAAGGTTGCTTTCTCTGCTGCACATGTTCTGTCAGACTTATATGCATTATCTAGTTAGCTCACTGGTGCATTACATGCTATGGTTTTAGGTCGATGAGAATTTTCTTTTGAGAACCTTTGGTCGGTTTGGACCTATTGCTAGTGTCAAGATTATGTGGCCTAGAACAGAAGAGGAACGCAGAAGGCAAAGAAATTGTGGTTTTGTTGCCTTCATGAATAGAGCAGACGGACAGGCAGCAAAGGATGAAATGCAAGGTTAGTGTGCACATCCTTGTAATGCTATTTTTATGGGAACTTGTAGTGTTATTTTTTGGTTGCTTGTTCTTACTTTCAGCTTATTTCAATGTTTATTTCAGGTGTTGTTGTGTATGATTATGAACTGAAGATTGGATGGGGTAAATCTGTTGCTCTTCCATCACAGGCGTTGCCTGCTCCTCCTCCAGGACACATGGCAATCAGAAATAAGGAGGTCGCTTCTTTTGTTCTTTAGCGCCGAATTAAAGTTTCTGTGTTCATCTGACTCTTTTTGTCATGATACATTTGTGAGTTTTAATATATTGGGGCATTCTTGGTATTGCATATAATAATTGCCATTGACGATATTTTTCTTTGTTTTATACAGGGTGGTACAGTCGTACTTTCTGGTCCTGGTGGCCCTGCTATTGCATCTGTTACACCACAAACCTCAGAGTTGGTAGGTGAAGTTGTGCATGATCCCTTATTAATTCATGTGTATCATTAAAAGATTTGGTGGCTTCAATTCACATTGTGGATTCATTTGACTCAGGTGCTTACACCAAATGTTCCTGATATCGTGGTTGCTCCACCGGATGATGGTCGTCTCCGGCACATGATTGACACAATGGCTCTGCATGTACTTGATGGTGGATGTGCATTTGAACAAGCTGTAATGGAGAGAGGGCGAGGGAATCCTTTATTTGATTTCTTGTTCGATCTTAAATCTAAAGAGCACACATACTATGTTTGGAGGCTATACTCCTTTGCTCAGGTACTTCTTTCTGTCTATAGTTCAGAATTTTAAATTGACATCAGCTCTATGGATAGAACAGTGTTGTTCTTTTTATTCATTTGTATTTTCCATCCTTAGTTGGAAGTCAGTCTATCAAAACTGCCTCAGTTTTGCTACCAAAGATATAACAAGCAAACAAGGCTATGTCGTCCATTATATACGTTGCACAAGGATAACTTGTTAAATAAACATTACTTAACTTGTTAAATAAACATTACTTAGTTTATTTGAACGTTTGAGTACATGTTTTTCATTGCTCCGCTACCGTATCATGGTTGGAACATAATTTTTGATAACTGATTGTGCTGATAGAGTGCTAACAGCTTGTGATGTTGTAACACAGGGCGATACTTTACAACGATGGAGAACAGAACCATACATCATGATCACAGGAAGTGGACGGTAATATCTTTTGCACAGTAATAATGGTATTTAATAGGAATGATATGCATGGACTCTGTGCTTATTGACTTTGTTGTGACAAAATGTAAAATGCAATGTGCTATTTCAGATGGGTTCCACCTCCCTTGTCATCCAACAGAAGCCCTGAACGTGAAAAGGAATCTACATTTGCTGCTGGTAGAAGCAGGGTAAGTGTTTGTTAGACCTAGTCAGAGCATTTATTTTTTCTTTGCATGTTTTGATATAGCATAGTTCTGCTAATGTAAAAACTAAAAATAAATGGTTCTGTGACAAGGCTAATCTGTCGTTCCCTTTTTCAGCGTGTTGAAGTAGAGCGTACATTGACAGATTCACAGCGTGATGAATTTGAGGAAATGCTACGACGGCTGACATTAGAGAGGAGTCAAATAAAAGAAGCCATGGGATTTGCCTTGGATAATGCTGATGCAGCTGGGGAGGTACAGCCTGCCTTTTACTTGATCTAATAAACTGTATTTCCCTTTTTTCCTTTTGAATTGCTTAAATAGTACCGTAACTTATTTAACTATGGAACAACATAGAGATCCGTTAATAGCTTGATAGTTATGTGCCAAGAACAATGAGTTTATGTAGTGAACAAATTTATGTTGTAGGTTAACTATTGGGACCTCTTTTTGCTTGCTCTTTTTTTGTCTTTGTAGGTCCGTTTAATTATTGTGTATTAGGAATTGCCTTGGTTGTTATAATAATCTTAATAATTCAAGCAAATATTCTGGTGTTTGATTTCGCTTGTTCATATGATGCCCCTTGGTGTAGTTCTCGTTGCATGGATACTCATTGGTTGTTGTTTTATTTCAGATCGTTGAGGTTCTTACAGAATCCTTGACGCTCAAGGAGACACCTATTCCAACCAAGGTTGCTCGGCTTATGCTAGTGTCCGACATCCTTCATAATAGTAGTGCTCCTGTGAAGAACGCATCTGCATTCCGTACAAAGTTTGAAGCTTCTTTGCCAGATATTATTGAGAGCTTCAATGACTTGTACCGCAGTATCACTGGAAGGATTACTGCTGAAGCTCTGAAGGTGATTTATATTGCGTCATTTCTTGAATATATACTTGAGTTTATCTGTCCTTGATGGCTTGATGATCTTACATGAATGCTTGAATTTATTACCGTACTGCAGGAGAGGGTTATGAAAGTTCTACAAGTATGGGCAGACTGGTTCTTGTTTTCTGATGCATTTCTGAATGGGCTCAGGGCTACTTTTCTTAGATCAGGCAACTCTGGTGTTGTTCCATTTCACTCGTTATGCGGCGATGCACCTGAAATTGAAAAGAAAGGTAGCTCTGAGGATGGGAATGATGGATTTAAGCTTAATGAAGATGGCGCCTTGGCTACAGGAAAGGCAGCAGCAACAAAGGAGCTATTAGGCCTTCCACTAGCTGAACTTGAGCGCCGTTGTAGACATAATGGCCTCTCACTATCTGGTGGTAAAGAGATGATGGTTGCCAGGTTGCTTAACTTGGAAGAGGCTGAGAAAGAACGAGTATATGAGAAAGATGTTGACATGAAATATGCGCAGGGGGAACAGCATAGAATTGGAAGAGAGGACAGTGGTTTAAATGCTCGTAGCGCATCAAGATCCGGAGAAACTCCTAATGGCGATGAATTTGATGTCTCCCGGAACAGTATGGGAGCTGGCAAAGGCCGCTCTAGAGAGTCTGCTTCTGCTGAACTTGAATCGTTTTCAAGCAAGAAGCCGAAATATGATCCTGTTTTGCCAGCTTCTAAATGGAGTCGAGAGGATGACATCAGCGATGATGAAGATAGAAAAGGTGGTAAAGGCTTGGGATTAAGCTATTCATCTGGAAGCGATGCTGGTGATCCCGGAAAGGCCGATACATCAGAAGTTAGTACTGATCATGCAAGTCATCATCAAGATACGATTGTTGATGAAGAGCATAGGTACATGTACTTCATGTTCAATCTTCTTAGCATTTCCTTATTATTTGTTGTATGAGTGTGTTAATAAAGCACATTTTTTTTCCTGGTATGCAGGCAGAAATTGAGGCAGATTGAGATTTCCGTCATGCAGTACCGTGAAACCCTTGAGGAGCAGGGTTTGCGTAACATGGATGAGATTGAGAGGAAGATTGCCAGCCATCGGAGGCGTCTTCAGTCTGAATATGGTTTATCCACTTCAACTGATGGTGCAAACACCAGACGATCTTCTGGTATGATGTATCCTGCTTTTTTGACAATAGCATTTCTGTCGCATTGGCCCCTACATCTTTTGTCACTGAGATTTTCAGTCATTATTATTTCATGTGCTAAAGAATGAGCCATGTTATACCCCTCAACACTTCTTTCAATGTTTGTCCTCCCTTGTTTTCTATATTAGGTATCTTATATAAATGATATCTAATTTTGCAGAAAGAACATCACTGGAGCGGAAAGAGAAGCATGACGATGCACATGATTATGCTAGGAAGCGGCGTCGGAGCCAGAGTAGAAGCCGCAGCCCTCCAAGGAAGTCACAGGAGAGGGACCGAGAGCACAGCCGCAGCAGAGACCGGTCGCATGTCAATGATGTCGGGAGGGACAGGGTACGCGAGAAAAACACGAGCCGAGGGCGTGATGATCACTATGACAGAAGCCGAGAAAGGGAGAAAGACAGGAGAAAGGGAAGGTGACCGATGTCTGAACTCCCCTGTCACCAATTCATCATTTGCCTGAATGCAAGGGCCCTGGAGAAGGTAATACTCGAGCTGCATCAGTTAACATCTGCCGCACCACGGCAGGTTTCCTGTCCGGCTATGTGACTTAGAGAACCTGTTGTAATATGAGTTTTGAGGATAAATGTGATGTTTTTGTAGATCTGATGTGTTTGTAATAGGTAATTTTGCGGACCAAGATGAACCTGATGAGTTCATGCCAAAAGCAAATACTCCCTCCATATCGTTATATTTGACGCCCGCAGACCAAATGAAAAGGAGTCAGAATATTTGACGCTGCCTTCACCCATGTAACTTCAATTCCATTGTTGCTGGGCATCTTTGGTGAATGTCGGCCGTCGGCGCACGCACTAACAATGGAGTCTAACGTGTGCACGTGCGCGACTGAATTCCTGCACGACTCCGCAGGAGAGTGTGTTCTTATCATGCCCCAAGCAACGAGCGCGTGTGATAAACAAAGCAACGAGCATGTGAGCATGTGAGTTACTGATGTGTAGATATGCTACTTATCCATGCACGCTTTTGACACATGCTTAAATGATGACGCTATTGTGGGAACATGCCTTTTATGCTTGGTGTTAGGATGGCCATTGAGAGTTTGAAACTGGACAATATTGCAACCTAAATTTTTGAACATCTTGTTGCCCGGAGCTAGGAAGAATTCGGTGTTCTTAAAAGTTTCGAATATCAGCCAATCCCGACGGTTCTTTTTTCGTGAACGTGTCTTAGCACGTATTTTATTAGGAAGAAAGCAGTTTATAAACGGTACTTGTTTCAGGCCAAACAGGAGTTAACCTATACAAGCACAGAAAGGACTAAAAGAAGAGAAAAAGACGGTCAACAGAACAACAAGCAAGAGCAACAACGGCTCCAACATACCAAACCAGAAACCCTAGACACAACCGTACTCCAGAACATGCATAAAGATAAACCTCGTCACGAACGCCAAAGGACCCAGGGGTGGCAAAGCATCCACCCAGAAGCACGACACGACGGCAAAGCATCCGCCCGAACCAGCGACCAAGCACAGCAGGGGTGGCAAAGCTTCCACCCAATACAACCACGATGACAAAGCATCCGCCCGAACCAAACGATCAAGCACAGTAGGGGTGGCAAAGCATCCACTCGGCCGATACGACCACAACGGCAAAGCATCCGCCAAAGCAACAGGGGGCGGCACAGCATCCTCTAGACAACGATAGTGATGACGGCAGCCTAGACGAGGTGGACGATAGAAGTGACGACAGGCGCAGGAGCAGAGACCTCCATGGTTACGACCGACAACCTCCACCAGACACAAGGCCCGGAAAGCACCGCAAGGGGCGACGCCCAGGGAAACTCCAAGACAACGCCTCAAGGGAGGAAGCGACGCCAAAGGCGCCGTTGTTGTCCGACCAAACATGGTCAGGGCTTTCGCCCGGAAGTTCACCGGGGAGGCGGAGAGGGGATGATGCATTCAACAAGGTAAATGGCGCCCTAAGTCGTCACCATCAATGGGCTTTCGCCATTCCCCACCCAACCAGGAAGCATACCTCCACC
>OAMR01000372.1:936769-951656 GCA_900205405.1 Echinochloa crus-galli
TTCCCATCGACGAGCAAATTCAGAGTTTCAGCCTGGTCCATTGATGAATTGAATCAGCTCCCTTCCCGTGCATGCCGCGCACGTAGCAGTAACCCATGCTAAAACCAGGAGATGAGTGGCAACGAGCCGCCAGGCCCAAGGGTCCCCGTGACAGCGACGTGCTCATCATCTCATAACTCCTTCGGGATGTTTGGATCCATCACTAAAATTTTAGCCGTGAACATGCTATTAAATATAGATTAATTAAAAAACTCATTACATAAATAATAAGGACTAATTCACGAGATAAATTTATTAACATCCTATTTATTTGGCTTATCAGTCATCATCCAACAATACTTTTCTCTCAGAACAAATAGTCATCAGCCGTCAGTCAGCCGTACTTTTCTCTCAGAACGAATCAGCACCAGCCACCCACCACTAGCCAAACGAACAGGATCAAACCTAATTAGTATAATAACCCTATAATAATTATGTATTAATTATAGCTTGATTAGGCATACATCTAACTTATACACTTATTTTTATAATTATTTTATATAATACATGTAATTATTATTTATTTAAAGGATTAAACGCTGGCCGCGGATCTCCCAACGCCAGCGAGGCCGCCGCCAGCCGCGGCCCTCCACGATGCCAAAGGCCACTTGTTCCTGCCCCGTGAAATTCCCCTGTCGGATCTGAATCTTTCCCCGCGTTCGTTTCGAGTGCCGGAATTCCTGTCAGAATGCCGTCGAGGATCAAAATCGAGCTTCTTTCCGTTGAATTCCCGCAAAACCCTCGTGAAATTCGGCCAAATCCGGAGCACGGAGAATGCATGCTGCGACGGCGAACCGAGCTCCGGCGTTCCACTGACAGGTGGGCCAACTCGCCGGCGGCCGGGCCCGCGAGGCAGTGGGGTTCGAGTGTTTGACTACTACTACTACTAGTAGCAGCGCATCTGATATTTCGTAAGCCGTCACTCGTGGCCTCCACCCATCTCGCTTTCCTCTCTCTCCCCTCTCGGGCATCCTTCTCGGCTCGTTCTCCGATCGCCGCTCTCCCCGTGAGGACTTGGTCCCTCCCTCGGCTGATGCGGCGGCCGGCGCTGCGAGGGACGAGGTGACGGAGCGAGTGGCGGCGGCGGCGGGATCTTGGCGGCAGCGGCACTCCGACCACCCAGAGCGGCCGTGGTCAGCTACTCAGCTCCCGTTGGATTCGATCTTTGCGTTTATTTGTTTTTTTATTATTTCTGTCAGGAATCCAATGATTTCGCTGTTTGTTGAGTCTGTTCTGCTGGTGAGAAACGGAGAAATGGCATTCGTCGGAATACCTACTGCCAATTTCATAAAGAAAAAGGATCTTTTCTGAACGGGCCGCATTTTTTTTTAATTCACTCGCTTCCCGCCAAAGCTTTCTACGGTTTCTGGATGGCTGTATATGTGGGTGGTATCTTCGGTATTTCGTGCCAAGGTTGATCCTGGGATGCGGTTTGGTGTTGTCACAGTCCGATCTTGCGGTTCCTCGAGGAGTCAATCGGCTGGGTGTTCTTTTTTTTCCGGTAATTGGGACCTGCCTACAAGTGGTATCAATAATTCAATTCAATATGACGGAATCTGTTAGGAATATGTTACGCGTTTATTTAGTCTGAACAAACCATTTCCTTGTTTCTGTAATACCAAGTTTGTTGCATTTGGACCAAACAAATGATGATTAGCTATATTTATATTTATGAAAAAGAAACTTATCTCGTTTTAGGAGCACCCGCCGGGTGGTGGGCTCTCAGCTCTCACCTAACTCGGGGTTTAAGGAAAAGGAGATGTGGGGTTGTCATCGCCCATGGTTTGGTGTTGTCATCGCCCATCATTTCGTTTATAGGATATTTTTTAGTATTTGTCACTTGTCAGTACACTTTTCCTTTATATATATATATATATTTAAAAAGGGCGGGTCACACTAAGCAGTTCGTCATGTTATTCATTCTGATATCTATGGATGGTCGTTGGCCAAAGAATCCTAGTTTATATCATTATATGGTAGCCATGGGGGTTAGGCCAGTTCTGTTCCTGTGCAGATGTACCTGGGTTTGAAATTAGTTGTCCTTTCTGATAGCTGAGGTATTTTGCAATTATTGGTTTTCTTATATGAAGGGCCTCAATTGTATTAATTGTAGCTGTGGGAGCTTATCCTATGTCCTATCTGGAAATAATGGCACTTCCCTAAATTTGTTAAGTTCTAGCTTCACCTATCTTTATCATGTTACATCTGCATTAGTCCTGCATATTTGTCATGTTAATGTGGTATCTTGGGTGATTGCATTCTTCCATGTTTGGTTGATTCTGTTGATTTACCTATTTATGTTGTTCAAATGCCTTTTGTAGTTTGCAGTGTAAAGACTTACTGAGGATCTTGAACCGAATCTTCCTTGATGCAGGACTTCTGAATACACTGGTCTAACTTGTCAAGTTCTTGGCCCGACCTGATTGATTCCTGGTATGTCGTTGTTCTGTTATGTTTGCCTTTTGTTAATGACCATATATATCTTTCCTTATGATACGATCAAACTCTGCAGCTTGTAAGGATGGGAATTTACCTCAGTACTCCAAAAACTGATAAGCTATCTGAAAACGGGGAAAATGATAGACTTCGATTTGGTCTTTCATCTATGCAAGGATGGCGAGCAACCATGGAAGATGCTGTGAGTTTCATAATTCTAGCTATCATCATCTTTTGGCATTTTATTTGCATGTGGATGTAGTTTCATCCTCCAAGAATGTCTGCAATCACTGAGGCTGGTTGAAAAACGTATTAGAATACTAACTTTTGGACAGAATGAGTTGACTTTTTATGGGCTGCAGTTAACACGGGCATGTATTTAGCTTCACCACCTGAAAAAGATTAAAAGAGCATCAAATAACTAAGCCATTGTTTCTTTGATCGATATTACTTTGATTTCATTGGTGCTTTAACACAATGATTTTAGTTAGTTCACTGTCACGCTACATGCATATTGCTAATTCTTCAAGGGTGTGGTCCCAGCATTTTCATAGATCATGCCATTTCTGGAATTATTCCTTCATACAATTTTTAACATTCTGTGCAACCCCGCAGCACTCGGCATTGCTAGATCTTGATAGAGAGACGGCATTCTTTGGTGTTTTTGATGGTCATGGAGGTAAGCATACCCAGAAAGATCGGTGCTTTCATGTTTCCTCATTGTAGGTATGAGGGATGCTGCTAAGTATTTGTAGAGACCAGTATTGTCTCCTTAGCACTGCACAATCTAATATGGATTGCTTTACTCAGGAAGAGTGGTTTCCAAATTCTGTGCGAAATATCTGCACAGTCAAGTTCTTAAAAGTGAAGCCTATTCAGCTGGTGACCTAGGCAGTGCCGTGCATAGAGCTTTCTTCAGGTGTATGACAAACCAGATCCTACATGAGATGAAAAGTTTCAACTTCTATTAGCATTACTGTCAGCGTGATGATGATAATTTCTAATTATTTGGTTGTGCTACTTCAGAATGGATGAAATGATGCGAGGACAGAGAGGTTGGCGAGAACTTTCTGCACTTGGAGATAAAATAAACAAGTTTAGTGGTATGATAGAAGGGTTGATTTGGTCCCCAAGAGGCAGTGATTCAAATAATCAACAAGATGACTGGGCTTCTGAGGAGGTATACGATGCAACTTGCTACCACCACTTTCACTTTTCTGAATAGATGTACAGCTTATTTCATTTCTCATGGAGATATATATTTTACCCGTTTCAGATTCTTAAATCATTGTAAACTCTGTCAACTGTGAATTGCAATAACAGCTGAACTTTATGTTGGAGAGAGAAGCTTATTCAAAGAGAACTAATACCACCAAACATGAAGACTGTTGTCAATAATTTTGTAATATGACATTATGACATAATAATGAAATATGAAGTTCAATTTTTGATATTCTGAAGTCCATGTGTTGTGATTCTTCACTTTTTTTGGAGTTATGGTATAAAATTGATGGGATATCTTAGAGTTATTCTTTTATCAGGGACCTCACTCTGATTATGCTGGACCGACATGTGGGAGTACAGCATGTGTAGCACTAATAAGAAATAACCAACTTATTGTGGCAAATGCTGGTGATTCACGGTGTGTTATTTCAAGGGCTGGGCGGGTATGCTACTCTTGCTCTTTCAGTAGTTGGCAAAAAAGATATCCTTGACAGCCTGAGTGTATGTTCTCTGCGTCTTATCTATGATAGGCATACAATCTTTCAAGGGACCACAAACCTGAGCTTACAGCTGAGAGAGAAAGAATAATGAAGGCAGGGGGTTTCATCCATATGGGTCGAGTAAATGGAAGTTTAAATTTGTCAAGAGCAATTGGTCTGGATTTTCTTGCTCCTCTCTTCACTTCTTCGTTTATTTTTTTTAAAATAACTATAGCGCACCTTGCTTTGGGCCTTAAGTATGCATTCACCTCTTCACAGGTGATGTGGAATTTAAACAGAACAAATTCCTGCCTCCAGAGAAGCAAATTGTTACAGCAAATCCTGACATTAACGTCGTAAGCTCTCTAAATCTAATTTCCCTTTGAAGTTGTACAGCAAGATATTATCTACTATGGAACTGTTAAGCTACCGGTGTTTGCTTTCCCTTGGAAATTCATGCAATCTTGTCCTTTGTTAGGTGGAGCTCTGCGATGACGATGATTTTGTCGTTGTAGCATGTGATGGCATTTGGTAAGGCTAATTACCGACAATCTCATACCTTCATGCTCTGTACAGCTGAAGTGCATCAAGTTCCTAGAGCACAAAACCCTAAACTTTGTGCTATCACTACTGCTATCAAATGCCTCGGCTTTAACATATCATTCGCTTCTTAGAGAACTAACTACTTTGTTTGATGAACAGGGATTGCATGTCAAGCCAACAGGTAGTGGATTTCATCCATGAGCGTATAAACAAGGTGAGTGCCACGTTATATTTCCAGATGGCAGCTGAACTGAACTATGGGTAAGGTTATAGTGCCAGGCAATGACATACTATGGGTGTTGCTAAAAAAATGCAGGAGAGCAGCCTATCTGCTGTGTGTGAAAGAGTGCTTGACAGATGCCTGGCTCCATCAACAATCACTGGAGAGGGGTGCGATAACATGACCATGATCCTGGTGCAGTTCAAAAAACCAGTCAATCGGAACAAAAAGACCGAAGAGGGGGAGCAATCTTCCAGCAGTGCAGATGAAGCCGAGATTCAGTGAGTACATGTTTCCTGATTTGACCACCAATCTTGCTAGTTGCTTTCTTGTATATTCGTCGCACATTAACCAGAATCCTTTGAACCAGTGTTTCTGGGGAGTAAAATATTCTTGAGACTTGCATGGGCGCAACCTTTGTTTCAAAAGAGTAGGAGCGGCAAAGAAATGCGAAGTGTACATATCCTGAATATATGTGGCACGCGTGCACATCCTGCCTGAAAGGACCTCAGATTGCAATGGTGGATCTGTGGAGAACAACCATGCGCTGTCCTCCATCAATGTCGAGAATTCAGGTTGCCGGTCGTTTTCAGTCATGGTCACCGCTCCAAAGCGCAGTGAAGTCAGTGTATTCTGTGGTGAATATTCCAAGTGTGCTGTAAACAAGTTTGGTTCGTGCCTACCTCACTAGGCTGCGCCTTCTTTCTGAATGATGTGTGTTGTTTGTTGGATTAGATCCTGATGATTAGGATGAACCCTGGGTTACAGTCAGTGGCGACTGTGCAGTGGTAGTGTGATGATGTGTTGATGCAGGGATTTTTCTGTTTGAGGATTCAATTGTGGCATTAGCCGTTGCCTTCTCTGTCTGGGAGTATTAGCTGTTGTTACCCAAACCGCAGCTTAAGCAGCTGGAGACTAGAATATCACTGTCAGAACAATGTTTTGATGGATTAGATACATGTCGTAGCAAATTTACCGTTTGGCATTTACTGTGGACCCAACCGCTGCTGTTTGATCTGCAGATCGAAGGCTGGGGTTCGATGAAACTGTTATTAACTGGGCAGGACAAGTATAAACCGATTACCGATCATATGGCTGGCTGTAGAGAGAGAACTATCGCCTCGCAACACTAGTTAAGTTACTATCAGGAGAAGGCATGCACATTAATCTAATGATTAGAGTCATTAGACTAAGCGAGATACTGACACTAGTTACGTTACGTCAGATATGTACTGTTAATCTGCTGAAGTTGTACTACTAGGCTTTGCCATCCCGGTCGAGGGCGGGAGCAGCACGAGGCCTTAGTTGTAGCAAGCCGCCGCCGTCGTCAGTGGCCGGCGGCCTCGACGGCGTCGAGGTCGAGGGGACGTACTCGGGTGGCCTTCTCGCGGGCCGCTTTCGCCGACACGTAGAGGCCCGCGACGAAGGCGGCGCCCTTGATGAGGCCCACGACGAGAAGCGCGAGCACGGCGGATCCGGCGATGGTGGCAAGGACGCAGACCACCGAAATCAAGGCGAAGTCGAGGCTGGTCGACGGGAAGTGACGATCGGCCGCGGCGCGCCGCGGTAGATGACGACGCCCGCCGCGACGTCGTCGACCGTGGCCGAGGCGTCGTCGCGGGACGGCGGCGGCGCGGCGCCGACGGGGTAGATGGCGGCGACGAGGTACGAGTACGACGCGGCCGCGACGGCGCCCAGCTGGAGCAGGAGGAGGAAGAGGAGGAGTCGGGGGGCCATGGCGGGCGGCCGGCCGGATCGGAGGCCGGAGCTGGTGGCGGCTGATCGCTTGGGGTTTTTCCGGAAAAGGAAAGCTCGTGCCGTGACCCTGAGCGAGGCTGTGGTGGTGTGTGCTACTACTAGCTGGAGTAGGACGCGTGTTGGCTGCCAAGTGATCGATCTCAACGAGACAGGAGTCTTCTTCACTTCCTCGTCACTAGTCACTCTCTGTTGTGCGTGTCGAAGATCGAGTAGCTAAAATGCCTGAGCACTTGGAATTGGACTAGACTAAGCAGATGGAAAAAGCATAAGCATCCACCGCCGTCAGATCAACAACTGGATATCCAGCCCTTAGTTGACAAAATGGCACATCGCCTATCCTCCTGGAAGGGCAGGTTTATCAATCGGGCAGGGAGGCTGAAGTTGCTAAACACGGTCCTCTCATCTCTCCCGACATATTTCCTGACAACATTTGCTCCAAAGAAGTGGCTCATCAAGAAGTTGGACAGGATCCGTAGAGGCTTCCTCTGGAAAGGAACGGACCAGGTGTCGGGTGGGCACTGCTTGGTCAAATGGCAAAATGTTAAGCGGCCAAAGAAGCTTGGTGGTCTTGGCGTCCTCGACATGGAGCTATTCAGCCATGCCTTGCGCCTCCGATGGCTTTGGTTTCAATGGGTAGAACCAGAGAGACCTTGGGTCGGCACCGACGTCCCTTGCAATGAGCTAGACAAGCAGCTATTCAGAGTTTCGACTCAAGTTACTTTAGGCAATGGTGTAAAGGCCCGTTTCTGGGAATCCTCCTGGTTGGATGGCGTTGCCCCAAGGGATCTTGTAGAAAAGGATAGCTACAACCGTGATTTGTATTGACCATTGGCTTAGCCTTTTATACACATACAACTCAACACCGGTGAACCAAGACTATCCTAGATTTGAGCACGCGTTCTAGAGCATGTGGAGTCGTGGACGTGCGTCCGAGTCTTGGGCTGTACATGGTGCATGCCGTGGCCAGGACGCCGGACCGCGTCGCCCGCGGGCGTCCAGAGCGCGTCCAGAGCGCGTCGTGCGCGCGTCTGGTGCGGAGTCAGTTTCGCGCCAACACCCCCCCGTAGTCTCAGCTCGTCGCTCCGACGCAGAGACTGGATCGGAAATCTTCAAAGATCGCCGTGGGCAAGCCTTTGGTGAAGATGTCCGTGAACTGCCGCGCGCTTGGGATCTGGAGGACACGAAGCTCGCCAACTGCCGCTTTCTCCCGAACGAAATGGATGTCGATCTCTATATGCTTGGTCCGTCGATGATGCACGGGGTTGCGCGACATGTACACGCTAGAGATGTTGTCGCAGTAGACTACGGTGGCCTTGGGCACGGCGCAGCCGAGTTCCTGGAGGAGCTGACGAAGCCAGGTGCACTCAGACACGGCATTGGCGACGCCACGGTACTCTGCCTCCACGCTGGAACGAGACACGGTGTGTTGCCGCTTGGATGACCAAGACACCAGTGAATCGCCGAGGAAGAGAGCAAAGCCTGAGGTCGAGCGACGCGTATCTGGGCACCCTGCCCAGTCCGCATCAGTGTACGCAGTGATCGCCGTGGAAGAAGACGCGAGGAGCTGGAGGCCGAGTGACGAAGTTCCCTTGACGTAGCGTAAGATCCGCTTCAGCAGCGTGGAGTGATCGACCGTGGGCGCATGCATGTGCAAGCAGGCTTGTTGAACGGCATAGGCGATGTCGGGCCGTGTCAACGTCAAGTATTGGAGTGCACCTGCCATACTGCGGTACCACGTCGCGTCGGAGCTGCTCAACGGAGCGCCGGTGGAGGAAGACGTCTTTGCGGAGGCTTCGGCAGGAGTTGACACAGGCTTGCAGTTAGCCATGCCAGCGCGCTCGAGGACGTCGACGGCGTACGATGCTTGAGAGAGCATGAAACCCTCTGAATTTCGCTTGACCTCGATGCCCAAGAAGTAGCTCACGGGTCCGAGATCCTTGATGGCGAAGACAGACTTGAGGGAGCTCACGATCTGTTGAAGAAGTGCCGAAGAAGACGCCGCGAGGATCATGTCGTCCACGTACAGTAAGAGGTACGCCATGGAGGGGCCGCGCTTGTAGATGAACAGCGAGCTGTCGGTGCGGGACTGCGTGAACCCGATGGAGACGGCGTGCGCGACGAAGCGGTTGAACCAGGCGCGCAGCGCTTGACGAAGACCATAGAGCGAGCGTGAGAGGAGACATACGTCATTCGGCTGCTCCGGGTCCTCAAAACCGGGCGGCTGTTGACAGAACATGCGCTCGTTGAGATGGCCATGGAGAAACGCGTTGGAGACGTCGAGTTGATGTGCAGGCCATTGCTTGGAGGCAATCAGGGTCAGGACGGTGCGGATGGTGGCGGGTTTAACAACCGGGGAGAATGTTTCGTCGAAGTCGATCCCTGGTTGTTGGCGATCCCCGCGCACCACCCACCGAGCCTTGCAACGCTCAAACGCGCCGTCGGCGCCGGTCTTGATCTTCCAGACCCATTTGCCGGAAAGTACGCGCGCATCGGTGGGACGAGGCACAAGCGTCCAAGTCTTGTTGCGCTGCAAGGCATCAAACTCCTCCTGCATCGCGGCTCGCCAATGTGGATCCCGGAGTGCCACTCGAACGGACTGTGGGACTGCAGACACAGGAGATGTTGCTGTGAGGGCGTACTTGGGATTAGGCTTGAAGATGCCGGCGCGCGATAGAGTGGTCATGGCGTGCTGATGCGCGGTGGCAGGCTGTTGGCGTGGAGCAGCGGCTGGAGCCGGCGGCGTGTGATGTTGCAGTGCGGGAGCGCTGGGCGGCGAGGAGGCCGGCGTCGCATGGGCGAGCAATGGCGACGGCGGGCACGACGTCGCAGGCGTGGGCGCGCACGGTGATGCAGGTGGCGAAGAAGTATGGGACGATGTGCGGGGGCTAGGCGGCGGCGCCGGAACGGGGATGGGAGCCGGTTGATCGTCGTCGTCGGCGGTCGGTGTGCAGGGCGATGGCGAGGCGCTGGTCGACGCAGCCCGGTCGCGGAACGGGAAGACGTGCTCCACGAACGTGACATGTCGCGACGTGTAGATGCGGCCGGTGTCGATGTCGAGGCAGCGATATCCCCGATGGTCAATGGGGTAGCCGAGGAAGACACACGCGACGGAGCGTGCACTGAGCTTGTGCGGAGTGATCGCCGAGGTGTTGGGGTAGCAGAGGCACCCGAAGACGCGCAGCTCGTCGCAGCGTGGAGGAACGCCCAGGAGCAGCTGATGAGGGGTGATGGGCTCGGTGGCGCGACACGGCCGTCGGTTGATGAGGAACGTCGCGGTATTCAGCGCATCTGCCCAATACGAGAGTGGAGCTGCACTATGGAGAAGCAAAGTTCTAATGCAATCGTTAATGGTCCGCAAGATCCGTTCCGCCCTGCCGTTTTGCTGAGATGTGTAAGGGCAAGACAGACGAAACGATGTCCCCTGGACAGCAAAGAAGGATCGCAGGCCGGCATTGTCATATTCAGTGCCATTGTCAGTTTGAAGAGAAACTATTGGCAATCTGAATTGGGTGGCTACATAGGCAAAGAAAGTGCGAATTACATGGGGAATATCAGATTTCAGACGAACCGGGTAGGTCCAAATGTAATGAGTGAAAGCATCGATGAACACCACATAATATTTGTAGCCTGAATTACTGTAAATGGGTGATGTCCATACATCTGAATGCACTAACTGAAATGGAAAATAAACCTGGCTGTCTGAAATTTGGAAAGGGAGACGAGCATGCTTGCCCAAGCTGCAATGGTGACAAGTGTGGGCAGCTGTTTTATTACAGTGGAAATTCAAACTAGCAAGAAGACGATGAAGTGCAGGCGAACCCGGGTGCCCCAGACGGTTGTGCCAGAGCTCGACCGACTCCGGGGCGGACACCGAGTGAGCTTGATGACGAGGCAGCCAAAGTGGGTAGAGATCGCCCGGACTATCACATCGGAGCGTCACCATGTTGGTTGCCAGATCCTTGATTGAAAAACCGAGAGGGTCAAATTCGATGGAAATGTTATTGTCACGCATGAGTTGACGAACAGACACAAGATTTTTAACAAGGGAAGGTGCAACAAGGACATTGTGAAGATGCAAAGGAGTATGAGATGTAGGAATGGAGGCGGCGGCTGCATGCGTAACTGGCAGCCGGGCGCCATTTCCAACAGTGACAAAGGAATGGAAAGGAGTAGAGGAGGAGATACCGGAGCCGCTGGACATGTGGGAGGTGGCGCCGGTGTCGAAGTACTAGTCGGCGGAGCTCAGCGGTGTGGCGACGCCGGCTTGGTGAAGAGCAGCGTAGAGGGCAGAATTGTCCCAGGCTGGCGCGCCGGGCGTCGGGGTCGGCTAGGGAAGATGATGCTGAGCCATCATAGCTTGTTGGGCCGGAGGACGAGGGCCCAGCAGGCCGGATCCAGGCGCGCGGAATGGCATCTGCCACGCCTGGACGAGCCCGGTCCAGGGGTTGTAGTTCGCCGTCCAGGGAGCCGGAGGGCGCTGCTGCGAGCCATTGCCGCCGCCGCCGGAGGGGGCACCGCGGCCGCGGCGCTTGCCCGTGTTCTTGAAACCACGGGTACCGCCGTTGGTGGAGGAGTTCCCGGCGGTGGTGTTGTTGGAGTTCCCGGCGGCAGTGTTGGATGTAGATCCGCCGGGAGAGCTGTTGGTGCCCCCGGATCCGCCAGACCCGGCAGCGCCGCCGTGAGTGGCAAGGAGAGCCTGCCCGGCCTCGGTCTTGTCGTCCTGCTGAAGCTGGAGTTCCTCCAAGAGAAGATACGAGCGAGCGCTCATGAAGGTATGAGATTTGGAGGTGAGTACCGGCTTCACATGGCGAAATTTGGAGCTCCGGCCCCGGAGCAGATTCAGCACTTGGCTGGGCTCCGAGACAGGGTGACCGACGTCGCGCAGGTTGTCGGAGAGCTTCTTGAGCTTGGTGCAGTACGCGTCGACGGAGAGATCGCCTTGGACAACGCTGCGAAACTCGGCTTCGAGAAGGACAGCGCGCTGCAGCTCATTGTCGCGGATGAGTCCTTCAATGGCCGCCCAGATAGTGAAGGCGGAGGCATCGAGCTTGTAGATCAGATCGAAGACACCTTTGTTGACGGTTGTGTACAGCCAATTGACGACGCAGCAGTCAACCTGACGCCAGGCTGCGTCGCGCTCGACGAGCGGCGGCGGGGAACGAACGTGGCCGAGGAGTCCGAACTTGCCAAGAACGGAGTCAAGGAGAGTACGCCATTGGCTGTAATTGGAGTCAAGGAGATCAAGAAGAACGGGTACGTGGTTGCGAATGTTCACGGTTTGAACCACGGCAAGAGAGGCAGGGTGCGCAGCATCGAGGAAATCATCGGTGGCGCCAGAGTCAGAGGAGAGGAGGAGGAGGAATGCGCCGGCGAGGCCATGGCGGCGCTGGGAAGAAGATGCGGAAGCGAAGAAGTAGGATCGAGGTATGACTGATACCATGTAGAAAAGGATAGCTACAACCGTGATTTGTATTGATCATTGGCTTAGCTTTTTATACACATACAACTCAACACCGGTGAACCAAGACTATCCTAGATTACAGGAGCACGCGTTCTAGAGCATATGGAGTCGTGGGCGTGCGTCCGAGTCTTGGGCTGTACATGGTGTGTGCCGTGGCGAGGACGCCGGACCGCGTCGCCCGCGGGCGTCCAGAGCGCGTCCAGAGCACGTCGTGCGCGCGTCTGGTGCGGAGTCAGTTTCGCGCCAACAGATCTGGCACCCAGCCTCTTTGCTCTTGCCTGGAGAAAGAACAATTCCGTACGGGACGATCTTCATAACCAGCACTGGATGCGGGGTCTCTGGAAAATGTCCACGGCGCAGGAGATGGCGGAGTTTGTGAATTTATGGACAACGTTGCAGGAGGTCGCACTTAATGATCAGGAGGACCAAATTCGTTGACGGTGGTCTGCCGATTTTTTTTTAGATTAAGGATAAATGGTCCGGCCTCGGCGGTGGTCTGCCGATGGTGTGTACACGGCGAAATCAGCCTACACCTTCCAGTTCAATGGCTCCTTCTGTTCCTTTCGATGGCAGGAGCTTTGGCAGGCAAAGGCTGAAGGCAAGCACCGTCTCTTTGGCTGGCTGCTGCTCCAAAACAAAATTCTAACAGCTGACAGGCTCATGGTCAGGCATTGGCCATGTGATCCCATTTGTAGTTTGTGCGATCAAATGCAGGAGAATGCGGCTCACCTTTGCCTCCATTGCGTGTTTGCACAAGAGGTGTGGGTCCTGATTGCCAGAGCCACCGGTGATCTTGTCCAAGTGCCGCCAAGGAACATCTCTGTCGAAGAATGGTGGAATGAAGCTTTTCACGGACTAAACAAGACCACCAGGCGCAAGAAGGCGGCGGTGATGCTCTACACGGCTTGGAATCTATGGAAGGAACGTAACCGCAGAATCTTCGACGGGGTAACCGCCTCACCTCCTGTGATCCTGTCATTGATCAAGGAAGAGCTGTCGCTGCGCGTTGCTGCCTGTGGGCAGGGAGAATCCCCTTTTGTTTGATTATGTTAGCCCCTTCTTTGAGTCATGTGTTCAGTTTTTTATGTAATAACGACTGTTGTAAAACTCGCATTCTTCTCCTCCTTAAATGAGTAGGCAGTGCTCCTGCCAATTGTTGCGAAAAAAAATAAGCAGATGGAAAAAGTATAAGCATCCACCGCCCTCAGATCAACACAGGTCGTAGTAATTTTCGTCCCGGTTTTTCTTGGCTTCCCGGTGTTGTTGGTACTTGGTACTAATTTTAGACCTTCAGTTGGTTATCGAGTTAGACTTTTGTTAATTTGCATTACAAATTCCCTAAAGCTACCTTTCTTGTACATGGATCGTCTTCCTTGTATGTCATTAACAGTCAAGCTTCAGTTATCGAATTGGATCCTCTAGGAACTCTAACCCGAGTCACCAGTCACCACCAATCTGTGGTTGCAAGAGTAGCACAGATTGTAGCATCAGTTCGTCACTCGGAAATCACTGGTTTGCTTTGATGTGCCATGGCCGTAGAGACTAAAGAGACATGGAGCACGTCGCTCTCAAATTGTTGATGTTTTGATTTTTCTAGATGTATAATTTGCTATGCATCGTGATATACATAAAAACAATATATTTACAAATCCTAAAATGATTTATAATTTAAAATGGATGGAGGCCTGCACATTCCCTAATATCATACCAAACTATATTTTGGCTCCCCACTACCTGATTTCTCTCAACCCACAGCTTGCCACGTCATCCTTGCGTCATCCCCACTGCCTGATTTCTCTCCACCCGCACCGACGCCGCCCCCTCACCTCCACGCCGCCCACCGCGCCCCCGGCCTCCCTGGCTTCTCCACCCGCGTCGCCGCCGCCCCCTCGCCTCCACGCCGCCTCCCCTCGCCTGCCCACCACGCACCACGAGCCACCCCGCCGACGGCCCCTCACCTGCCCAACCATCGTCCCCTCATCTGCCACCCACCCCGCCGCCTCCATAAATCCCATCCGCCAGGCTGGGCGCAGAGCATAGGAGCCACACCGTCGCCGGTGAACGCGCAGCACCGAGAAAGCAATTGCCGTCGGAATAGGAGCAGCCACGAGATTAGAAAAGGAGCAGCCACGAGATCAGAAAAGGAGCAGCCACGAGACCAGAAAAGGAGCTAAGGTGGCAATTGAAGAAAGGTGGAACTCACGTCATGGAGGTGGAGGTCCCTTCATCAGTTCATCGCTGGCTTTGCATCTGGCGCCGACGCTAGCGTCCTCCTGCTGCGGGCCGTGGTCTCTCACCGCTTGGAGCTCAATCCAAATGATAAGTATTCAATCTACCCATCCGATACCTTGGCTCTTGGATCCACAAGACATCGTTGCTCTATGGCCGGATCTACCATCAGTCCACTGTCCACCACGAGGAGGTGGACCTCCAGAGAAGAAAGATGAGAAAGGGGAGGGACCGTAGAAGAGGATGAGAAGCTTGGGATCGTGGAGGCCGCTGACTCTTTGACTCCTCGCCATGTGTGTGAGCTCGCGAGGGAGGGGCGCGGAGGAGAGAAGGCAGACAAAGCGAGGACGGCGGCGGACGAAGCGAGGCCTGCTGCAGGGGCAGTCGCCGGGAGGAAGACAACGATGGGTTTTTTATTATAAACGGTTGGCCCCAGCTTAATTCCAAGCCAATATTGTGACAACGGAAATTACTAAAGTCTTCTGACACCGGTCCCAC
>OAMR01000372.1:968190-990260 GCA_900205405.1 Echinochloa crus-galli
GGCCGCGACGTCGCGGGACGGCGGCGGCAGCGCAGCGTCGGCCGGGCAGCTGGCGGCAAGGAGGGACGACGCGGCGGCGACGGCGACAAGATCTAGCAGGAGGCGACGGCAGCAAGGAGCCATGGCATGCGCCGCCGGCCGGATCGGAGTTGGTGGGTGGCGATTGACGATCACTTGTTGTTTGTGGTTTGCACAGAGGGAAAAGCGCGTGGCTTCTGAGTGAGCCTGCGGCGGTGTAACCGAGTGTGTGCTAGCTACTAGCTCGAGTAGCACAGCACGCGTGTTGGACTGTTGGGTGCCAAGCGATAGAGAATTATTGGGTTAATTACCAGGTAACAACTGTATCAAAAGAGTTGCAAGTAGGGGTGGTAACGGATCATGGCCCGTTTGTTCCTTCACAATCAAACTTGGTCCTAACAAAATTTAGCTTAAAAACTAGTGTTATTTTGATCCGGCCCTAATCCGGCCCGATCCTTAAAATTTCTAGTACAAAAGTGAGGGCCGTTTACCATCCCTAGTTGCAAGTCCTCTCAGTTTTGTGTTGATTGGCGTGAATTGTTGGTTTACTGACTTACTCTAATAATTCTAAAAAAAGGAAGGATGATAATTTGCGAGAGTGTCGTTTTTGCACCAACTCTTCCAAAATGGTAATTGGATGGGGAGATGGCGCTCCACTAGAGATGCTTTTGGTCCCTCACCTCACTAGTCACTTCCTGTTTGTGTGTGTGGTGCTAAAGGACATGCTTGGTTGAGCTGCAACACCGATTGTAGGCGCCACACACAAAATTACTGCAGAAAGTCACGACTGCCATATTTGTTTCGCGAACTAAGAAGGTAACTTTTTCTATGGCGAGGCCCAAGCTTCAGTGTGGAAACCCGTGGCGAGGAACCAAGCATGCCCACAGAGTAGCTAAACACACTACTTGGACAGTTGGACTACGGCCGATTGATGCATCACGACCATCAATCAGATCGACGTGTAGTAATTTTCGCTCCGGCTTTATGACTTTGCCGTGTTAATACTAATTTTAGACCTCCAGATCTAAATTGGTTTCAGACCTAATATTATGATTGTCCATATCTCTTCTGGCATTAATAAGAAATTCCCTAAAGCTGGCTAGCGCGCCTTCCTTGTGTTGTCATTAAAAGTCAAGCTTCAGGTCTGAACTCGACATGTTCGCACTACGTGAAAACCTCAAATAGGTAACACGACATTGGTAACGGACGTACAAAGCCTGTTACAAGATATTCATCAGTAACGGGCTCCAAACAACAACCGTTACTGATAAACCTAACAGACCCAGATCCGGCCTCTTTATAACAAAGCCCGTTACCAATAACAACATATCGGTAACGGACATCAAGAATGTCCGCTACTAGTGTCATACTGGTAACGGGCATCAACAAGGTCCGTTACTTTCATTGCACTACTAATTTCAACCAGTAACCCACATTAAAGAAGCCCGTTACTTGCTGCCTGTCCCGGACCCGAAAAAATTCTCCAATTCGCTTAAGGGCTTGTTTAGATGCCGAATCCGGCACCCCCGAATCGGTACAGTGGTGCACTGTGCACCATAAATGCGTACCATAACATTTCGTTTGTATGTGCGAAACTTTGTCCAAAAATTGATTAATTAGGCTCAAAATGTTCATCTCGTAGAGTACAACAAAACTGTGCAATTAGTTTTTTATTTCATCTACATTTAATACTTCATGCATGTTATGACATTTTAATGTGACGGAGAATCTTCTTTCTGTACGGTGTATTTGGAGTTGCTTTTTGAAGTTTCGCTTACCCCCGCGGCCCGCCCCCTCCCCCCCCTTCGCTTTCCATCCCCGCTGCCTCCCATCGTTCCCGACACCCCTCTCTCCGACGCCGTCCCCGCCGCCGCCGCCGGCGCGCCTCATCCCGCCCCCACCGCCGGCGCCGCCTCATCCAGCCATCGCCGCTGCCTCGCTCCCTCCTCCCCAACCCCTTCTCCCACCCACCGAGGTTGAGGGAGAGAGGGAGAGGAGAGATCCAGATCTGGGGGCGCCAGATCCTTCACCCCCACTCGTCGCCGCCGCTGGTGGTGGTGGTGGAGGAGGGACGGCGGGAAGGCTGTCGCGCCATAGTCGTCTCCGGGCTCCGCGTCCCCGCCCCTCGCTTTCCCCACATCTCTCTCCCCTCCCTCCGCGCAGATCTAGCCCATCCAGAAGAGGAACAGGAGCGGCGGCGGCGGCTGTCGCGGGTGGAGCACGCGAGGTGAGATTTCCCCCCACCTCTGCCGACCTCCTGGTGCCCGCCGTCCTCTGCCGACCTCGCTCGCAGTCTTCCTCCTCTGACATTCTTTGTTGATCGAGCAGGACTTTGGGAGAGGGGAGGATGCAGACAAGTTGCTCGAGGATTTGCTCAAACAGCGTAGCGAGGTGGTGTACAGCTCTGGAGGCTCCCCGGCCACCGAGGACGACGCCGCCGCCGCCGAGTGCTTGTCGTGTACGTGCCTCCTCCCCTCTCTCCCTGTCGCCTCACCTGGTGCTTATCTGCGTTGTAGCCAGTCTGTTATGTGTGCCAATCTCCTTCGAGCTAGCAGATCTAGTGACAAGGATGGATTGGTGGTTAATTGTATACAATTTGGGATTACAAAATGCACAAGCACGACAGTGTGCTTTCATTTCATTCAGACCATGCCTCAACGGTTCTTCTCAGTTCAACTATGAATCACATGGTTGCAGATTGTTGTTTATTACCAGGCACTCACAGATTGTTAAAGAAAAGCAATGGTTGATGAATGGGCGTATGTATCCCGTTCTGTGAGAAAAAAGGGATGTTCTTCTTTTGAATGCTGTTACATTTTCCTTTACTTCATGGAATTTCTCTTGTTTGTTCCATTTCAGTAGTATCTGATTATTTTACGTTCCATGACACCACGATTGAAGAATATTAAAACACCATTTCGTTATGAATTTGAGACCATTGACAATTTGGGTGGTATGTATACACACAAATCGTAAGAGTGTAGCACCTAGTGGTTACTTATACTAACAAACAATCAAACAGATACTAAAGCAATGCAGCATAATATTGACCAAGAAAACTGTTGAGAACAGCTTATATCCATGAAGTAAAGGAAAATGTAACAGCATTCAAAAGAAGAACATCCCTTTTTTCTCACAGAACGGGATACATACGCCCATTCATCAACCATTGCTTTTCTTTAACAATCTGTGAGTGCCTGGTAATAAACAACAATCTGCAACCATGTGATTCATAGTTGAACTGAGAAGAACCGTTGAGGCATGGTCTGAATGAAATGAAAGCACACTGTCGTGCTTGTGCATTTTGTAATCCCAAATTGTATACAATTAACCACCAATCCATCCTTGTCACTAGATCTGCTAGCTCGAAGGAGATTGGCACACATAACAGACTGGCTACAACGCAGATAAGCACCAGGTGAGGCGACAGGGAGAGAGGGGAGGAGGCACGTACACGACAAGCACTCGGCGGCGGCGGCGTCGTCCTCGGTGGCCGGGGAGCCTCCAGAGCTGTACACCACCTCGCTACGCTGTTTGAGCAAATCCTCGAGCAGGACTTTGGGAGAGGGGAGGATGCAGACAAGTTGCTCGAGGATTTGCTCAAACAGCGTAGCGAGGTGGTGTACAGCTCTGGAGGCTCCCCGGCCACCGAGGACGACGCCGCCGCCGCCGAGTGCTTGTCGTGTACGTGCCTCCTCCCCTCTCTCCCTGTCGCCTCACCTGGTGCTTATCTGCGTTGTAGCCAGTCTGTTATGTGTGCCAATCTCCTTCGAGCTAGCAGATCTAGTGACAAGGATGGATTGGTGGTTAATTGTATACAATTTGGGATTACAAAATGCACAAGCACGACAGTGTGCTTTCATTTCATTCAGACCATGCCTCAACGGTTCTTCTCAGTTCAACTATGAATCACATGGTTGCAGATTGTTGTTTATTACCAGGCACTCACAGATTGTTAAAGAAAAGCAATGGTTGATGACAGGGCGTATGTATCCCGTTCTGTGAGAAAAAAGGGATGTTCTTCTTTTGAATGCTGTTACATTTTCCTTTACTTCATGGATATAAGCTGTTCTCAACAGTTTTCTTGGTCAATATTATGCTGCATTGCTTTAGTATCTGTTTGATTGTTTGTTAGTAAGTAACCACTAGGTACTTTATGTAATATTGTAAAATAGCCCATTTGGTATCTGGGAACATGGGGTTCTAGTTGCTTGCAGTTGTATAAAATTCTCTTTTCATCTCAGAAATGCTGGTGTTCCAATCTTTGCTAGTATTTAAGTGCCAATTGCATATGGGTATTTTTACTTGTTTCCTATGCACTCAGTCATCCTTTGAGAAAATTATTAATGGCGACATGTAACTTGCATACAGGAAACAGAAGCAGAAGGCCAAGTCCCAAGATCTCCACTGAGAAAGAGTGCCACCAGTTACCTCAGAGAAATCAACCTTTGAAAGGTACTGCTCCTATAATGTTGTCCTCCTGCTTATTTATCTGTGACTTATTGTCTGATTATGGAGGATTGAATATCACAAGCAGGGGATAATAAGCAGTAGAGTAAAATGCTATGGCTAAGTCCTTAATCCCAATGATCAAGCCCCCCTTAGGAATGTATCCCTTTCAATTGATCCTTGATTTTTGTCTAGACTCACATCATGGTTTAATCCTCCCCGTGTATTTCTTATATCACCCTAATATTTTCTTGTCATATAACACCTCTAGGTAATAAAAGACATACTCTTCAACTCTGTCGGCCCATCAAGCAAGGCAAGCACAAGTGTTCCTGATTCATCCGGCCCTGAGCCTATGGCCGAATCCTGATTCAGTGTGAGCTATATAGCTTGATTAGTGAATAGTATTTTATTCTGGTATGTTTATAATAGACATGACTTGCTTATCTAAATATGTGCTTTTTCCTAACTTGAAGGAGTACTGACTATCTAAATCTATGCTTTCTATCTTTGTCCTATTGATATTCTAAAGCATGCAATGTCATAGTAAATACCTTGCTGCAATTCTTTGCAAATTTACAAACTGCTTGAGTGGTTGATTAAAAGATATATCAAATAAGCTACTGAAGCCTGGTTGATTAAAATTATTTGGTTTGATTAAAATTATTTGAATAGTGAGAAATTATTTGGTTTCCCAACAGTTTTCTTGCCTAAGTTAGTTTTGTCTTTGTGTTTTCTCAACTCTGAATCTACTCTGCTCTCATTTCAATGTAGTCAATTCCACTGTTGGAGGCTTTTGGTAATGCACGGACAGTGAGAAATGGCAACTCTAGGTGAGCTTTGTTCATTAATTTTCTTTTAATCAGTCAACTTGTTTCACTATTTCTCATAAAAGAAAGCTTGTTTAATTTCTCTAGGATCTCCTTCACTGTCTATAAAATTTCTCATAATGTGCTCTGAGTAATTGCTCTAGCAATTAGCTGATGATGAGGGCCTGTCTACTACCTGCATATCTTGATGTAATATGATGATCAAATGGACAGATTGTGGTCTATGTATTGCTGTACGTGTATATGTATCGGTGTCAAGGTGTATGTGTCCATTTTCATTTTTTTTATTTTTTAATTCCATATAGGTAACGGGCAATGTTCTTTGCCCGTTACCTTTAATATGTTATAGGTAACGGATATGGATGTTGCCCGTTATCTTTAAGCTGTTATAGGTAACGGGCATAGATCTATGCCCGTTACTGTATTGAGTTATTGTAACGGGCATTTGCCCGTTACCTTTGTTCGATTATTAGTAACGGAGTAAGGGTAACGGGAGGTTTGCCCGTTACCAATGACCATCCGTGCCCGTTACCAATGAAGGTTTCTCACGCAGTGTCGGCTGGCTGGTGGCTGGTGCTTATATCTGCTGAGAGAAAAATACTACTGGTTGGTGGTTGATAAGCAAAACGAACAGTCCGATGGATGCTCTACGAACTCTAACCCTCAGCACCACTTAAAAACTGCTGAAGAAAAGAAGATTCTTAGTTAAAGCAAATAACTAGCAAAGGTGGCAGCCATAGCTTTTCACGGTTGATTTTGTCTTGATTGTGCAAGAGCAAATTTAGTTTCCTAGTATATGTAGATCAAGGTGAAGTCGAGGCTAGTCGACGGGAAGTGACGGTCGGCCGTGGCGTCGGTGTTGGGGAACGCCGGCGGGGCGTCGGCGGCTGGGATGCTGTAGTCGCCGTAGTCGTAGTCGTAGTCGTGCGTCGGCGGGGATGCCGTCGTAGTCGTAGGCCTCTGCCGCCGGTATAAGAGACAGGTCGACGCCCGCCGCGGCGGCGTCGACCGTAGCCGAGGCGTCGCGGGATGGCGGCGGCGCGGCGCCGACGGGGTAGCTGGCGGCGAGGAGGTACGACACGGCCGCGACGACGCCCAGCTAGAGGAGAAGGAGGACGGGGAGGAGGCGGGGCCCATGGCGGTCGGTCGGCCGGATCGGAGGCCGGAGCTGGTGGCGGCTGATCGCTTGGGGTTTTTCCGTTAGGAAAGCGCGTGCCCTGACTGAGCGAGGCTGTGGTGGTGTGTGTGTTACTACTAGCTGGAGTAGGACGCGTGTTGGCTGCCAAGTGATCGATCTCAACTAGACATGAGTCTTCTTCACTTCCTCGTCACTAGCCGCTCTCTGTTGTGCGTGTCAAAGAGTACATCAGATGGAATAAGACTAGACTAGAGCAGATAGAAGCATAAGAGAACTCTAATAGATTGAGAAAACCAATTCATTTTTCCTATATTCCTGGTTAAAGAGAATTGAGATAAAAAATCAGGAAAAACAGGCTGGTCGGTTGGAAGAAAACAGGCCCGTGGCCTCCCTCCCGTCTCGGCTCGAGGCGGACGGGAGGCGACTCGCCCGCCGCCGCGGCACCTGCACGCCTGCCGTCGTCGCCCCTTTCCTTGCGACGGCGGCGGGCTCTAGAGCCACAACAGCCTCCCCCACCTCCCTCCCATATCCCTTCCTCATCCTTTCTTCTCCCCCGATCTAGATCTGAGCTCGAGATTTCAAAATCTTGGACTCCTCCGGCGGCCACTGCTCCTCTCCGGCGGCCCGGGCACCCCTCCGAGCTGCCTCTGGTGACCTCTCCTCCCACTGCTGCTGGCCTTGGGCCCCCTTACGCGGACCTATTGGTCGGGGGCTCTTGCTGGCGGGTCGCGGTGGGGGGGAGACGGGGATGGGGAGCGCGACTCCGGCGGCCCCTGTGCGTGCGCCCCCTCCCCCCCCCGGGCGGCTCTTCAGCGCCCGGCCACTCTCCCTCGCCGGGAGCTGCTGTCTCCCCTCCCTTGGTCGCCAGCCTTAGGCCCCCCCGGTCTGACCTCTTGGTCGGGGGCCTTCCGGCGACGTGGTGCGCGGGGAGGGGCGCGCGGTGCAGATCTGCCTGCGGTGGGGCTTCTCGGCTGCTCCGGCCGCTACCTTGGCCGCCCCCACGATGCGGGGGCTTGGGGGTTGCCAGCCCAGATCTGATTGGGGCCTTGCCCTTCCTCCTCGTCTCGCCGAGGGTGTTTCGTCCTCGGCGGCGTCTGCTTGCTGCCCTCCCATTCCGACCAATCTCGCGTCCGTCGGGCGTGTGGCCGTGCTTTGGTCATCGGTGAGGGCTGGTGCTTGCGTCTTTGGGCACCAGTGGCCGTGCAGTGAAAGCGTTGCGCTCGGTGCGCGGGGGATGCCCCATCTCCGCACGGCCTTGGACTTTGGTGCTTACTACCGTGCAACGAAAGTGTCGCGCTCGGCGCGCGGGGAGGCGTTTCGCCTTCGCACGGTTTGCCGTTCTCTCTCCATCGTCAACCTTTCGGCCGGCCTCTGGGGTTGCACCGGGGACTAACCTACATTTGGAGCAAAGCACTAGCCGGTCTCTCAGCTTGCCGTGAGGAGTGTTCAGGTCGAGGTCTATCTTCGTCCATCGCCAGCCTCCTTCCCTGTGAATTGGGCTACCTATGATGCTTGGCTGGTGTGCAAATGAAGGTGCTAGCTTTGCGAGGGCGCCGCGTGGGTGTTCTTCGTGAGCTTCATCAGTTTGAGAGTTTGAATTGGCTTGTACCTTTGTGCCCTTCCTGCTCTTTGTGGCTCCCTTTCTCTTTTCTACCCGTCTATGTACCCTGATCACCACCTCTTTGGGGGTGGCCGCCTGATCTTGTACTACTCCTTTGATGGAATGAAAATGTTCAGGTGGGCTTTCTTAGCCCTCCGTTGATTCCTAAAAAAAAAATAAAAAATCAGCTCCAACAGATCCCCTTTCACAATCTCCTTTTTCTTTATTTTTTCTCAATCCTCCTTTATCACCTTCTCTCTTCCCTTTCTTTTCTCAATCAACTTCAACCTTTCCTCAATCCCCTTTCCTCTCCTCTTTCTCCCCCTACCTTCTATTCCCTTCTTTCCGGTCGCTCACAAGCCGCACACCGCCGGTCGCCCCACGCCACCGGCCGCCCGCACGCCGGTGGGCTACACACCGCCTGTCCTCCGACTGCCGCACGCTGCCTCATTGCCAGCCGCCGGAACGGTGGCGGGCCACGCGTCGCCTCTCCTCTGGCCCTCCCGCGCCGCCATGCTGGCGGGCGCACGCCGCCTCTTCTTCGGCCCGTCGAGCGTTGCTGCCCCTCCACCGCGCGGCCGGCCGAGCGCCTCCGCCACTCCGTCCCGATGCGTTGTGCCGCCATGGCCAAGCGAAGGTGGCACGGGTGCACCCGCCGAGCGTGGGTGCCTTGGCTGAGCAGAGCTCGAGCTCGGGCGCGGCCGCCACCGAGCACCGCGGCACCGAGGCCAAGCACGGTCGCGACGGGTGCGTGCCCCATGCTCGCGAGCTACACGCCTCCACGCGTGCCGGTCGCCCGCCCATCGGTGGTCTGCGCGCCCGTACCACCGCCTTCATCTGCATATCGATACCTCTGCCATTGCTGCCCCGGCGCCCCCACTCGAGGCATGCCGGCAAGGCACGGCCGTGGCTGGTGTGCCCCTGGCGTCGATCCGGCGAGCGGCCTCCGCCCCTGACCGGCCGTAGATGAGGGGGAGGGGGTGAAAAAAGAAAGAAAGATAAATTAATCCAATGACAAGCAGGCCTCATATGTAAGCTAAGATAGAAAGGGGAAAAGAAAAGGAGATCTGTTGGAGCACTTCTCTCTGATATCCTGAAAATATGAATGATGATTCCCCTATAGCGAACAAAGGGAAAGGGGATCCGTTGGAGTTTCTCTAAGCATCCACCACCATCAGATCAACACAACTACTAATTTTCGTCGTGGTTTCTTGATTTCCCAGTGTTATTATTAGTAACTAATTTTAGACCTCTAATTTAGTTGCAGTTAGACTTTTGTCAATTTGATAACCTGATACTGTCCATGTCTCCTTTTGCATTACAAATTTCTTAAAACTATCTTCTTATATATGGATCCAGAGGCGATCCATGTAGAGCCTAGCAAGGGCACATGCCCCCTCTCAATTTACGTGTTTTAGTGAAGTTTGAGCCTCGTCTACTGTAGTTATAGAGGCTCATTAGGGAACGTCAGTGTCTGTACTACTGTACTAGCCTCGAGCACCAGATGTCAGCTGCCAAGCTAGTGATCCAACTGCAAGTCCTCGCTCACTTGCTCTCTGTCGGATCGGACGTGCCACACCAAATGGTGTAGCTGACACGTCTCGAAGAGAGTTTGCAACTCAGTAAGGCCACGTACTCGACGCACAGGGCCCTCATCTTCAGAAGGAGCAAATAAAGATAACATTTATTTGCAAAGATGCATGTGTAGTGTAGGGTAGGAGTTAATACCCTCGGTGCAACAAAAATTAGACTCACTTAACACACATAATTGCTTAATTTCAAAAACACACAATTGCTCGATCGCTTTGCTGTTGCAGACGACTACGGAGATCTAGTAGCTAGCTGAGAAACTAGCAAAAGTACCATTCCCATCAGCCATTTTATACGTGCATGCTATGATGAGAGTGGTTCTAGATCGTGTACTAGGCATCAACCAAAGTGAACTTATGCTCTACGAGCTCGATACGTGGACGTAGGTACCCTAGATAAACTCATGACAGACAATGGATGCTTGTGTGTGTTTTAAATTAAAAGTCACTTTCAAAAAAAAAAAGACATGGAGTGTGTCATACTGTCACGTATATGTGCTTGGTCTATGTAAAGATTTTCAGTAAATTTGAAATAAAGTCCATTAACATTGGAGAGTTAAACTATATATTAGTCCCGTATTGCTAATTGATGAGGGTATAGGAGGATTTTCCTCGCTATAAATACATACCACCCCTCGTATGAAACAAACACAACATAAACTATTATATAAAGATGCCCTAGATTTGGGAATCTTTAATATAATCCACACAAGTTAGATTTTGTCTTTTTTCTGTAAGTTTTCTATTGCACCGCCCAGTGTAGTATACACATACACAATTCCATTGTGTCGGCGCGCGCCGTCTGCATCATTTGTCGGCTTTCGCGTCTGCACTCGCCAGGTATGTGCAAAATGATATAATTGTTTGCTTCTTAATTATGAAATAATCAATATTAAGTTCTTGTTTTCTATCGATCTGTTTACATTAGTTTGTCTCTGTCGTGGTTTATTGATTTATTTAGTTAATTTTGCAATTGACTATTTTTGCATCCTCCGGTATACTGGAGCAGATCTTGCCGTCGACCAGAGCGGAGCTGATGGCCGGCTTGATCAAGCCAACTTCGAGTGGGGCGAAGGCGAAGAAAGCGCGCCGAGCACGGCCATGTCGTGTTGCAGCGGCCGGCACCGCACACGCCGTGGCGCAAACTAGATGCATACGGCTCGGGCCACGCCGTGGAGCCGGTTGTCGCTGGTGATGCCGGCGCTCGGGCTGTAGAGCACCACGGCGTCGATGCCGGACGCCTGCTGGATGCCCCGCATGGCCGGGGAGGGCCGCCTCCTCGCTGTTCTCTTTCTGGGCACGGCGACCACGTCGCCGTCGAGCTCCAGTCGGACGTGCGCCCCGCGTGCAAAGTCCGGGGGATAAATCTCATGATGAGCCCATGCAAAAAGCACAACAGAGCAAAACAAAAGGGTCCTCCGTACTGTCTATGAAACACAGAAGTGATTCAGATCTTGTTTAGTTCTAATAAGTTACTCCTAAATTTACTATGAAAAAAAGATTCTCGTCACATTAAAATGTCATAACATGTATGGAGTACTAAATATAGATGAAATCAAAAACTAATTGCGCAGTTTTGTTGTACTAACATTTTGAGCCTAATTAATAAAGTTTTGGACAATTTTTCACACATACAAACGAAACACTATAGTCCTACACGCGTCAGGCCGGCCAGTCCCGATTCGGACGTTCCCTTTCCAGAACTAAACAAGGCCTCAGTGAGTGTGTTGTACCATATCCGAGGAGGATGGAGGTCATGGAGGCGAGGATGGCGCAGGCGAAGGCGTTGCCCTTCTTCTTGGGCTCGACGGCCTCTGACCCCCGCTGACGGCTTCTTGCTCTGCTCTGTACTGTGCAGAGAACGCCAATGGCCTAGTGGTGCTCAACTGCTCAAGACACCTCGTTTCTATGTGGCAGGGATGCTCAAGTGGAATTTGGATCATTCCAAAAAGTTAGAGATAGTGCTGTGTTCTATCACAACCGGGTCGGGGATGCAATATAGGCAGAGAAGGTAGGATCCGATCACCCCCAGCCGGCTGCACCCCCAGAGTTTCAAAACGAAGAACTGGAGGGGTGCATGGGCCCAGTCGTTGTTAACGTGGCTGTATCCTCGTCTGCACTACTATGACCGTTGGCTGGGTGCCTGGGTCCTGACTCCTGGCGCCATCGGTCCCACTGGTGGTTGGCTGGCGCCCCGTTTCTTGGGCCCCGTTTAGTTCCTGGTCAAATTATCAAACTTTTAAAAATTCTCTCTCCAAACTTCACTATTCATCTATCATATCAAATCTTTCTCCTCATGCATGTGGTACTAAACGTGGGTACATAGAAAAACTAGTTGCATGGTTTTGATGTACACGACGAGACGAATCTTTTGAGCCTAGTTAGGTCGTGATAGGACAATGTCTACCACAAACAAACGAAAAGTGCTACAGTGTCCGATGTGACTTTTTCACTTCACTTTTCACCTTTTCTCAGGAACTAAGCACCCCCTTGAGCTCGTTCCCGGCGTGGAAATCGCCAGATGGGACAACGGCTGCTTTGACAAGCTGAATCAGGTAATGCAAGTGACAATAATCAACTGAAAGCATATGATCTCTTTGGGATTATAAGATCGAGGGGAAAAGATATTTTGTATCCATTGAGCAAAGATGTGTTGTAATTGTATGGTGGTATCCTATCCGAAAACATATCTTGGGGATGGCCTAAAGCACTCATGGTACCATTATGAATATATAAGCCAAAACTGTGAATATATAGGCCGTCGAGGCCATCAGCAGTTCCGGCTGAACCATGCCCAGCTGCTGCCGCATCTCCACAAACTTCACCAGTTCACCCTGCCCAGTGCTTTAATTTTGTGAGAATATCTGCTAGCTAACCTTCAGTACCAACATGATCAACACATGCCCTTCCTTCTTCAATGCACTCACGAATGTAGTGAAACCTTTATCAATATGTTTACTAGGATCGGATTCTTACGAGTTCGATGGCTGGCTTGTTATCAACCATGAGCTTGAACTTCTGAATAGGATCACCTGTTAACTCACTCAGGAGCCGACTAAGCCAAACACCCTGACAGGCTGCTGTTGCTGCTGCAATATATCCAGACTCGCAAGATGACGGTGCAACTACCTTTTGTTTCTGGGACATCCAAGTAATCAGACTAGAGCCCAGGAAGAACACCACTCCAGTCGTACTCTTGCGATCATCAACATCACCAGCTAGCTAGAGATCACTGTCACTGTATCCTAGAAGTTCCTGCCGATCACCAGGTGCTTTCTTGTAGAACCACCCATACTGCAATGTGCCGGCCACATATCTCACAATCCTTTTCACCAGCGCCCAATGCTCAAGAGTAGGCGCTTCCATTGCCACACCCACAGCATGTGCAATGTCATGCCTTAGGCTCCCATTAATGCTACGGTACTGAGTATAGGAGTATCAGTGGTGTTGCAGCCTGTCATTCGACACAGCTCAACAATTTTAGGAGTAGCTGCATACGCACTCTGACACAATGTGATGCCTTCTGCAGCTTGTCTGACTTCAATCCCCAAGTAGTAATTGAGTAGCCCCAGATCACTCATTTTAAAGCTGTTCATCATCTGAGACTTAAACTGCTTGGTGAGTTCTTTGTCCGGTCCACATATCACCAAATCATCAACATACACACCTACTAGGATTAAAGAGTGACGATCACCTCTTCTGTACACACCGTGCTCCAATGTGTTCCTAGTGAATCCAAGATTCGCTAGCTCCTGATCTCTTGCATTCCAGGCTCTTGGTGCCTGCTTTAGGCCATACAGTGCCTTCTCCAGGCTGCTTGGTGTCGATGAACCCTGGTGCTTGCTGGACATACACTTCCTCCTCGTCCAGATCGCCGTTTAAGAATGCGGACTTTACATCCATATGGTGCACCTCCCAGCCACCATGTGCAGCAAGGGGCAGCAGAACACGCACAGTCTCCATTCTCGCCACGGGTGCAAAAACTTCGTCATAGTCCACCCCTTGGTACGTGCTGAGCATATCCTTTTGCGAACAACCGGGCTTTGTATGACCTTGAAGACCCATTTGAGCCCGATCGCCTTGTGGCTGCGCGGCAGTTCATCTAGCACCCAAGTCTTGTTCTCATGTATGGACTCCATCTCTGCCTCCATGGCACGCCTCCAGCACGGTTCTTTTAGTGCCTGTTCGATGTTGCTCGGTTCATCAGCAGCAGCAGGCAAAGGCCACTGTAATCGAAGTCGAGCACCTGGCTGGTGGAGTCCATTACGTCTGCCAGTGTGCGGAAGCGAAGCGCGACGCCATCTGAATCCATGGCGCCGTCTGTAACTGTACATGGTTAGGTGGTGTTGGAGTCGCCAGCAGGCATTGCCGACGAAGCTGGAGAAGGCCACCGATGGTGCTCTGGTGAAGTGCTTGATGCCGAGCCCGTCGCATGCAGTACGCCGTGAACGCACCTGAGTTGAACTCGATCAGTGCGTAGTGCCTTTCAGGCGTCCACCAATCTCGACCTCTTCTGCAGCCATGATCTTGTTGAAACGCTCTAGTACGTGCCTCATCCTTGAACCGGCCGGCTAGCGTCGTCGACGATCAGGATGAAGTACGTACTGCTTGCCGCCAGGGGTCGGCGCGGCGATATCTGTCCGCACAGATGGATGTGTACGAGTTCGAGCCGCTCCATGACCCGGCCTGTAGTGTGCACACCCATCACAAACCTGTTGATCTTCTTGAGACCGAGGTCACGCAGCGCTCGGAAGTTGAGATGTCCGTAGCGTGCCATAGCCATGCAGTATCATCACTGCTTGCCAACAGGCACACCGGCGAGCCCATGTTCAGCTCGACCGTGTTTATTGTGACTGCGTGGTGCTCGGACGAGCAGGGCACGCTCGCGATCAAACACGCCTTCTTCCAATTGACCGAGGCTAACAATATTACTTTGCAATTTTGGAAACACAGAATCAAACACAGAAATTGCACAGCAAGTTTCAGACCGTCATCGATAGAAATTCAGTATCTGCACTGAACAAAACCTACCCAGCAAAGCAACATGGGCTTCAGTTATTTCTGCTCAAAACCTATTTTAAGACATGGCCTGTGTTGACTTCTATACTTTTCAGAAGCCTACTGATAAGATAAGAATCAAAATATATATAGGGATTCTATTTGTTTGAACAAGTTAATTTCAGAGCGTCCCTGCTCCTTTTTTAAGCCTGATGTTGCAAGAGTAAAGGTCGAACAAAGAATTCAGTTTGCAATCTATCTATACTATAAAGAGAATTAGATTTGAAAACACTTCTCACCAACAAAAAAAAACCCACACCCACCTCACATAGGACCCACCTGTCGGGAAAATTGGTTGATGAATGGTAAAAAAAAGAGGGAGGGAGGGACATTCCTTTGTTGATTTCCCCATCTAATCCAAAAAAATTTTCACCCAAAAAAGGCCCCACCTAAATATACCCACATTTGTACCCACGTCTATACACAATTATCCCGTATTGCTAAAAGACAATAAATTAGACAGATTTTCTCCATATAAATAAATGCCAACTATCATGAGTTTTGAGAATACCTAAAGCTCTCTATACATGAGAGAGCGAATATAAACTATTTTTAAAAGCGCTTTGCACTAAAGTGAAGTGATTGTTTTAGTACCTGCATGTCATCAATAAGCGTGCGTGCCGCACGTGCGTTCTTGCTAGTGTTAAATAAAACATTTGGGATTTGTGCTAAATGCAAAAATCTTCTGGGCAGCTTGCGAAAACACTACATAACAAACACAGCATAGTAGGGTAAAGTACATGGCACATTCCAATAAGCATGTATTGCTTAAGGTAAGCCATATAAGGAATTTTTCTCACCAAAAGTGTAGATCTCTCTTGCTGTCCGGGTTTTACAGTATATATGTCCACCAAATTACAACCTGAATAGAACATGCTCTCATCAGGAAACAAGTAGCAGAAAGTGCACCATAGAAAAATTATAGAAGAAGCAATATAATTTCGTTTTGGGTTGTGATCACCACAAACAGTTGGTTATACCCTCTCACTAGAACATTGGATGGTTATACCCAATATTGCAAACAGCGGGCTATAGAATTTAGCGGAGTACTTCTAAAAAAAGCTATAGGGGCTATAGCGCAGCTATAGCGGAAGCTATGGCATTTAGCGGTATGCAAAAAACTATCAAAATTTAGCCCTAAACATTACCAATTTTATGATTTCCATCTCATATTTCGTAAGTACATGCAAACACTAGTGAATACATGAGGAAATAAGCCGCAATTCACAAGATATATCGTAAATCGTACCTTGCTGTTCATAAATCACAAGTATATAAGTTCATAAGTCAAACATAGCGGTGTTAGCGGAGTTATTGAATTTAGCGGGGCTATTTCATGATATAGCGGAGTTAGCGGTATTAGCGGTAATATTTGCAATATCGTAGCGACAGTTGTCTCAAAAAGCTATAGCTCCGCTATAGCATTTGCAACATTGGTTATACCTACTGATACTTCACATAAGGCTAATCCAACCTAACAATAGTGGGGACATGCTAAAACAGAAATTCTTATGTTTGTGATTCTTCATCCACAGATGCAGAAAATCTCATCATTAATTTCATTTTACTGGGCTACTTTGAACATACTGATGGTATGAAGCTATAAACATCCATTAAGCTTCATAAAACAAGTGAATGGCAACATAATCTCAGCAAACAAGTAAATAGATGCTGTTTGGTTGGGGCTTTTTCGGGTATTAACGGTTCACAGTGTGATCAGATTACATTGTTTTGTGTTTGGTTTAACTGGACCACAATCCGTTCACGCCGTGACCTGATAACCACTACCCGACTACCACCCACCGGCGATCAATCAAACAATCGTCGCTTTCCTTTTAAAGTGTAACCATTAGCGCTGCATTCTGATCCCATTTATGTTACCATTTGCAAAAATGAAGCAAACACCACCACAATCTCAGCTAGACTATTTGACAAACACCTTGTGTACAGGACAAACTGGAGCAGAGTAAATCGACCACATGCCATAGTTCTCACACAAGGTCTAAGCCATCACTTACCACTTTAACAGTAAAAGCAAACATAGAATGGCATGCTCGCCACAAATCCAATCACATATGAGTTGTTAGGGCCTGCTGAAAACGAGAACACGTAGGTCTGATGTTTCATATTGTCTGACGGATTTGGATACGATGCATGGTGGTTAGGGAGGAGTATGATGATGAGCTTGTGATGGTCAATTAGAGGAGGCATGATCAACAGCGAAAGATTGCAAACTTATTAAGGCGTTTTGGAAAAACGCCATTACCAGTTTACCACCTCCAAATGGGTTCTGTGCTCCGCCGGACTTGCAAAGAATGGATGACCAACCCCATGAACATGGCGCTGCGACGCCGTCTCCGGCGGCATGCTCGTGCTCCTCCTCCTGGGGCTCCTAGCTCGACGGCGCGTTCCCGGCGCCGGAGGAGAGGAACCACTGGATCGAGATCAACAACCAGGTCCTCAACGGGGTCTTCACGCTGCTGAGCCTGTACCAGCACCCCTCGCTCTGCCACGACATCTTCCTCCTCTGCCGCTGGCGCCCCCGAGCTCCGCGGTGCCTGCAAGGACGACGCGCCAGTGCCAAGACTCGTATGACGAGGCGGCCTCGGAGACAAAACCAGCTGGGCACGTCGTGCTCGAGCCCGACTGGCATGTTCGACTGCTGCGGCGGCGGCGCGTCGTGCACCTTCTGCGTGTTCGGGTGGGACATGGGGTTCGGCAACACGCCGTCACGTTCGCGCTGCTGTGCTTCGCGCCCATCTGGATCCTGGGCGTCTCGGCGCTGCACATCCACGACGTCGTCATCGGCGACATGGTCGCGGCGCCGGCGTGCTTGTCTTCACGGCCTCCTTCGCCGTCCTCTTGGCGCCCAGCGTCAAGTACCAGCGCGCGCACCAGCGCCGCCATGGCGATCCACGCCGCCTTTCTCGATCGCACGCGTCCCAGAGGCCCAGATCCTGACCAGGAAGTTCGCCGAGAAGACAAGGGAGAGAATGCAACAGTGCGAGTCGCAAGACAGAATTTCTCACGGCGGATCGACAAGAACACCAACCAGGCAGCAGCCGATCCACCGATCGGGTGCGAGTCTCAAGACCAAGTACATTATCACGGATCGGATCGATCGACAAGAAGTAACCGGCAAAGGGATCCGAAGAACAACACGGTTAAAATGACAAAAGAACCAGAACAACGATCCATCGAACCGCCATCGAGCTCACTACCAGTTACTGCTATGGGAGACCCTGCCGCCGCTACGGCTTCTTCTTACCGATGGTGTGCTTGTTCTTGTTGTTGCTCATCCACACCTGGAGCACCTGGCGCTTGACGCCGACCTCCTCGCAGAGCTCCACGGCGGCCTCGTCATGCTTCTGGACGCGCCACCCCACCCTCTCCGCGAACGCCAGCATCTCTGATCCTGCGTGAACTTGGTGCGGATCCCCTTCTTGCCGGAAGGCCCGGCGCCGCCCAGGGCGCTCAGCGCCGACATGGGCCCGTCGCGCCCGCTGTGAGAGGTGGACGGCGGCAGCACCAGCGGCCTCGGCGCGTGCCCCGGCGCCGCCGCCATCTGGAGCGGCTGCTGGTGGTGGAAGTACCCGGCCGGGAAGGGGTGGTGGTGCGGCATGGCGGCGCCGTAGGCGACCGGCGCGGCGGGGGAGACGGGCGAGCCCTCCTTGCGGTGGAAGTTCCTGTGGCAGCTGCACGCGGCGCAGCGGAGCGCGTCGAGCGTGCCCTCCTCGCCGGCGGCCAGGAACTCGCCGCACCCGTCCACGGCGTGGCCGCCGGTGAGAAGGGCCTGGTTCTTCAGGCAGTCGAGGTACCGCCGAGCGCCGCCCGGGGCCTTGGCGCGGTCGACGACGGGCTCGCCGCCGGCGGCCATGAACTCGCCGCGCCGGCACTCGCGGTACCGCCCGGCGCCGCCCGGGGCCTTGGCGCGGGCGACGGGCCGCTTGGGCGGCGCCAGCGGTGGCGTCGTCGGCTCGAAGTCCATGGCCGTCGAGGTTCTCGGTGGTTTCCTCTTGTCACCGTGTGTTCTCGATCGAGGCTTATGGCAGGCGAGGCGGCTAAAGAGGACCAGACAGCAGCAATTTGTCACCACCCACCATGCTAGTTTTGATCATCATGCGTCCGTAACACCATCCCATTCCCATCTTGTGACGAGGAAGTGAAGAAGACTCCGATCTACTAGTTGAGATGGATGACTTGGCAGCCAACACTCCAGCTAGTCGTAGCACACACCACCACAGCCTTGCTCTCAGTGTCACGTCACGCGCTTACCCCAACCGATCACCAGCTCCAGCCGGCCCGGCCGCCATGGCCCCCCGCCTCTCAAGATGGGCGTGGTAAGTTCAACCACGGAGCAAACCGCAATCGATCCATCATGCGTATAAAGGAGCACCGACTTGCACAAGCTCAATGGTTACTGATCCGCACTAGTTACTGATCCGTACGTGGTGCCCCAATGGTTTAGCTGTTGTGACTTGGATGTATTTGAAACGCTCGAGCGAACGTGACTTGGTTGCTTCTGCTCGAGCGTTTCAAATACATCTATTTCGTGCTGCTGAGTGCTGACTTGCTGTAGGAGCGTGACGGCGCGGCCGCATGTGTGGCCGATGGGAAAAGTTGGAGCCCGATCGACGGAGGGAGCAAGGCCAACAACAGTGAACACGGCCGCGTTGTCTGTACGAGCGCCACCGCTGCTCGAAAAGAGAGGTGCAGAGGCCGTGGACAGGATCGAGTAATTCCAAACCACCGACCCATATTTAGTTTGTGATTTCCAAAGGGGGTGACCATGACTGGAAGATTGCTCCCCCTCTTCGGTCTTTTTGTTCCGACTTTTTGAACACTGCACCAGGATCATGGTCATGTTATCGCACCCCTCGCTCAAGTGATTGTTGATGGAGCCAGGCATCTGTCAAGCACTCTTTCACACACACAGCTGATAGGCTGCTACTCGATCTTCGGCACGCACGACAGAGAGTGACTAGTGACGAGGAAACATGGCCTCAAAACCCACGAGAAAACATAAAAGTAAAATTTTAAAATTTAATTGAGAAAATATATAAATAAAAACATAAAAAGTGAATAAAAAATATAATATGAGAAACTTGAAGGATTGGGAATAAAAGATGAATAAAAACGAAAAATCAGAAAAAATTGTGCACTCCCGGGAAAGATTGCTAATAAAACATTAAACCTCATTAGCTTGCACACATGAATCTGTGATCTGGCGGTAGGGTACCTTTGAAGCTCTAGGTCGGGTGTTGTTTCAGCGTCTCCCACCTTTATTTTTTTACTAATATTCTGGGGAGGGCGGTCGGGTGGCATGGCAATGGTGGCCAATGACGTGGACGACGGCGTCCGGGTGGCTGGTGGCCGTGACGTGGCCAACGGCGGCCGGGTGGTGTGGCAATGGTGGCCGGTGAGTGGCAATAGTGGCCGGTGACGTTGGCGTGGTAATGCCATAGGTGGCTAACGGCGGCCGGGTGACGTGGCATGGTGGCTGGTGACGTGGCCGACGGCGGCCACGTGGCGTGGCAATGCGTCCGGGTGATGTGGTGTAGGTGGCCGACGGGGGCCGAGTGGCGTGGCGTTTGGTGGCCAATGGTGATGGTGACGATGTGCCGAGGACTAAAAATATTGGTACTTAAGGGTTAACGGTCTAAAGTACATCGTTTTACCTGTGAATGAACTCGATAAGGTCGAGCAGAATTACTCAATGCAAGCTGTACTAGCTCATTGAGGTTACCAAAGCTGTGAAGGAATTGAAAGTGCGTGGGCAATTCTATTCTTCGCTTTAAAAAGCTGAATGCAATCCCTACTCCTGTGAGACCTTGTTGCTTCAACTGAGCTACTCGCCTTAACAAGGCCGTCACATCCTTTCTTCAGCATTAGGCCTAGTGTTCCACTTGAAATGAATCTCGTGGATGCCAGCCCTCCAAGGGAGGATAACTTTGCCATGATTCCGTGTACATCGCTTTACCTGTGAATGAACTCGATAAGGTCGAAAAAGAATTAACAGTGTTACGCGACCTTGTAGAATTTTGCTTCATACTTGAGGGTACAATAATCAGGCCGGCCGGGCACCAAAGCGAAGCAAAGTCGCCAAAACAATCCGCTACCGTCCAATCTGTACGATCGACTACCACATGAGGTAGTGAATATGTAGTGATAATCACTGCATAGCTAGACCAAATCTTGATGTACAACAATTATAAAGAATGACCCTGAAATGACCGAACGTATTAGTGACCCTGAGATGCCAGCTTATCACCATAAACTTTTGAATTGCTATCTCAACAGCCGATTCCTAGCTTATCTGAATTACATGATGTCAGAAAAGATTAAAAAAACAGGCTCTACGTTAAACGCACAGGACTAGCCTGTTATTATTGCTAGGTTCATGGCTTCATGCGATCGTGAACCGAAGCCCAGATACTGTTTGCCCTCCATTATTACCATAATATATTCATGACATTTCAAATCCATTTGCCTGACGCATGCATGCATATTATCGCCCCAAAACCACTGCACTGCTACCTGTTCAGACCTTGAGAGAGAGCTAGAGTTCAGAGAAACAGGCGGCTAGCTAGCTAGATGGCCGGAGAAGTCGATGGAAGAATCTGCAGTGTCCTCATAAGGTTCAGGTATTCACCGTGCGGCAGGTGCACCGCCGTCTGGAGGGAGTCTCTTTTTCGCCTCGTGCCGTGCACAACACGTCGTTCACACGTGCGCGGGTCGATCCCGCGCCGTCGGATGCTGCCGCGGAGGTGATTCGGGGCATCATGGCCGTCCGGCGCGAGCTCGGCCGCCACTATAAATTGGGCAGGGCCAGCGCCCTCCTCCAAAGATAAGAACCAAGCAGCAGTTTTCTAGTGAGCTCACTGCTAGTGCCCGACAACTGTCCGTGCGCTCTCTCTCTCTCTCTCTCTCTCTGAGAAGAAGCTTAATTAGCGAGGGAAGAAGAAGAAGAAGCTAGCTACCAAGCGATCGCCGCCATGGGAGCCAGCTTGTCCTGCTTCGGGTCAGGAGGCGGGTACTACGGCGCCGACGAGCCGGGGTACGAGCAGCTCCGGCGGCCGTCGAGGAAGGTCCGGCCGAGCGACGAGGACGGGCTCTGGTACGTCGGAGAGCGCGACGTCGACATGAAGGCGTCGGCGTTCATCGCCAAGTTCCATGCCTCCACCAAGATCGTCGAGGAACCTCCGCTACGTACCTGATGGGTCTCGATCAAGCTCTCCCTCTATTCTAGCTAGTCTCTAGCTATTAGTCTCTACTGCTTCTCTGCTGGTGTGTTTAGTTTTTTTTTTGCTGGTGTGTTTAGTTGATGGCTACGTACTGCTCTACTTGCTTCTTATAATTATGCAATTTGTTCGTGTTTGATAAGTCCC
>OAMR01000372.1:1013188-1034883 GCA_900205405.1 Echinochloa crus-galli
AGAATTCCTTCTCATAAATTGAGAGTTTCTGGTGCACAGGTCCCAAAGCTTTGCTCAGGAAGGCTATTGGCTGATCTTGTTGCATCAACACTGCTCCTATACCCACATCTGATGCATCAGTTTCCACCACAAAAGGAAGATTGAAGTTTGGAAGAGCCAAGACAGGTGTAGCAGACATTGCCTGTTTCAACCTATCAAAAGCCTGTTGTGCCTCTTCAGACCACTGAAATTGTTTCTTCTTTAGCAACTGTGTCAATGGCTTAGCAATGAGCCCATAATGCTTAATAAATTTCCTATAATACCCTGTCAAACCCAAAAATCCTCTCAATTCTGTCACTGTTTGAGGTACTGGCCATTGGATCATTGCTGCAGTCTTAGCATGATCAGTGGAAACCCCATCTACAGAGATAACATGTCCTAAATACTCCAACTGAGTTTGGGCAAAAGAGCATTTAGATCTTTTCATGAATAACTGGTGTTCTCGTAACTTGGTTAGAACCTGCCTCAAATGACTCACATGATCTTCCAGAGTTGGACTATAAATCAATATGTCATCCAGAAAAACCAAAACAAATTTCCTCAGAAAAGGCTCCAAGACATCATTCATCAAACATTGAAATGTAGCTGGTGCATTTGTGAGTCCAAAAGGCATGACTCTAAATTGGTAATGCCCATGATGTGTCTTAAATGCTGTCTTGTACTCATCCTCTTGTTTCATCCTCACTTGATGGTAACCTGCCCTCATATCCAAGTTGGAAAAATATCTGGTGCCCTCAAGCTCATCCAAAATCTCATCAATTATTGGTATAGGAAATCTATTCTTAATGGTAATTTCATTTAACTTCCTATAGTCCACACAAAATCGCCAACTTCCATCTTTCTTTTGGACTAACAACACTGGAGAAGCATAAGGACTTGAACTGGGTGTTATCAAACCAGCAGCTAACAATTGTTTGACTTGTTTTTCAATTTCATCTTTGTGTAATGGAGAGTATCTATATGGCCTATAATTAATAGGAATAGCAGTGGGTAAAACAGGGATGGAATGGTCATATACCCTGTTTGGAGGAAGGCTTGTTGGTTCTGCAAACACATCTTCAAACTCTTGCAACACCTGCTGAACTTGATCTGGTATTGTAGTTTCTGCTTCCTCTGAAATCTGCTCCACCACTGCAAAAGCCCAAATATCATTTCCTGCTCCCCATTTGACTAGCTGCTCAGAAGACATTTCAGCCAAGGATAGAGGCACAGGCTGAACCCCTTGTAAAGTAACCAACTCCCCTTTGTGCCTAAACTCCATGGTTTTGGTGTCCCAGTGATGTGTAATAGGACTTTGCAACTTGAGCCAATCATAACCCAGTATAGCATCATACACACTGAAATCCAATACCTTCATATCAGTAGTAAATGTATGACCATTGTTCCACCACTCCATAGCAGGAACATAAGAATTTGTAAGTAATGTTTCTCCATTGGCTAACTTCACTGTTTGAGCAGGAGCAGCCACCGGTGTAATGCCAACTTTCTTCAAGAAACTAGCACTCACAAAGGAATGAGAGCTGCCACTATCCACCAATGTTAACATAACCTTGTTCTGCACAAGAGACCTCAACTTCATAGCCTCTCCTTCCTCAGTCCCAGCCAAAGCATTAATGGATAGGGTGCAGAAGTCTTCTGCTAATGTATATTCTATAGCCAATTGGTTCAGAATCTCATCAGTCAACTGTGTGTCCAAATCATTGACTACCAATGCATTAACGTGAGCTTGCTGTTGCTGAGGCCGTTTAGAGCATTTAGCTGCATGTGAAGCATCATATGGTTCCTTGCAATAGAAACAGAGGTTATTGGCCCGACAATAATCTCTGGCCTGCCTTTCTTTGCCCAGCATGCTAGTAAAACCACCCCTGAAGTCATTCTTGAATGAAGTAGCTGATGAAGATGATGGCTTAGTGCTACTGAAAGGTTTCAGAGATCTTGGCTTGACTTTGTCTTGAATATTTTGCTGAATTCTTGCAAGCATGGTAGCTTTCTCCATTGATGTTGGTGCCTGACCTTGGACTAAATATCTGATCTCAGGTTTCAGCCCCTTGATAAACTGAGAGATAAAATATGCATCTGACATGCCTGCATCATGCATGGAAATCTTGAACTGCAATGTCTCAAATTCAGTAACATACTCCTCCACAGTCCCTACCTGTTGCAGATCCAAAAGGTCATCCAGAGCTCTCTGGTAGTCATAGGACCCAAACTTGTCAATCACAGCCTGCTTAAAGGTAGACCAAGACACTATTTTAGCAACTGTGTCAATGGCTTAGCAATGAGCCCATAATGCTTAATAAATTTCCTATAATACCCTGTCAAACCCAAAAATCCTCTCAATTCTGTCACTGTTTGAGGTACTGGCCATTGGATCATTGCTGCAGTCTTAGCATGATCAGTGGAAACCCCATCTACAGAGATAACATGTCCTAAATACTCCAACTGAGTTTGGGCAAAAGAGCATTTAGATCTTTTCATGAATAACTGGTGTTCTCGTAACTTGGTTAGAACCTGCCTCAAATGACTCACATGATCTTCCAGAGTTGGACTATAAATCAATATGTCATCCAGAAAAACCAAAACAAATTTCCTCAGAAAAGGCTCCAAGACATCATTCATCAAACATTGAAATGTAGCTGGTGCATTTGTGAGTCCAAAAGGCATGACTCTAAATTGGTAATGCCCATGATGTGTCTTAAATGCTATCTTGTACTCATCCTCTTGTTTCATCCTCACTTGATGGTAACCTGCCCTCATATCCAAGTTGGAAAAATATCTGGTGCCCTCAAGCTCATCCAAAATCTCATCAATTATTGGTATAGGAAATCTATTCTTAATGGTAATTTCATTTAACTTCCTATAGTCCACACAAAATCGCCAACTTCCATCTTTCTTTTGGACTAACAACACTGGAGAAGCATAAGGACTTGAACTGGGTGTTATCAAACCAGCAGCTAACAATTGTTTGACTTGTTTTTCAATTTCATCTTTGTGTAATGGAGAGTATCTATATGGCCTATAATTAATAGGAATAGCAGTGGGTAAAACAGGGATGGAATGGTCATATACCCTGTTTGGAGGAAGGCTTGTTGGTTCTGCAAACACATCTTCAAACTCTTGCAACACCTGCTGAACTTGATCTGGTATTATAGTTTCTGCTTCCTCTGAAATCTGCTCCACCACTGCAAAAGCCCAAATATCATTTCCTGCTCCCCATTTGACTAGCTGCTCAGAAGACATTTCAGCCAAGGATAGAGGCACAGGCTGAACCCCTTGTAAAGTAACCAACTCCCCTTTGTGCCTAAACTCCATGGTTTTGGTGTCCCAGTGATGTGTAATAGGACTTTGCAACTTGAGCCAATCATAACCCAGTATAGCATCATACACACTGAAATCCAATACCTTCATATCAGTAGTAAATGTATGACCATTGTTCCACCACTCCATAGCAGGAACATAAGAATTTGTAAGTAATGTTTCTCCATTGGCTAACTTCACTGTTTGAGCAGGAGCAGCCACCGGTGTAATGCCAACTTTCTTCAAGAAACTAGCACTCACAAAGGAATGAGAGCTGCCACTATCCACCAATGTTAACATAACCTTGTTCTGCACCAGAGACCTCAACTTCATAGCCTCTCCTTCCTCAGTCCCAGCCAAAGCATTAATGGATAGGGTGCAGAACTCTTCTGCTAATGTATCTTCTATAGCCAATTGGTTCAGAATCTCATCAGTCAACTGTGTGTCCAAATCATTGACTACCAATGCATTAACGTGAGCTTGCTGTTGCTGAGGCCGTTTAGAGCATTTAGCTGCATGTGAAGCATCATATGGTTCCTTGCAATAGAAACAGAGGTTATTGGCCCGACAATAATCTCTGGCCTGCCTTTCTTTGCCCAGCATGCTAGTAAAACCACCCCTGAAGTCATTCTTGAATGAAGTAGCTGATGAAGATGATGGCTTAGTGCTACTGAAAGGTTTCAGAGATCTTGGCTTGACTTTGTCTTGAATATTTTGCTGAATTCTTGCAAGCATGGTAGCTTTCTCCATTGATGTTGGTGCCTGACCTTGGACTAAATATCTGATCTCAGGTTTCAGCCCCTTGATAAACTGAGAGATAAAATATGCATCTGACATGCCTGCATCATGCATGGAAATCTTGAACTGCAATGTCTCAAATTCAGTAACATACTCCTCCACAGTCCCTACCTGTTGCAGATCCAAAAGGTCATCCAGAGCTCTCTGGTAGTCATAGGACCCAAACTTGTCAATCACAGCCTGCTTAAAGGTAGACCAAGACACTATTTTAGCAACTGTGTCAATGGCTTAGCAATGAGCCCATAATGCTTAATAAATTTCCTATAATACCCTGTCAAACCCAAAAATCCTCTCAATTCTGTCACTGTTTGAGGTACTGGCCATTGGATCATTGCTGCAGTCTTAGCATGATCAGTGGAAACCCCATCTACAGAGATAACATGTCCTAAATACTCCAACTGAGTTTGGGCAAAAGAGCATTTAGATCTTTTCATGAATAACTGGTGTTCTCGTAACTTGGTTAGAACCTGCCTCAAATGACTCACATGATCTTCCAGAGTTGGACTATAAATCAATATGTCATCCAGAAAAACCAAAACAAATTTCCTCAGAAAAGGCTCCAAGACATCATTCATCAAACATTGAAATGTAGCTGGTGCATTTGTGAGTCCAAAAGGCATGACTCTAAATTGGTAATGCCCATGATGTGTCTTAAATGCTATCTTGTACTCATCCTCTTGTTTCATCCTCACTTGATGGTAACCTGCCCTCATATCCAAGTTGGAAAAATATCTGGTGCCCTCAAGCTCATCCAAAATCTCATCAATTATTGGTATAGGAAATCTATTCTTAATGGTAATTTCATTTAACTTCCTATAGTCCACACAAAATCGCCAACTTCCATCTTTCTTTTGGACTAACAACACTGGAGAAGCATAAGGACTTGAACTGGGTGTTATCAAACCAGCAGCTAACAATTGTTTGACTTGTTTTTCAATTTCATCTTTGTGTAATGGAGAGTATCTATATGGCCTATAATTAATAGGAATAGCAGTGGGTAAAACAGGGATGGAATGGTCATATACCCTGTTTGGAGGAAGGCTTGTTGGTTCTGCAAACACATCTTCAAACTCTTGCAACACCTGCTGAACTTGATCTGGTATTATAGTTTCTGCTTCCTCTGAAATCTGCTCCACCACTGCAAAAGCCCAAATATCATTTCCTGCTCCCCATTTGACTAGCTGCTCAGAAGACATTTCAGCCAAGGATAGAGGCACAGGCTGAACCCCTTGTAAAGTAACCAACTCCCCTTTGTGCCTAAACTCCATGGTTTTGGTGTCCCAGTGATGTGTAATAGGACTTTGCAACTTGAGCCAATCATAACCCAGTATAGCATCATACACACTGAAATCCAATACCTTCATATCAGTAGTAAATGTATGACCATTGTTCCACCACTCCATAGCAGGAACATAAGAATTTGTAAGTAATGTTTCTCCATTGGCTAACTTCACTGTTTGAGCAGGAGCAGCCACCGGTGTAATGCCAACTTTCTTCAAGAAACTAGCACTCACAAAGGAATGAGAGCTGCCACTATCCACCAATGTTAACATAACCTTGTTCTGCACCAGAGACCTCAACTTCATAGCCTCTCCTTCCTCAGTCCCAGCCAAAGCATTAATGGATAGGGTGCAGAACTCTTCTGCTAATGTATCTTCTATAGCCAATTGGTTCAGAATCTCATCAGTCAACTGTGTGTCCAAATCATTGACTACCAATGCATTAACGTGAGCTTGCTGTTGCTGAGGCCGTTTAGAGCATTTAGCTGCATGTGAAGCATCATATGGTTCCTTGCAATAGAAACAGAGGTTATTGGCCCGACAATAATCTCTGGCCTGCCTTTCTTTGCCCAGCATGCTAGTAAAACCACCCCTGAAGTCATTCTTGAATGAAGTAGCTGATGAAGATGATGGCTTAGTGCTACTGAAAGGTTTCAGAGATCTTGGCTTGACTTTGTCTTGAATATTTTGCTGAATTCTTGCAAGCATGGTAGCTTTCTCCATTGATGTTGGTGCCTGACCTTGGACTAAATATCTGATCTCAGGTTTCAGCCCCTTGATAAACTGAGAGATAAAATATGCATCTGACATGCCTGCATCATGCATGGAAATCTTGAACTGCAATGTCTCAAATTCAGTAACATACTCCTCCACAGTCCCTACCTGTTGCAGATCCAAAAGGTCATCCAGAGCTCTCTGGTAGTCATAGGACCCAAACTTGTCAATCACAGCCTGCTTAAAGGTAGACCAAGACACTGCCATGTTTCAGCTTGTAAACTTGCCACCACATCGCTGGAGTTCATCTCACCAGCGATCACGGGTGTTACATTTGCTGAGTCATGAACTGCTGGTCCTTCACCACCTGATGAACTGCAGTTGTATTCAGATCCAGATGTGCCTCCATCTGTTGCTGTGCCTTGCTGACCTCCTCCACCCTGGTGAAGATCAGATCGATGCTCTGGCAAAGCTTGTCCAACCTTTCGTTGGTACTCCCCTGCGCTGCCTCCATGGCGTTGATGATGATTTGTGACTGCACGGAGGGCTTGGGCGGCGCCGTGATTGACGCTTGAGCTGGTGTGCTGATTTCCCAAACTACTCCCTAAGCGGCGCGACGGAGTTGGTCGACGGCGCCGGAACGGCTAACCGGCGATCTGCGGGGCCGCCGCCGACTGGGTGTCGGTGGGCGGGGCGAGGACGGTGAGCTCGGAGTGAAACTCACCGGTGCTGTTGCTCGTCGACGCGACTGAAGCAACTGGGGAAATCAGACGAAATCCGATCGGAGCGCTCCCAGGAACAACGAATCTGATACCAAATGTAACACCCGTGATCGCTGGTGAGATGAACTCCAGCGATGTGAGCAATCACACAAGCGAAATCAGAGATAGGATCTCAGGATCGGGAGCAGGACGAGGTCCCTGTCTCCACGAACTCGTTTCAGTTTCAGTAATAAGCAAATATTCAGAGATGGTTTTTCCTTTCCCCTCCCTCACGCTAAGTTATAGCTCTTACAGACACTGCCCCCATTGGGCCCACATGACAGTCACTAGCCTATTACATCATAGGTTGAAGTGCATTTCCTTTAAGCCGAAGACGTACTTCCCGTTGTCGCTTCCACTTGAGCACCATGCCTGACACAACTGTCCGTGCTCTCTCTCTCTCCCTCCGAAGAAGCTTAATTAGCGAGGGAAGAAGAAGAAGCGCGCAGCTAGCAAGCGATCGCCGCCATGGGAGCCAGCTTGTCCTGCTTCGGGTCAGGAGGCGGGTACTACGCCGACGAGCCGGGGTACGAGCAGCTCCGGCGGCCGTCGAGGAAGGTCCGGCCGAGCGACGAGGACGGGCTCTGGTACGTCGGAGAGCGCGACGTCGACATGAAGGCGTCGGCGTTCATCGCCAAGTTCCATGCCTCCACCAAGTTCGTCGAGGAACCTCCTCTACGTACCTGATGGGTCTCAAGATCTCTTTATTATTCTAGTCTCTAGCTATTAGTCTCTACTGCTTCTCTGCTGGTGTGTTTAGTTTTTTTTTTGCTGGTGTGTTTAGTTGATGGCTACGTACTGCTCTACTTGCTTCTTATAATTATGCAATTTGTTCGTGTTTGATAAGTCCCGTGCATATGGCTGTGGACGGATGGGTTGATCTATGCTAATTAAAATCTGTGTGACTATGTAAAGGATGTGTAAATCTGCTGCTCCTAAATAAGAATGATGTTAGACGAGCTTTTGGATGTATATAAATGGATACGACGAAGTTTGTCTTTGAAATGAAATGCTTAGCTAGTTTTGTGCCTTAACTTAATTTTGTCATCTTTTTCTCCTGAGAAGCTGTTATGCATGGCATGTGATTCTGCACATAAGAAAACATCTGGTGTAGTGGTTTGGTCAATTTAATTGGAGACTTTGATCTTGTGTTTGATTTTTGGATGTGGCTATTATTTTTTGAGTACTAACACACAGTGCCCGTATAAATCAAATATAAAATTATATTTGATTACATAACTATAGAAGACAAACACTCATATAAAGAAACATTGTTTATTAATTTTACTTGAGAGCCTACAATTCTGCTCTTGAGGCCATTCGGAATTGCTCATTATTGCAATGGGATGGATATTTTGGTACTGTCCCGAAGCATGTTAAATAAAATATTATATTTAATAATAATACAATTGATATGTGCCTCACAACTTTCATATTACGATCGACATTGTTACATCGGTATCATGTAGTGGTAACACATGTGTTAAAGTAGATTGATGTACAGATACTTAGCCAACCGACACGGACGCATGCATGTTTTCTTTTACAAACAACGAAGAGGCCTCTGAATCGTGAAGGCCCTTAATGGAGGCATGGAGCGTAGTGTCAGCGGCAGAGACGTCCCACGACCATCTACCTCAGTTCGCACGCCGCGAGCAGCATCAAGCAGCCACACCGTCTGCCGGAAGCGGAACTGATGAAACACTGGTTCTCGGCAGCGTTTCAGATAGATGGCACACCATGCACAAGATGGTGTTTGATGATCAAACAAGAGGACGAGTTCTGGATCCTGGTAGGAGCTGAAGGACTTGGTAGCTTGCAGTGCGATTAATAGGCTTAGAAACATGCCTCACAAATATTTCTTCTCCTCTAGGTTATTTCATCAGATGTATATCAATCTGAAGATAATATCGTAGTTATTGGCTCATTAGAAGACCCAACACAATCCCCTTCCTTTCAATCCTATACACGTCAGCACTTTTGATTTGTACCTTCATTCTCTTCCCCCCTCCTACTTAGAGCAACCGAGAGAGGCAAAATAAGTGTTGGCATCAATCCAAATCCCTTCAGGGAGTCCTACAACCATAGTTATTAGGATCGGACCGGTCATCGAAGCGGTGAGAGCGTCGGTTCATTGGTTCACTGGTTCAACCGTTGAGAACCGGTTGAACTGCTGGTTCAATAACTTTGAACCGCTGAAGTGAACCGGCCACAAATATTTCAGACCGGTCTATACTGATGATAATTAATAACATACATTATATTATATAGTTGATCATATGAACATAAGCTCAGAAATAACATAGTTGAATTTACTGATAAACATATCTAAAGTTAGCAAGACATCATAGTATATGTGGAAATTGAATTTGTGCGGCAAGTATTGCCTTTTGACCATCGAATACTGACAGTGACACTACAAATATGCTCTATCCATTCAGACATTCAGTATCTTACCAAGTAGGCTATTCAGTTGCAAGCAAGTTCGATTCGCTAAATATATGAAATATGAAAACTAAACATATTAAATCACAAGCAAATGTATCAATGCGTTGCTACGGATAAATTAAATATAAAATTATGTATATTACAGTTGTAGTCAAACTCGACTAATATTTAATGTTAAACTTATAGTGTGGCGTAAATTATATGTTGAGCCCATCCTCCACTGCTATGACTAAAGACAGGACAACAAGTAATAACTGGTCTAATGTGAGAAAACATTGCTCGAAAACAAACTCTTGCATAAAACGAGCCCATGTCCAAGTGTGTAGAACAACCGAGCTTTGAACTACAGGCAACGAGCCAAATACATACACACTACCGGAGAACGTGAGTATGCCGTGCGTGCAGACGTTTGCCGTGCGCTTAATATCGGGCGCACGGCAAACAACAATAATGCCGTGCGCACGAGGGAAAGTGCACGGTAAAACAAAGGCGCACGGCATACGACTCATTTGCCGTGCGTTAGGAACACGGCGCACGGCAAACAAACTTGTTGTCGTGCGTCCGACGAGCGTCGCACGGCAAATTGCCTGGCACGTGCATAGCTCATGCACCGTCCGTCCAATGGGCGACGGACAGCGACGGCCGTCAATGTTTGCCGTGCGCCTAGGCCAGACTCACGGCAAAACTTGCAACTTTGCCGTGCGTTCCGCCGCAGCGCACGGCAAACATTTAGCACATGATCGTGCCACGAGCGGCCGTCGACAGTTCTGTTGACGGCCAGGGCACGTGAGCTCCACGTGAGAGTTTGCCGTGCGTTTAGCTTGTGGCGCACGGCAAAAATATGCGTTTGTCGTGCGTCGAGCACTGACGCACGGCAAACAGACAAGAAAAAAATTGTTCTTGGTGTCCCTTTATATTTATCTACTACCAAAATGTTATTTTATACAACACACTCCAATTATATACATTTCTCGATATGTTTACTATTTTTAAGAATTTCTCGTCATTTAAAGGATTTATTTCGTTGAAGTCAAATTTGAACTGCAAGTGCATGAAATAATAGAGTAAAGTTGTGGAAAAAATCATATTCATTTCATTGAGTCATTTTTAAGACCAAATCTGTAAAATTGTATGTAATTCTGCAAAATTTATTAGCTAAGCATTAAGATTCACGTGAGATTGAATCGTTTTAAAATTATATAAAATACAAAAAAAGTTTGAAAATAATAAAATTTGTCGAGAACACATGATATCCTATGTGGATGTTGTGGTAAATCACTGATAATGTTTTGAACATTTCTTTAACTATAGTGTTCAAAATCGAAACATCTAACGAGAAGTTTTAGATGGTTAGAATGAGGTGATCACGTTTGTACGTAGTCTTAGAAAAGTTCAAATTGGATATTGAATTTACAACTTTTTATATAGTGAACATACAACATTTACATAGTCTCACGTTAATTTATGGTAATATGTGAAGAATTGAAATGTATGGTTACGAATTTGATTGATACAAGTTGAAAATGCATGAAATAACATGCCATTTGCCGTGCGTAGCGCACGGCAAAGGGCCCGTTTGCCGTGCGCTTTGTCCAGGGGCGCACGACAAAAGGCTGTTTGCCGTGCGCTTTGTCCAGGGGCGCACGGCAAAAGGCTGTTTGCCATGCGCTTTGACCAGGGGCGCACGGCAAAAGGATGTTTGCCATGCGCTTGGAGACCGGCGCACGGCAAATGTTGCGGGGCCCACGCGGCCGGGAAAATGCGCGCCGCTGGAAAATGGTAAATTTTCGAAACGTTTGCTGTGCGTCCCAGATCTGACGCACGGCAAACGTGTTACCCTAATATGTGGTTTGGCCGGCCTGTGGCCGGCCACAACACAACACAACACACACGCACGCACGCGCACACACACCCCACACCGCGCCGCCACCGCCGCTCGTCTCCCCTGCAGCCGGGCCTCCCCCGACGCCGCCCCCGGGCCGGCCGGTCGCCTCCCGCTCCCTCCCGGTATGTTTTTTTGAATTTGAAAATGTAGTTAGTGTTTGCAAATTTATGAAATTAGTTTGAGATTGTAGTTATAATTAGTTTAGGTTATATAGCTACAGTTTGTTAGCATTAGTTAGTAAGCATATATATAGTTAAATTAGTAGATATTTATAGTTAGTAAGTAGTTGTTTAGTTAAATTAGTAGATATATATAGTAGATTTATATAATTAGTTTAGGTTATATAGTTATAATTTGTTAACATTAGATATATAGTTAGTAAGTAGTTATATGCCATTGCCCACCTTCGATGCTAAAATCTCCAAGCCACCACCCGCACAGCCTGTGTGGAAGGTGGTCTGTATGATGGTGATGAGTTGCAACACGGGGAGCAGGATCGGCGGTGTCCATGCACTACTGAAATTTATTGGTCTTTTTGAGTTGTTTTCTATAAAAATGTAGATTATCCTAGAAGGTACATTAAAATAAAGAGTTGACGATCTCTGAAGTGTAGATAATTATACTCAGATAAACTATGACGTGTTAAATCATCCAGAAGATCGTAAGCACCTCTCATCACAATATATGCATATATAAACTGATCTAGGGACACAGTAGAAATTCTAAATCGATCGATCCAACATTTTGTATCGATAATGAATTGTGAGCATGAGTTAGACAATGAGATCAAAAGTTTAGAAACATACCGACTTTCTCTTTGAAAGTAGTAGACATGTAGTATTAATATACATAAAAATATAGTCAATCAAATATTAAAAAATTCATCTCTACATAGCCCAGCGCTCACGTTGGACTTACATGCATGTTGTTTGTTTTGCTAGTGCCGCAAATTCGTCAAAGCACAGTGTTAATTTTTTTTAATATTTGATTGACTATATTTTTATGTATATTAATACTACATGTCTACTACTTTCAAAGAGAAAGTCGGTATGTTTCTAAACTTTTGATCTCATTGTCTAACTCATGCTCACAATTCATTATCGATACAAAATGTTGGATCGATTGATTTAGAATTTCTATTGTGTCCTAGATCATTTTATATATGCATATATTGTGAGGAGAGGTGCTGACGATCTTCTTGATGATTTAACACGTCATAGTTTATTTGAGTATAAATGTATAATTATCTAGACTACAGAGATTCGTAAGCTCTTTATTTTAATGTACACTAGCAAATGTGCCCGTGCGTTGCTACGGACATAGACCATATGAATATATATTTAGAGATTTAATCGGTACCGATCCATGTATATTTATTTCTTCTTTTCTCCCATATTTTAATTTAATTTTAACGTATCAAACTTATATTTGGTCTCTGTAATGAACGTGATTATGAAAATAGGCACATGAAACCCACCTGTTGGCGTTGTGAGAGAAAAGAACCAAACAATGCTTGCTTTAGTATTAGAAATATAGATACGATGGCTATAATATTTAAAAGAGTTAATGATGCCATGCATAGTTCACACCCACATCATAACCTGAAACCCTTCTTGGATCATTATTCCTTGCATGAGCAATTGTGCGTGTGTATGAGTCCTAGCTTTTAGAGTCAGCAGCATATTGGCAAACAAATAACACATTACACTTACATCTTTTTCAAGCTCTACATAACGACAACCGCGTAGCAAAGGAGACCGGACCTTGTCGATGAGTGCGACCACGCATGGCCCATAAAAAATAACACATGCCCCTTCAATTTCGGGATAAAAGATGATTTATCTCGGAATTGACCAGAAATCCGCAACTGGATTGAATCTTCTTAGCATCCGCCTCTCCTGCTCGAATCTTCGGAGCTTCGGCTAATCCAAACCCTAGCTCATCAGCTTCTTCAAGCTTTCAATCTTCAAATGGCGCACCAAGATCAAGCCCTTCAGGTAATTCTTTAATCTTCCTCAAGCACATTCGGCACCATTCTTTTGAATCGCATCCTAAATTTTCCTTTTTCGCCCTTTTCTGTTCTTGGTAGGCTCTAGCAGCTGAACTTTTCATTCCCACAGAGGAGAAAGCACCCACTTATTTTCTTGGGCCCGTAGGAGATTCAGACCCCTCTAAGCTGATTGCTGCCGAATCTCAGCGAATTCCTTTTAAAGCTTCATTGACAAAGCCTCATGAATGGCAAGATGCCTTCAAGAACTGGCCTTTGCCCCCAATTGCTGGCTGGAGAAACTGGTACAAGAGGGTTTTTGATGATAAAAGCCCTCAAACCAAGAACTGGGACAAACTCTGCATTTCACATTGTTTAGAGCTATCTTTAGCCGAAACACCCAAGAATGAGAGTCTCCTCATTGCGGCTTGTCACTTTTGGTCTAATGGCGCAAATGCTTTCTTCTTCGGTCATGGACCGATGTCTCCCACCTTGGCCGATGTTTACATGATGACCGGCCTGAATATCACAGAATCTGTGCGCCCATACAAGTACAAGGGCTCTTCCAAGCAAACAGGAGTGAAGACAGGAGTTGGATATAAGAGATATATCCAGAATTATATGTCTGATGGCCCTCTGTCTGATGTTGAATACAGGGCCTTCCTGAACATGTGGTTATGTAGATTCATTTTTTGTGGCAAAGCCAATGAACCAACTCTGAATCACATTGTGATGGCCGAAGATTTGGCTGCTGGCACACTCATTCCACTTGGAAAATTTCTGCTGGGAAGTGTCTATCACATGCTCCATCAGACCACTCGTTTGATGCATGCCAATAAGAAAATCCCTTGCGTCAATGGTCCTTGGTGGTTCATTCAAATGTGGCTGCAACTGTACATGCACCAGATTGTTTCAGTTGATATCAACAGCCTGTCTTTCCCTTCAGTCAACTACAAGGAAGGAGAAGCTCAAAGCACCAAAGGCTGTCAAACTTATGGAGAAGCTGCTTCTACTGTGTCTGTCAACAAGAACATTGGTGAATTGTTTGAACTCTTCTTCAGGGGCTTTGCTCATCCTCTTTGGTTTCCATATTCAGACAATGATAATCTTACTCTCCCTTGTGAGTTTAGCTTTGATACTGGATGCACAGATGCACAATCCACGGCTATTTTCAATTCTTTCATTCGGCCCTGTATTCTGCCAGCCGAATTTTGTGGAGGAAGGCTGGTTCAGAGTACCTTTGAGTACTATCAGCCGAATATGATGGCTAGGCAATTAGGCTGTGGCCAAGTACCACCAAGATTATTTCTCCATGAATTCCTTAAGCCTAGGGAGGTTGTCACAGACTCCACTGAGACAAGAAGGATTTTTGACTACAGATGCTGCACATCCATCTATAGACCTGAACCTTTTGTGCCAATAACATCTGTTCATCCTTCTTTCACTGTCTGGTGGCAAGAATTTCATGATCACATCTTCAACATGCCAATCCATCCCTTCTGCCTTGAGTTGATGCCTGACTACCAGCCAAATTCAGAGGTAATGTTGTTCAAATCATCATTTGGCCCTGATAACAATTCTTCTTTTATTATAACTCTGTTATTTTGCAGGACATAGCACCTGCCCCTTTTGCCAGGACAATCCAGTATAATATTGCTGGTCCAATATCTGCTTTGGGGTATCAATCTCCTACCTTGGCCCAGCTGATGTCTAGACAAGCCATTCTCGACCCAATCATTACCAAGCCATCTTCTGCCAAGAGAAAAACTTCTTCTCTGCCTGCTTCTTCAGCTCCCAAGAAGAAAAGAACAACCAACAGAAGAATCATTCAGGTTATAACTCTTTTCCTTTAAATATAATGCTTCTTTATCATGCTCATCTCTGCTTTTATGATTTTAGGCTCGGACACAGCAAACAGTGGCCATTACAGATTCTGCCGATGCTCCATCAACTGGTAAAAATTTTGATATCTCATTTACTCTTTTCATCGGCATTTATCCCCTTTTTGGCTGTAGGACAAATTTCCATGGATCAAGTCTTGGAGAGCCCCTCTTCTCAGCATGATTCAGCTCCCACTTCACCTCTTCCTCAATTAGAAGCTGCACCTTCACCAAGGAACTCTCCAACTTCTTCTCAGTATGATTTACATGGCCCTTCCACTGAGTCTGAGAGACTTCCTTCTCCTACTCAAGAGATCAGCAATATTGTAAGTACAGTCAATCTTCCCTTGTCCATTCATATCTGCTCAATTCATTAATAATTTTTTCTTTCAGGAGAAGCCTGCTCCATCACTCAGCTACTCTTTTGCTGTGGATGATTTTAATGTTGAACAAGGAGAAGAAATATCATCTAGCCAAGTTCCATCAGAGAAAATTCAGGCCAAATTGAAGGACATTCTCTCCTTGCTGAACAGAGAAATTCAAGACCAGGTCAAAGATGCTGATCTCCTGAGGGATGCACTCGAATCCATTGACCAAGATCTTCCTGCTGACATCAGAGCTTCTCTGGATCCAGTTTCCAAGCTGGACAACCATTTTGCTGCAGTGAAGCAGGCCTTGAAGAACCAATCTATTCAATCAGATTTGGAGCAGAAGAGAGCCATGGCCAAGCAATCTGTAAAAAATCTGCATTTACAGGTTCAGAGTAATAAAAAGCTGCTAACTGGCCTACAAACTGCACTTGAGTCAAAAGAAAACAGGAGGGCCGAGCTGGAAGCTGAATTGAAGAACTTATCGGCTGAAATTGAAGCTGATAAAAAGAAGATAGCCGAACTCCCTGGTCTGACAGAGGAAATGTGCAAGGAAGGTTCAGCAGCTCTGAATGAAGACAAGCAGATCAAGGCTAAACTCTCTGCATTGGCAAAAACCCAAGAAGCTGACAAGAAACTTTTGGAGAACATTAGCAGCATGGTATCCAATGCGAGAAATGTAATTTAAAATTTCTGAATGTGTAATTGTAATGAATACTTAGCAGCCGAATGACCTATGCAGTTCTGTTCTGTATCCTTGCCTTTGTTTCACTGTTTGTAACCCATTCAGCAAAGCTGACTGCAATGAGATTCGTTGCCTAAAACCCATTCGGCAAAGCTGACTGTGATAAGCATAGCATCTGTCTCTTATACACATCTAGATGTGTATAAGAGACAGGAGCAGGGGGACTCCGATGAGGAGTAGGTGGCAGGGGAGGGGGAGGAGGAGGAGGTGGGGGGAGGGGGAGGACGACGAGGTGGAAGGTGAAGGGGACGAGGAGGTGTCGGGTGGAATGTCAGGGGGAAGCTCTAGTGTGACCATTTGGCAGCGAGGACCCTCGCGACTCCCGGCGAGGCCAATAGAACCAGCTCTACGCCCGCTGATTAAACCCTTGGGCATCAGGTTTGTGCATTGTCAATATCGTTTTATTTGATCTTTTTGTAATCGAAATACAAACTAATATTTCATCTTTTTGACTTGTGGCAGGGGTTGGGAAATCATCGAGCCTGGTGGTCACAAACGCCTCGTCAACGGCATCCTCGGTGGTTTGGTTAGGCAGCACTTTCCAGGCTTGGTCGAGATCAAGCCGGAGACGTACGAGCCGGCCTGGACGTGGGCGCACTACCGCCTTGCCAAAGATGCCCGGGATCCGACCGGCAGGCGCTATGGCAGTAAGGCTGAACGGGTCAAGGCCGAACTCTGGGTTAGTCTTTCTTGCACTATATTAGTTTAGGTTATATAGTTATAATTTGTTAACATTAGATATATAGTTAGTAAGTAGTTAAATTAGTAAGTAGTTAAATTAGTAAGTAGTTGTTTAGTTAAATTTGTTAGCATTTGTAGATATAGAATTGTAGACATATAATTTTAGACATTGTAGTTATATTTGACTTTTCATGTTGTACTTGTTAATTTTAGGGGGGAAGAAGAGGGCATCTTGGGCGCACTCGGATCGGAGGAGTAGGTGGAGATCGCCATTGAGAGAGTATAGGTGAGCTCCATTCGGCGGTGGTGCATGCCTTGTGTCCGGCCATCGAGCCGTGTCAAGAAAACTGTTGTGTATCACGACCTTCGTGTCGTGGCTTGTTTTTTTGTTTGCAGGTTGTAGGGTTTTGGTAACCTCCCCGTACAGGAGAGGTGCTGTCGAAATTTTCATAAATTGCTAAGCGTTGATGCATCTACTTTTGCAGGACTTTTCCCTTCTCCGGTGCCACCGTCGAGTAGGAGGCCTCGGAGGCCTCGCCGAGCTCGTCTTGCCGTCCGCCCGCCCCCCGCCTCACCGTCGAGCCACTAGGTGAGGACATACATAACTCTCCTTTTTACGCATAATGTTTGTAGATTAGGCCGGTAACCTATAGTTAGGTGTGTCTCCCGTTCGAAAGAGATACTGTTGGACATATGCATGTACTTGCATATGTATGACCGTATCTGTTTCGAATTGTCCATGCTTTTTGGACAGCCTAAGGATGTGTAGACGCGGTTAGTTTCCATGCTCTGCTCCTATCCGAGACAGAATTTCGGCAGCACCTCCCCGCTGCTCTCCGGATACACAATCTCCTTGTCGGACGTGTATTTGGAGAGCAGCGGGGAGGTGCTGCCGAAATTCTGTCTCGGATAGGAGCAGAGCATGGAAACTAACCGCGTCTACACATCCTGGGTGGGATTAGGACCTATCTTTACCTATTAGAGCATGATAGATACCGTGTATATGCAAACGATTTGTATATCACATGCTCATTGTGAGAACAAGAAAGACCAAGCTCAGCTTGAAATGGGTAAACACATTTGTAGATATGGGTTTATGGCAAACTATACCCGGTGGATCTGTCATGGTGAAGCCCATCGTGCGAGAGACGAGGTCATCAGGCAACGCATCGATGATTATGATGCTGAAGCCGGGTGCGGAGACATGTTGGATGACTATCATCAAGCACACTTCGATGGAGGGCCGATCCATGATACGGAGGAGCCTCCAGAGGCAACGGCAAAGGCTTATTACCATATGTTGTCAAGTGCACAGAAACCACTTCACGAGCACACTGACGTGTCCCAACTGGATGCCATCGGCCGCGTAATGGCCCTAAAGACTAAATTTGGAATCAGTCGAGACGGCTTTGATGAGATGATGACCGTCTTTGGCAGCCTGCTTCCGAAAGGCCACAATCTGCCACACAACATGTATGAGGCACAGAAGATGCTTCAGGTACTTAAGATGCCTTACGAGGCGATAGATGCTTGTCCGAAAGGATGCGTCTTGTTTCGGAAAGAACATGCAGATGCAAATAAGTGCCCGAAATGCGAGGCATCTAGGTACCTGGAGGTAGATTCCGGTGATGGTAAAAATAGACAACTCTCCATTCCAGTGAAAATCTTACGTTACCTTCCATTCATAGAGCGGATCCAACGGATTTACATGACCGAGGAAACCGCGAAACAGATGACATGGCACAAACATGGCATACGATATCGTCCCGAAAACATGGTACATCCAGCCGATGGTGATGCGTGGAAATATTTTGACACGCGTCATAGTGAGAAAGTTGAAGACGCTCGAAATGTACGCGTTGCACTGGCAACAGATGGGTTCAATCCATATGGAATGACGGCTGCGCCACAGACTTGTTGGCCCGTGTTCGTTATCCCCCTGAATCTCCTCCCCGGCGTCATCTTTCAGCAACAGTTCATATTCTTGTCGTTGATAATTCCAGGATATCCGGGGGAGAATATGAGTGTGTACATGGAACCTCTTATTGATGATTTGCTTCGTGCTTGGGAGGACGGGGTGGACACATATGATCGAGCTACAAAGACAAACTTCAAAATGCGAGTGTGGTACATGTACTCCCTGCATGACCATCCGGCGTATGGGCTATTTTGCGGCTGGTGTGTCCACGGGAAGTTTCCATGCCCAGTATGTAAGGCAGCTTTCAGGTTCATCTGGTTGAAGAAAAGTGGCAAATATTCTTGTTTCGACTTACACCGACAATTCCTTCCTATGGATCATCAATTCAGACGAGACATCAAGAACTTTACAAAAGGTGTCGTGGTTGATGACCCCCCGCCGCAGATCTTGTCAGGTGCCACGGTTCGTGCGCAGTTAGACGCGCTCAAGGAAAAGAAAGGGGGTGGTTTTGTGGGGTACGGTGTCTCACATTCCTGGACTGGGAAATACTAAAATGGTTCCAAACATTAATGTTTCCCGATGGGTACACCGCAAATCTTCGGAGGGGGGTGAACTTAACTACTATGCGAATAAATGGGCTCAAGAGTCATGACTATCACATATGGATTGAGCGGCTTCTTCCGGTAATGACTCGAGGCTATCTCCCTGACCATGTGTGGCTAGTGCTGGCAGAGGTAAGCTACTTCTTCCGCATCCTCTGTGCTAAGGAGTTATCTCGGACACTGGTTGCACAATTGGAAGATTCCACTGCAGTATTGCTTTGGAAGTTGGAGAAGATCTTTCTACCCGGTTTTTTCAATCCGATGCAGCACATGATGTTGCACCTCCCGACTGAGGCATGACTTGGGGGCCCTGTGCATGGCCGTTGGTGCTATGCAATTGAAAGACAACAAAAGGTTCTTCGAACCAAATGTACAAACAAATGCAAAATTGAAGCTTCAATTGCGGAGGCATACTGTACTGAGGAGGTGACAAACTTTACAACAAGATACTATGCTGACACTCTTCCCTTCCTAGTGCCCCCCCCCCCCGCGTTACAATGCCGACGATTATGAGTCAAACCTTAGCCTCTTCATGGGCCAACTCGGAAGTGCAAGTGTTTCGACTTGAAAGAAGTTGCAATATGAAGAATGGCGCACAATCATGATTTATGTGTTGACCAATCTTTCTGAAGTGCAACCATATCTTGAGTAAGTTCTCAACAAAGCAAACATAGGACGGAAGTACTAAAATGGTTTCAAAATTTAATGTTTCCCGATGGGTATGCCGCAAATCTAAGGAGGGGGTGATTAATGGTATCCAACTCTCTCTTTCGTATAGTGAATTTGTTAGAAAATTCTGGAAGGGACGAAGGGTGCCGACCCGATGTTGATACCCTTCTTGATAGGGGCGCAGGACATGGAAGCCCTGATTTCATTTCTTGGTTCAAGCACAAGGTACTGCCGTACTTTACATATGTTCAACAATACACATTCCTCGTACGTGCTTATAAATAAACGAAAGGTCTTGCTTGTACTTGCAGGGCCAAACTGATGGGTCTATGGATCCTGAGTTGATACAAGTTTCGCTTGGGTGTGACTCTAGGGTCATGTCATATGGCGGCTATGACGTGAATGGGTACCGTTTTCACACACATAGGCACGAGAAGAGTCGGCCTAATCGAAGAACCACAAACACCGGAGTTTGTACGAAAGGCAATGATGGCAATGACTATTATGGAAGAATTGAAGAAATCTATCAACTCACGTTTCCTGGTCGCAAAAAACTCAAACCTGTCATATTCAAATGTCACTGGTTTGATCCTAATGTTAAGCGAGAGAACCTTAATATTAGACTAGTCGAGATTCGCCAGTCATCCGTCTATGCAGGAGATGATGTCTATATTGTGGCTCAACAAGCCACGCAAGTGTATTATCTCTCGTACCCGTGTAAAAATGAAAATCTGCTGGGTTGGGACGTTGTGTACAAGGTATCGCCACACGGTAGACTCCCTATCCCAAATAATGAAGATTACAACATAGACCCAAATACGTACGACGGAGAGTTCTTTCAAGAAAACGGGCTATCAGGCAATTTTGTGATAGACTTAACCGAAGTGATCGAAATAGAAGATGATGATGAAAGTGGTTATGACTCGGACGCTGGAGATGAGGTTAATAATGACAGGGACGTAGAACTACTTGAGAAAATAGTGTTAGGGATTGATGAAGACATTCCTTCGTCGGATGAAGAACATAATTATCTGGACAATAAAGATAGTGATGATGAGTATCATCCAGATAATCCCGATACAGATGTTTATTTCTAATACATGTATGTTTATTCTTTATTTCTAATACAGATGTTTATTCCTAATACATGTATGTTTATTCTTTATTTCTAATACAGATGTTTATTTCTTTATTTGTTTACTGACTAATTTTCTGGTTTAATTTCAGGTGACAGAATAAAGATGGTGGGCGGCGGCAAAATTGCGCGCGCGTGCGCCTCCGCGTACAGAAGAGTCGCGCGGGCAGTCGACGTACCCTCGCCTCCGAGAGGTAAAGGCTTGGGTCGAGGGAAGGGTGGTCCCAAGAAGGGTGGCTCCAAGAAGGGCCGATCGCGGGAGGTGCACCGGGAGGAGGAGGAGGAGGAGGAGCAGGAGCAGGGGGACTCCGATGAGGAGTACGTGGCAGGGGAGGAGGAGGAGGATGAGGTGGGAGGGGAGTGGGAGGACGACAAGGTGGACGGTGATGGGGACGGTGAGGGGGACGAGGATTTAGGGGGAATGTCAGGGGGAAGCTCTGGTGTGACCATTTGGCAGCGAGGACCCTCGCGACTCCCGGCGAGGCCAA
>OAMR01000372.1:1052392-1071650 GCA_900205405.1 Echinochloa crus-galli
GGCGGGGAGCGGAGCTCGGGGCGCCGCCGGCGGAGAGGGCGGAGCGGAGAAGGTGGGGTGGGTCGACGAGGCCGTCGCGGGCGCTGATGCCGCTGGAGCCGGCACCCGTGGTGGCGGTGGCGGTGGTGGCATCGTCATCGTCGGCCGTGCTCGGGAGGACGGTGTCGGCTGCCGGCGAAGCGTTGTTGCCGCCCGGGGGCGCGGCGACGGTGGAGCCGCCGGCGAGGAGGAGCGATGACGCGGCTAGGGCGCCCAGCAGCAGGACGACGGCGAGGAGGCGGCGCGCCATGGCGGCCGCGCGCGCAGCAGCAGCAGCAGCTAGCCGGGACGGAGAACGAAGGTGCGAGCAGCTAGTGGCTCTGGTATGGTCTGATCTGCACGGAGTGGGTGGCTTTCCCTGCTAGCTGCACGCGGATGGAGTGTACTTGTAGGCTGCTGGAGGCCCGGGTGGGTGCCGATTGGTCGTACGTGGCAAAGGAAAAACGCGACCAATTCACATGCTGATCGAGCGACGTGTCGAGGCGAGAGGCAAAAGCCCCGGCCCTCCACCGTACTGGACGCGCATATATGATGCGCTGCGATGCACTGATGACTGATGCTCGTCGTGTAGTTGCATGGAATCACCTGCTACCTTCACGCGTCCAGGTATTCTGCTCCGCGTCCAGAGAGAGGCATAAGAGAAGCCACAAGCCAGGCAACTAGTGATCGATGCTTCAATCGTCCTGCACTGTCACTCCACTACTCTTTCCCGACGTGATTGGCAAAAACCACTCCGGACGCGCATCAGCGGGTCGAGACGCGCTTGTGCGTGCATGTGAAGTGTGAACTCGCATGCGTACGTGTAACCAGGAAAAGTTGATCCACAGATGCAGTGACCTTTACGTGTACGCGTCGATACAACAGATCCTTCCTGCCCCGACCCTCCAGTGTAGTCGAGTATCCAGTGCTTGCTCGATCGATCCCATGTCTCCCCACATGCTCCCGTGCTACCATTTCAAAAAAAAAATTGAAAATATGTATGAAAAAATGAACCAAAACTACATATGGGAGCATCATTTGTTTCTCCACTCCCACTACTGTATCGTGCTCTTTTAATTAAAAGATGGATCATCACTTCATCAGGGATCACCGCGTACACTTCTACTCCAACGCGCGATGATGGATGCAATCAGAGCTCACTGACGCTGACAATTAAGCATTTCCATTCGCAACCGAACACTGATCGATCAGTTGTAACACGAGTCAATGCCATCACAGAAGGAAGAAGGTTGCATGTGCTGATGTGCAGCACATCTACGCGCACCTGTATGTAACCGATCGCAGATGCAGAGACGCAAACTGAACCGAAACAGATCGATTTGGCAGGATCAGCATGCAATTAAGTGCTCCACTACCACGATTAATAAGCTAGATTAACAGTAAACAGTTGAGCATAATCGAGCTCATGCATGGGGCTAGCTGCTAGCCTGCAATGGAGATGATGATGGGTAATACTAGTAGACTACTGGCAGCCTGGCCTACGGTACGAGTTGTAGCTAGGAAGCAACTGACTGTCGATCACACCGCAGAGACGCTGCCGGGCCGGCTGGCTTCGCCGATCAGTTGGCGTTGTTGCCGCCGGCGCCGTCACGGGCGGGCTGGCCGCGGGCGGCCGGGCGAGGACGGCGTGGGCGGCGCGCCTTGCCGGGGGCGTCGCCGGCGCCGGACCAGACGCAGAGGCAGGTGCAGGTGCCGGGGCCGTCGCTGGAGGACAAGACCGCGACGGCCCAGCCGGTGACGGCGCCGATCGCGAACACGAAGACGCACGAGATGATGTAGTTGAGGTTGGAGTCGTCGTCGGCGGCGGCGGCCTTGGCGCTGCCGGACGCGAGGGTCGCGACGTCGACGCGGGGGCGGCGATGCTGGAGGTGCGGCGCCTGCGCCGGCGGCGGGCCGAGGCGGCGCGGGGAGCCCGGGGCGGAGGCGGCGTCGTCCGGGGACGCGGCGGCGAGGGCGGGGACGGGGGCGGCGGCGGCCGAGGGAGCGGCGGCGGCGACGACGAGGAGCGGGAGGAGGCGGCGGGCCATGGCTTGCACCGGCAGCCGCTGCACGCGAGCGAGGGTGGATGGATTCGGCTGGTGGATGTCGCAGCAAGCGGTGGCGGGCCTTGGCAAGCCTCTTGCTGCAGGCGCGACGACAAGGAGGCTGCGGCTCCGGTGAAGTAGTACTTGTAGGCGATGCAGCAGGAGCAGGACGGAGGCCGCAGCGCGCCTGAGAGAGAGGCACTGCCACGGTCAAAGGCACTGCCATGCCCACCAACTCTGATCTCTGAAGCCTTTTTGCATGGCTTTGGTGCGTACTGGTTGGTGGGCACGCAACACCCACGGCGACGGGCCGAGCACCCAGCAGCGAGATGCCACAGATCCGTCGCGGACTCGCATCCCATCCATCTCAAATGTGCCTGTGCGTTCTTCTTCTTTTCTTTTTTTTTTGATACTTAATGTGCCTGTGCGTTGATCGATGTTGAGATCACCTCTTGTTCCTCAGGTGCGATTCCTAGCAAAACGGTCACTTCGGTAATCTTTTTTCTTAATACGGTGTCCATGCATGATTTGCCGTTCACCACATCAAACAAGCATGTGTCGAAATATGTTTCTTAGATCAAGGCATTATGTGCGTGGCATGGAGCTTAGGTACGTAGCGCACGCCATTGTTAGGGAATTAACGAGTGAGAACGTAACGAAGATGGCAGGAACCATTTCCCATGTGATTCCTGATATTTCATCTTTGTGAGTGTGTCAATTATGGCATGCAGATACGTGTATACTGTAGCTTTTTCCTGCTGCTTTTTGCTTTTAGTTAGCCGGATGCTTCTGCATGCTGGGTCTTGCGTGCGACGCCGACGCGTCTCGTGACCGACGGCGGCGAGATCGATCCCGGAAACGTCTCCTTTGGAGGCACAGTACACACTGCTGACAGACATGAGGGCACAGTGTGCCAGTTTCCTTTTGCATGCATCGGTTGTGCCAGTTTTCTTTTGCATGCATCGGTTGCAAGCATAGTAGCAACACACACAGTTGAATTATTGATTGCTACTCCACCATCTGTAGATGCAGGAGTAGTAGATAGAGTACTACTGGTGTGTAATGGTGATTGAACCAAATTAATTAGCTTATGGTTTTTAATGGTGTTCTAATTAAATAACACACAAAAATTAGTGTCATCTGCTACAAAATAGGCGCGCCCACGAGGGCGTGCATCATTTATGATTTATGCAAGGGTCATCGTTGATCCGTGCTTCTGATAATATTGTGGTGTGGTTATTCAGAAAAAGCTGTTTATTAGCATTCCTGCTCAGCTCGGGGCATGGATGCTGCTGCCTGCTGGTACCATGGTGCACGTACAATTAACGAGCCCGGGCAGAGGCACCGTCGTCGAGTCAGCCGCCATGTTTCCTGTGCAAAGCTTTCTTCACTTTCACTCCCTCTGCCTGCAGTGATCGTAGCAGTGCTCTGCGACGCGTCTCGTGGCTGATCGACGGCGAGCGCGACGCCACGACGAGATAACCTAGCATATACAGCAATGCAATAATGAGCTATTACAGACGACGTGTAAAGGCTCTTGAGAGTTGAAGGGCCGGAAGATGTGTGTACTACCCGTGTGACTGGGACGTCATACTCCATCGTTTAGCTACAGTAGGCGTGATGCCTGCAGCGTGATATGATGAGGGGGTAGTGTCGGTGTAGGAGGCTTTTTTTTTATTTCGTCCTGAGATTTTTATTCCTATCTGCGTGAACTTCACGGAATTTGCTGAAAAATTTCGATCAAATATTTGGCCAATTTTAGAAATCTATAGTTAAACTTGATTCATATTTATTAAGCATCATCAAATCACGGACGCCTCAGAACTGAAGGAAGTTTTTTAAAAAAAAAAACTGAAGGAAGGTTTACCACCACCACCACAGGTTCTTATATGTTCTAATATATGGCTTTAAGGCTATATAACAGGAGGAAAAAAAATCATAGGCAGCAAAAAAATTGGCCGAATTTCACCTTTTTCGTTCAACGACAGAAAAATCTGAAATTCGTAAAATCTTGCTAAATTTTCGTCGAATTTTTGAACCTGCCCGTTTGCTAAAGTGCACGGTCAGGATATATCAGGTGGCCGGATGAACGTCACTTGCTTGTCCCCTTATAAAATGGACATGCGCTGCGCACAGGTGAGCTGCACAAGTCACTCACTACTCACACACACACTCACACCGAGCAAGAGATGTCTGCTGCGTCGGAGCCCCGTGCCAGCACGCTGAAGCGGATGCGGCTAGAAGCGTCTCCCCTCGCCGGAGACCCTGCTTTGGGCGCCCCACGAGGAGCATCGTCGGTGACGCCGGCGCCGCCGCCGGAGCGCGCGGTGGCTGTCTCTGCTCTGACGGTCACGGACGTCGACGCCTTCGACTGCCCCGTCTGCTTCTTCCCACTCACGCCGCCCATCTTCCAGGTACACTTCCCCGTCTGCAATTCTGCATTTATGAAGTCGATCTGCTGCGCTGATCACATCATCATCCGCAGTGCGACGTGGGGCACGTGGTCTGCTCGGTGCTTCCCCCTCGAGCTCGTCGACGGCTTCAACTTCGTCGTCGCCGGCCACGACGACGGCGGCGACGGCCGGTACCTGTTCCTGCTCGACGTGTCGTCTGTATAAGAGACAGGCCACGCCGTGTCCGTGCTCTGCATCCACCCCCGCGCCGCCGCCGCCAGGTGCAGGCTCGCCTACTCGCGGTCGGTGCACGACGAGGACGGCGCCGACGAGGTGGTCACGCATCACCAGCAGTCCGAGATCAGCGTGGCGTGCACGGATCTCTTCCGCGGGCTGCCGGACCCCGACCGGCGCCACCAGTTCTTCCTGCCCACGTTTGGCCATGGAGGAGATGACGACGCCGACGCTGTCGAGGTCAAGGTCTGGCTTTCCTTCGACTGAGATCGATGGAGACAACTATTATTCGTTGGTTAATTAGTTTGCCTAATTATCATGGTAGAATAAAGTGTCCATCGTCTGTTTGAACCTGTCACTGGTGTAGTAGTGTGTCCTCGAGCTCTTCGCAATGCAGCTGTTGCAAACTTGCAACTAGTGTCCGCAGATGAGCTAGCGCCTAGCAGTCAACTAATATGTGTTGGTTTTCAGTAATTCCAATGTGCTCGTTGTTAATTGGTTGCTCGGCTCTACTATTGTGCTCTATGTTGTGGTTACATGCTGCTACAAAGTGCTAGCAAACAATCTGGAAACTGAAGTCTTTGTCAACAAGAAGAAGAACCACTGAACTATGTGTAGCCCTGCCTGTAGCGGCGGAAGAGCTGATCGGTCTCGGCGGCGCGGAAGGCGTAGCAGCCCACGGCGTAGACGGCGAGCAGCGCCGCCGCGTCGGTGGCGAGGACGATGCCGGCGCGGCGCCACTCCGTGCGTAGATCCTGGATCAGGCCGGCCTTGCAGGCGTCGCAGGAGTAGCAGAACCTGGCCTGCTCGTTGCTCCAGGCGTCGCAGTCGGGGTCGGCGGCGGCGCTGACGGGGCCGATCCAGTAGGTGGGCGTGACGAAGGTGTAGCCGCACCTCGTCGGCGGCTTGCAGCAGCCCGACTGCAGAGGGGTGAGCCGCCGGGCGGCCGTGAAGAAGCCCTGCGCCGTCGCGTAGGCGAAGGTCTGGTTGAGGTCGGAGCAGGCGGGCGCGGCGGCGATGCAGGCCTTGGCGCGCTCCCAGCGGCGCGGCGCGTCCAGGCGCGCGCGCAGCCAGCCGGAGTAGTCGTCGAGGTCGTACTCGAGGAAGGCGCGCCCGGGGACGGGGCGGCCGGAGCCGGAGGAGGAGCCGCCGGCCACGAGGACGAAGGCGGCGAGGCAGGCGAGCGCAGCGGCGAGGACGAGCATGGCGGCGAGGTAGGCGAGGAGGAGGAAGGGGAGGCGCCAGAAGGCCCCCGCGAAGCCGGCGAGGATGGCGACGCCGAGGGCGATGACCGGCCACTGGAGGAGCGGGACGCAGGCGTCGCCGGGCTGCGTGGACAGCCAGATGCCGGCGGCGATGACGGGGATGGAGAGCAGCGCGGCGACCAGGTTGATGGCGGCGACGCCCTTGTGGTTGAGCGCCATGGCCGGCGGATCGTCGTCGTCGTCGTTGGGATGCGATCGCCGATCTCTTCGTGGAATCGAGATCGAGAGAGCAAGAATATATGCTCGTACGCGCAGGTACACGATAAGTGATTGTAGACTAAAAGATTATTGTTGATGGGCTCTAGCCGCGCCCGCGCCTCGCGCCGGTGACCGCTCCGGTCCCGGCGGCCACCCTCCTCTCGGTGCCGGCTGTCTCTCCTGCGCCGGCGGCCATCGCTCGCGCCGGTCTTGTCCTTCGCGTTTCCCTTTGAGGCTTTGTTCGGCAGCCAGGGATTAAATCCCCAAGAGGATCTAATCTAGACAGGGATTAGGTGGATCCCCTAGTGTCACTCAATCCCTGTGGGGGAAGAATCCCTTAATCCCCTCTGATCCATGTCCTAAAAATTCAGTATTCGATTTGCGGGGATTGAATACAGGGATTTGAAATAAAAGATGCTGCTTTAAACACATGAGAATATAGAACTTTTGGTCATTGCACATAACTGATGCACACAGGTACCATAAGAGCATCTCCAAGAGTACCCAAAACAATGTCCTAAAAATAGTTTTTGGCAACAAATGAGAAAAATCTTGCTCCAACAGTGACCCAAAACCACTCCCAATTTATTCGCGCGCCTAAAAACAGCGGCCTTGCGAGCCAAATTTGCCCACCTGTTCGGCGCTCCCAATCCTGAGTTTTCTGTCATTTCCGTGCCAAAGTTGTTCCATCGCGTCATTTTTATTCGTTGCATTCATTATTGTTTCCATCTTGCATACACAGACTGTCATGCATGCATATATCGAATCGTGCACCCAGGAAGACAGATATACCCTACTGCCAACACTTGTACATAAAAAAATTAAAAACTTCAGTTTAAGGGAATAGACCGATGGCAATTTGCATGCAGATACAACACTATGCACCGACTAACATCAATTCAACGTCTTATGATGGGCCTGGAATTTGCAAATGCGAACACCATGCTAAATTCACAGTGGCTCAACCTAGGAGCAACTGCGCGCGGATGCCCAGTCACCCATCATCACTGTAATATCGGTAAGGCAAGCCTTTGATTCTTGCTATATGCTGCTCACTTGAGATGAGGTGGCATGATTCAAATTTTTTAGGAACAGAAAATAGAGCACTGTTGGAGAAAGGAATATTTTCTGTGCCCAATTTTTTTACACAACTCCCAATTCTTTATTATTGGGAGTTGAAATATTAGTCACTCTTGGAGATGCTCTAACAGATACATCATAGACGCACACGGGTATATTATCTAGAGCAACAGCTTCGGTAAGTTGCACATATCCCAGGCAACGCACAACGGTTCTGGATCCAAAGGACTAGCAAATAAGTGATGTTATGCTAATTACACTTTACACAAAATTTGAATAGCTTGTTTAAAGTACACATAATTTAAATAGCTTCTGCGTTACTTTTGAGCTTGTGCTCACTCTACACTAGCAGCACACGGCCAACTCCTTGTCCTGTATGTTCAGAGGAACAGATAAAGTGGTCAATAAGTTGTGCAAATGTCAAACAAATAGATAGACTATTTTGGAAAGCAGAAAACAAATAGCACACAAACAGAATGGTGCTACCATGATAAACATACAGATGAATTGAGTAACGGTCTTTCAAAAATCACATTGTAAATCTCAGGGTATTATTGTAGTTATTACAGTACGGTAGTTTCAGTAGCAAATTACTGTAGTTTCATTCCGAGACATGCTACTGCATGGAGTCTACTACATCACCTCATTTGTCTTAGCATAATATCAAAATTTACATGGAGAACATAACTACCAGTCCAACATATGCGCTTATCACATAAGAAGCACAATTTAGTCCAGAACTGCTGGAACACAAATAATAAGCTATAATCAAGTCCCAATATAAGGCTGGCTGTGCTAAGCTTACTGAAGTGCCAACTAGTGTTTCCTTCCTGAAAATGCTAGCAAGCTTATTTAGAACATGGGTCTGTAGTATGGCAGATGTCCAGAAATATAATTGTCTAGATGCTGAACAGGCATTGAGTTGAGAATGGTAGACAACAAACAAGAATGACAATATTGTCTAGGATTTCTTTCAATTTTCAGATGTACTTGATTGGGATTGGGAGGCTTCAGGAATCGCTTGGCAAGGGTGGGGACAACAATGTCAAAAAAGTGCTTGATATGACGATGCAAGGTATCACCACTGTGGCCAAACTCTTCTTGCATTTCCTCGAAGGAACCATTGTGGCTTAGCATATAAAGGAAGATCCCAAGCTTCTCCTCAACTTTAATCCTAGTGTCACGAACATACAAAAGACAAGCCAATGCGTAGATATTTCTCACAAAAGACAAGGGGTATTTTTGTAATTTTACATCTAGCATTAATTTGCGTGTCCGGTCATAGAATTGCATATATTTTATTATCGGATAATCCATATCCGCCGGATTTCACTAAAACCATATCCTACTCCGCATCCACACAGAATCAGATTCGGATTATCCATATCCGCGCGGATATCCAAAACTCTTCTCCATATCTTTAAAATTCGGATTCGGATCGGATCGGACGCGGAAATTATCCACACCACTTTCATCCCTACGAACCAGCCTTTCCTTCCTAAGATAATCAGCCAATGCTCTGAATATTTCTGGTTCCATCCTAAATGCTACCAGACAGTTCTTCACGTGACCTTCAAGCAACTCCTTAACATGTTCCTCGCCTGATAGCTTGGATGTGTGTCGCCGCTTTTTTGGTCTAGCCTCACTACAACTAGAAGCCAACATATGCATAGCAGGGAAAAGAAACAGAACCATATCATCATCCTCCTCTTGCCTCCTCTTTCTAATACGACCTCTTGATCCCATATTCATTGCAAAGCTAGAAATAAATTCATTTCAAACAAATATGAACACGCAGCAATTAAAATAAAGGACATAAAGCATTTTTAGGAGTAGATTGATTACCGAATGGTGAGGGTAAAGGGTCCCAGGATGGTGGAGGTTCGTCTTCCCCAACTCTAACGGGTGGAGGAAGAATCTATGAAGTAGCAAATTCTAGATCAGAAATAAAAAAAATAGAAGATTGGCTAGGGAGCTGACCACCAACCAATCACAACTCTAGGTGAAATTGTCTCTCTCTTTTCAGTCCATTCTGTATTGAAATTCTACAGGTAGCTACCCCCACATTGCATCACAAAACTTTGCTTAAAACAACTAGACAAGCACAATGGAACACACATCTCTCCCTCCCTCCCTCTTTTTACTTTGTTGCAAAATCATGCACTGAGAAAAAACAAACTGAAGAGTGCAGAACATACATAAATCTGGGATTGGAAAGGAGGAGGATGTGATTACCGGGGAGAAGGGAGCACGAAGGGGATGGAAGCTGGAGGGGGAGTGCCGTGTCGTCGTCACGTCCGCCCTCGCGTCAGCGGCTGCAGCGCCGCCACCGCTGCTGCAGCACCGCCACCGCCAGCACCGCCGCAGCGCCTCCCCTCCGCGTGTCGCCTCTCGTTCCCTCGCCGCGTCGTCGCCACTCGCCAGGCCGGGGTCCGTTCCACACCTATGACACTGCAAGGACAGTGGCAGATTTCCAGCTTGTGAAAACTACACGTACAGACCTTGTGAAAAATGCAAGACCTGTTACCACCAAAATGAGAGCACAATCAACAAACTACAGGTACAGACATTGTGAAAAATTAAGCTGTACATTTTTCACTGAACCTATGTACCTTCTGAATTGGAACTCTGAAATTTTGACAGTTTGTGAAAAACTGTGATCTTCAGAAGAAAGCGATGCAATTCAATCAATAATGTGCACATGAAAATTAACTGATAACTAGGAATTCTGAATTTGTTTCGACAACCAGGGTCATAGCCATCATATTCTATTTCTATTACAAACAGACTGTTGTTCTAATCCCATACAGTGAATGATGACAGTGAATATTACTTTTGGGATTGTAAGAGATCGACGGCTGGCCACTCAAACACATGAGCTACACCCAAATTGATTCCTACAATACAAAGCACATCTTGAGTCGAGTCACAAGAAAACACAGTGGCACAGTGAAGAATCCAAGATTTTTTTTCTCCTAAGCCCCAAAACGAGAGAACACACACGACCAGATTTTTAATTGTGCTGCTAAATGCTTCGACATACGGAGGCCATGCATCCATAGCTAGTTACACACACGTACAAGAGCTGCAGGAAGAAATCAATGGTGGATGCTGCTCCGGCCACAGGCGGTTCGTCCATAACGAGTTCACAGTGCAACCGCTGCCGGTGCCGGCCGGAGACGAACGACGGTGAAAGAAACGGATGCTCTGCTAACCAAGAACCCTAACCAAGACCCTAGAACATAGGAGATCTACCTTTTGCAGATGCAAGAAGGGATATGTGAGGGGAAAGAAAGAGAAACATACCGGAGACAAGGTGGGTAACGGAGGGGATGGCCGCCGCCTCCGGGTTGCGTCGCCGCCGCCTACTCGAAGTTGCGCCGCCGCCGCCTACTCGAAGTTGTGCGGGCGACCCTCGCGTGCAGCGCCCCTCGCCCCGCCACCGGCCAGATCCTCCGCCTACCCGTTGCGTGCAGAGCCGCTCGCCGCCGCCGTGTCGCCACCGGCTCGCGTCCCTCACCTCACGGTCGTCGCGGGAGAGAGGAGACGGGGGTTCGTTCCACGACTCGGAGACCAGGGTGCTATCCCGGGCCGGGGTGAGAGGGTTTCGAGTGGGTTGGGCCGGGGTCAAGGCCGCGCCGGGTTTAACCGAAGACACAGTTTTTTCGTGGGCCGGGATTAATACAGACCGGTTCAAGCCCCGTGGATTGGGCCGTAACCCCGGCCGGGATGGGGCTAAACGAACAAGGCCTGAAGGGTTCTTCTCTTGGTGAGCTCGTTTTCTTCTCGAGGTGCTCTAATGGAGTTGGATCTTTCTCCTCATGATCATCGGCATGGAGTTTGGTTTGCAGATAAGGTACGGTCTCTTTTTGGTGCTCCGGTAACCTCTCCCTCACCGGATGATTCCTCCAGCTTCTGGTTGATCGTGGCTTCCAGTCGTGCAAAGTTTCGCGTCACAATTGAAAATGTGAGCCTGGTTCTTCACTCGGTCCTGGGTGATCGTGCTGAGGACTTTGCTGTGGTGGAGCTTGAGCCGTTGTTGTTTAAGTTTTCAGTCTCTTCCAAGCCGCCCAACCGCCGTCCTCCGCCGCTCGCCGCCCCCGCGCCTACCACCACCGTCAGGCCGGCCTGCCGCCGCCGGACCTCCCTCCAGATCCGGCGGCGATGAGTAGCCCCGGTAACCCGAACCCCCCTAACCCCGAACTCTAACCCTAACCCGGACACTAACCTCGCCGGAGTTGCTCGCCGGAGTTGGAGAAGAAGGTGTAGATGGGGAAGAAAAAAAATCGAGTGAAGAAAGCCTCAAAATCACTCAAGTGAGATTTAGGATGTGTTTGGTTGGAGAGCCAACCAGGACGGAGCGATTCCATGATGCGTTTGTTTCACGGACGTGGGAGCGGAGCTATTCCGAAAAGGGAATATTCCTTCAATATGCTGCACCAACTCGCTCCAGCAAAACAATGGAACCCGTCTGGTCCCGTCTCTCTCCGACGCCGTCTCTCTCTTGCCTGCAAAGATTTTAAGGTATTCTTTCACCTCTGGAATGTTAATGGTGTTTCGGCTGCTCGTGCTTCGTCTTTATCCGATCGGGGGCCTGTGTATCAATGGATTGTCAAGACTTCAAAAAAGAATAGGAGATCTCAGACTCCGGTTGCTTCTTCTGATTCACGTAGACAGCCCAAGGTTTCATCAGTTTTCTCCCGACTGGATTTTCGATTTGTTTCGGATTCGAACTGGCAAAAGAATCAGGCGATGAACACGGATAAACAGGCGGATATCTCGGGGCCGGGGATTAATGAGCAGCAGAATGTTCGAATTTCAAATTCCCGTGCAAGTTATGCGGAGGTGGTAAAACAGTCTGTCTTGACTGGGGCAAATTTAGTGCAAATTGGGAAGCAACCAGTATCACAAGGTAATGTGATGGGCCGGCCCAATTCCAGCAGGCCTGGTATTCTAAGTCCAAAGCAGTGCTCTCGTTGTTTCTTGTTCAAGCACAGCCGCCCCATGTGCTCCAATAGCATCCGTTGCTCGTCATGCTTCGTTTTGGGCACATTTCCTCTCTTTGCAGATTTCAGCCTCAGTTCCCGGGTCTGGTTATGGCAGGAAATTTTCTGCCGGATCATTACCATGATATGTGGCGGCATTTCCATGTTACACGATGCTTTCCAAATTCTGAGCAACTGCAAGGTGGGGTCGCCTCCCGTGCTCCCGGTGTTTTTGGGTCTTTTGGGGAATTGGCAGAGTCACTTGGGGGTAACCGGTGCATGTTGCCCAAGGTAGTTTCTTGGCCGGTGGAGCCTTCGTTGCGCAATCCGCCATCGCCGCCGCTCGCCGAAACCTTGCATCCACAGCAGTCCTTGTTTAGTGCTCCGAGCTCTGCTGGCGTTGATGATCAAGATACCACCCCTGCTTCTCCCGCCCTCGCTGCTCCCTCGCGCTCCTTCCACGACGAGCCTTCTTTGTTCAAGGAAAACACGGTTGTCACTATTGAAAAGGGGGCGAAAATGGCCTACCGATTCGTCGACCCAACGCCGTTCATCCCACAGGGCTTCAATCGGGTGATGGTCGATGGAAGGAGGCCAATGTTGCGTGTGCTGCTCGGGCGGGTGCAGAAGAAAAACGAGGACCTGGCCATCGCCTTGATTCAACCTTTGCCACAGTATCAGGTAACCTTTGCTGCAATCCGTAATCTGCTTGAGGATTTCCTGAGAGACGATCAGAATGTGCGGTTCAGATCCATCCAACCATGTCCGTTTGGCCAAGCATATGTCAGATTCAATCTCATGTATGATCGTGACCGATTGATCCAAAATAGCCCCCATAACTTTGGTCCATTTAGCATCTCTTTTGTTGAGCATGATAAGGCATGGAACAATCGTGCGGTTACAATGAATCATGAAGTTTGGTTATTACTAATTGGGTTTGATGTGGATCTCTGGACTCAAAAGCATGTGGATAGAGTGTTTGCTGATTTTGGGGAGGTCATTTCTTGGGAAGAGGACTCTGCACACCTGTCTAGGATTGTGGTTAAAGCTAGAGTGGTCACCCTGGAAGAAATTCCCTGGTTTCTAGTGTGTTCTGAGGGAGACAGCTTTAACAGTCAATCTTGGTCTGTCCAATGTGAGATTATACAAGCCAAATTGCTTGGAGCCATGCCAGCAGATGAGGACATGCCCCCTAATGGTCCTGAGGATATGCAGCCACAGCTGTTTGAATTTTTTGGTTTTGGTCAGGCTGGCCATGCTCCAGCCATGCCACCTCCTGACATGAATTGGGCGGATGCAGGAGATTGGGGCCTTTGGCCAGTGGGACCTGATGGTGGGGCCCCTAATGCTCCTATTCAGCAAAACATCAATGTGCAGCAAGATCAGATTCAGCCACAGGAGATAGCTTTACCTGAAGGCCCTGAGAACATCATTCTGGGCTTGGCACAACCAGTTGCTGATCCTAATGATGTAGGTGAAATCATGCAGGCTGCGGGGCTCCAAAATCAGATGGACATTGATCAACCTGGTCAGGATAATGCTCAGGTGATAGAGGCAAGCAGTAGCTCTGGGTCTGAAGGGGCTCAACAACTACCAGACCTCAATGAGCCAATTGATGTTGAGGTTTTTATTCCAATGTATAATGGTGTTCCTCTTCAGATGATGCCTGAAGAAATTCATGAAGAAGATCTGATGGATCATGATGAGCAGCATGGTCAGGCAGAACAGGATAAGCAACCTGAGCCTATTGAACAAGATCCTTTACAATTGGAGTTTGTGAATCTTGAGCAGATGCCTGATGCAGACCCAGTATTTTCACAATTCAGGACTAACAAATCTGCTGCAGAAGCAGAAGCTGTAAGAACTTGGGCTAAGTTCTTTGCACCTGGACTTGGTTCAGAAAAAATTGATGTTCCTCTTTGCTGGGGGACTTTCTTCACAGCTATGTTGATGAATCCTGCTCATTTCACCTGGGCCAAGCAGTTTCTTTCTTCAGCAGCTGTAGCAATCCTCAGAGCTGATTCCACTGGACAGACACCTTTTGTTTTGCCACCAAGTTGCCCCAACATAAATCCTCTCCCCTGTATGGTTGGACCTATTTCTTGGGATCATTTGGAGACAGAAGTAGAGCAGGAGATGGAGAATGAGCAGGAAAAGCAGGGCTCAGCTGATAAAGGTAAAGGGGCCCTACTAGAATTGGAGGAGGATCAAGTTTGTACTCCTGATCACAGCAAACAGGTACAGACAGAAGAATACTCACCTTCACAAGGTGTCTCTCCAAGCTCTGGCCCTTGGTCTAGAGCTTTATTGGAAAAGGCTGGGAAATTGCCTATCTCTGAGGCTGATCTTTCTCTAAGAAGGAGTGAGCGTATGAGAGAAATAAAAAAAGGTTTCAAGGGGTCTTCATGTGCTCATGCAGATTGTATTGGCTGTAAGGCTGAAGTGCCTTCTATCTCTCCTTCCATCATCAGAAATCTGGGTACAAGCTTTTGTAACATTGAACCGGAAAAGCTCACTACAGAAGTATTGGCTAAAAAGAAGCTGAAGTCCACTATCCCTGGAGGAAAGAAGGACCAAGTAAAAAAGAAAACTTCTGACAAAAATGATGATAAGAAGCCGCCACAAAAGAAGCTCAGGAAGTGAGGGAGTTGATGGGCCACGGTCTCTAATGATTATTTTGTGTTCTTTACTTTTGTTAAGCTTTGTTCTTTCAGTTGGGATCTGGTTCTGTAACTTAAGCAGTCTCTTCTGCACTTGTTTGTGCTTGGTACTTTCTTCGATACTGGATTGTCTGTGGTGGACCTTTGGGGTTATTATCTATCAGTTTGGTACTGCATGCTTGATGTTCATAGTATGCTTGTCTAAATTCCACTGTGTTTTATATGGCAAACAATACAAACAGTAAAGAATGGCGTGTCATGTGCTGGAATGTAAGGGGTGTCAATTCAGATAAAAAGTGGAATTCCATAAGAGACAAAATTGTGGAGGGGCGCTGTGAAATAATCTGCCTGCAAGAAACTAAAAGAGAAAACCTTGATCTGTCTTTTATTAGGAAATTTTGCCCAGTAAGCTTTGATAAGTTTGCCTTCTTACCTTCTCATGGTGCCTCTGGGGGTATTGTAACTATATGGAAGGCTTCAGCCTTTGAGGGAGAACTTGTGTTTAGTAATGATTATTCCTTGTTAGTAAGGTTTGAATCTAAGCTGAATGGAGCTGAATTTATTATTACCAATGTTTATGGACCATGCACCACTACTGGTAAGAGGGAGTTTGTTGAATGGTTGAAAGGTGTTCAAATGCCTGATGACTTTGATTGGCTCATATTAGGAGACTTCAACCTAATAAGAGGGCCTGAGAATAGGAGTAGACCTGGTGGAGATGTTTCTGAGATGTTCATGTTCAATGAAGTTATTAGTCACCTTGGCTTGATTGAAATACCTCTGCATGGAAGAGCATTCACTTGGACCAATAAGCAATTTCAACCTCTGCTTGAGCGTTTAGATTGGTTTTTTACTTCCTCTTGCTGGACAGCCAAATATCCCAACACAAAAGCCTTCCCATTAGTAAGAGAAACGTCAGATCATGTTCCATGCATCATTTCCATTGGCACAGATATCCCAAAATCTCCAATATTTCGGTTTGAGAACTATTGGATGGAGCACCCTGATTTCTTCAGCATTGTCAATCATGGATGGAATGTGCCAGTCACAGCAACTGACAAGGCTAAGTGTTGGACGCAAAAATTTAAGAATCTAAGAAGGGTGCTTAAAGCTTGGAAAAACCAGCTGTCTGGCCTGCATAAAAATATCACTAATGTAAAATTAGTTCTATATCTGTTGGAAGTAATTGAGGATTTGAGGGATCTCACTTTGCAGGAGTGGAATTTTAGGGCAATTCTAGAAGATAAGCTTAGCAGCTTGTTAAAGCAACAGAGAGCTTACTGGAAACAGAGAGGAACAGTGAGATGGGTCAAACATGGGGATGCTGGAACCAAGGTCTTTCATGCTGCTGCTACCATGAGGCATAGATCAAATCATATTTCTGTTTTGGACGACCAGAGTGGGACTGCTCATTATGCACATCAAGAAAAGGCTCAGATTCTATGGGAAGCATACAAGGAGAGGCTGGGTATTAGTGAATTGCAGAATACTCAAATAGATCTTGGCCAGCTGCTTGAGCCCATGACAGACCTGAGTATTCTTGAGTTACCTTTCACTACAGAAGAAATTGATAATGTGGTCCAGAATCTCCCTTCAGATAAGTCACCAGGACCTGATGGCTTCAACACTGATTTCTTTAAAAAATGCTGGCCCATTATAAAGCAAGATTTCTATGAATTATGCTGGGCCTTTCAGGATGGAAACATATGTCTCCAGAGCATAAATGGGTCTTACATTACTCTAATCCCTAAAGTGAATGGACCTAGGAAACCTGCTGATTTCAAACCTATCTCCTTGCTAAACACCTCTGTGAAAATCATTACAAAGCTGTTGGCCAACAGATTACAGCAGGTGATCTCTGAGCTCATACATCAGAATCAATATGGCTTCATCAAGAGTAGATCAATCCAGGACTGCTTAGCTTGGTCCTTTGAGTATTTGCACCTTTGTCACAAATCTCGTAAGGAAATTGTTGTTTTGAAATTAGATTTCGATAAAGCTTTTGACAAAGTTGAGCATGAGGCCATGATTAGAATCATGCAGGCAAAAGGCTTTGGTGAGGTTTGGATAAGATGGATGAAAGACATTTTCTCTTCTGGGACATCTGCAGTCTTATTGAATAGTGTGCCAGGGAAAACTTTCCATTGCAGAAGAGGGGTAAGGCAAGGAGACCCCTTGTCTCCATTATTATTTGTCCTAACAGCAGATTTTCTTCAAACTCTGATAAATGATGCTAGGAATCAAGGCTTGTTGTCTCTGCCCATACCTCTACAGTATACTCTGGATTTCCCAATTTTGCAATATGCTGATGATACATTAATAATTGTGGAAGGATGTTTGGATCAATTACAAAATTTAAAGAGTATACTTGACACCTTTGCCAAAATCACTGGCCTTAAGGTGAATTTCTCAAAGTCAATGATGGTTCCCATCAACGTGCATGAGGACAGGGCTCCAATCCTAGCATCTTCTTTTGGTTGTCAGCTGGGGTCTATACCATTCACCTATCTTGGCTTACCCCTGGGGCTGTCTAAACCAAATGTTGCAGACTTCTGGCCAATGGTGGATAGATGTGAACAAAGACTGGGTCTCTTTGTCACCTTATTTGTCGCAGGCAGGGAGACTGGAGCTGACAAACTCGGTTTTTTCAGCTCTACCTACCTTCTTTATGTGTACCTTTGAGATTCACAAGACAGTGATAGAACAGGTTGATAAATTTCGTAAACATTGCTTGTGGAGGGGAGCAGAAGCAAATGCTAAGAAGCCTCCACAAGCTGCTTGGGAAATGGTTTGTAAACCAAAGGAAGAAGGTGGTCTGGGGGTCATCAATCTTAAAACACAGAATGAAGCCTTGCTGCTGAAATACCTCCATAAATTCTTTAACAAAAGTGAGCTCCCCTGGGTAAGTTTAATTTGGGAACAATACTATAGTGATGGAAGCCTCCCAGGTCAGAGAAGGATTGGTTCTTTTTGGTGGAAAGATGTGATCAGTCTGCTGGACTCTTTCAAAGGTCTGGCGTCAGCAACGGTTGGAAATGGCATGACATGTTCGTTATGGTTTGATCTTTGGAATGGACAGTTGCTGCATTTGAAATGGCCACAACTTCTCTCTTTTGCTGAGCAACCGCAAATTTCTGTAAGGAATGCCTTACAAGTGACTGATCTCAATCAGCTTTTTCAGTTGCCTATCTCTGTGCAAGCAAACGAGCAGTTGATGGAATTGCTTCAACTTTTGGACGATATTTCAGATAATACGAGAAATGATATTTGGGGCTACATTTGGGGATCACCCTTTTTCTCTGCTTCCAGAGCCTACAAACACTTGACTGGGCATGCGCAGACTCACCATCTGTTCAAGAGAATTTGGAAATCATCTTGCCAGCCAAAGCATAGAGTTTTCTTCTGGCTTTTGCTTTGGGATAGACTCAGCACTCGTGGCTTGCTAAGAAGAAGAAATCAGGTTCTCCCTTCATATCATTGTGTCCTTTGTCCTCAATCAGCAGAAGAAACTGTCGAGCATCTGTTCTTACTGTGTCCGTTCAGCCAGAATTTTTGGGCATCTCTTGGGGTTCATATACAACATCATATCTCCTTTTGGGAGCAGATTTCTTCAATTAAAGATCAGTTCGTTGCACCATGCTCGATGGAATTGTTAATATGTGCATGCTGGGCATTATGAATGGTGAGAAACGATTGCATCTTTCGGACAGTAGACCCAGGTTTGCAAAATGCGAAGTTTCACCTCAGGAAAGAACTTGCTTTGGTTGTCCATCGAGCAAGGCCGAATATTTCTGACTCTATTTCTTTATGGATAGAAGCTTGGCTGTAATTTGCCTCATTTTCTTTGTTTCTTTCTTTGTTTCGTGAGGACTCTTGTGACTAGACTGTTTGCTCTTTATTAATATATATAATCAGTAGGGGCAACCCTCCTGTTTTCCTCAAAAAAAGAATATATGCTCTGCCGCCTCTGCATTGCATCCTCCTCCACTATCATTTATGCGTTGCTTCGTCTGCAATTCATTCCTTCTCCGGCCGAGGAAGCATTCATCCGTTGCTTGTTTTTCATACTAGAACATTATCAGGACCTTAACATCAAGTTTCATCATGGAAGCCGTGAGGCATTCCCCTCGAGAACATCACTTCATTGCTCAGGTTAGTAAGCCATGTAATCCCGAGAAGCCATAGCTTTTTTTTTGGGAGTGTGTATCCCTCACTTGAGTGATTAAAGAATCTCCTCACCCACTTTTTTGAACAATTGGATTTAAATCTAAGGACTCTCCTTCATCTTCTACCTCCTGCCCAGCCCGCCGCCCAGCCCCGCCGCCACCCCCGGCGCGGGCGCGCTAGGGCTGCGCCGGAGGTCCGGGCGCAGCCCTAGCG
>OAMR01000372.1:1072029-1090011 GCA_900205405.1 Echinochloa crus-galli
AGCGCCCGGCACTGCCAGGCGGCGGGCGAGCGGCCGGTGCAGGAGGCGGCTCAAGCGGCCGGCGCGCCATGGGAGGTGCTCGAGGAGAGGGAGAAGGGTACTGTGTGTGTATGACAAGTGGGTCCCACGTAACATGGTCTAACGGAAGGGGAGCCAAATGATGCTCATTTCTTCAACCAAACACAAAAATAGAGTTGTTCCATTCTCCCAACCAAACGCAAAGATGGAGCCGTTCCATTTTCCCAATATTGAATGGAACCGTTCCATCCCACCTCGCTCTCCAACCAAACGCATCCTTAGCTTTCCCTTTTTTTTTTAGCACAATCCCGAGAGGCCATAGCTGCCACCGCGCCCCAGTCCAGTGTGGCCGCCGTGGACAAACCTCAACACACGGCTGGGCCGGATGGGTGCCAGCCAGCCAGCCAGCCCAGGTGTCGTCGTCCATCTCACTCATATGAGATGGTGGGCTGCTGCTGGAGGCGGACGAGAGAGAGGAGAGGGGGCAAGGCCGCGCGCGGCCCATGTCCCTATACTTGTGCTGTTCGGCCTATATAGACCCATCCGCAGGGCCGCTTAACTGGCCCACGTCACTAGGCTCACATCGACCAAAAAAAGAAGGAAAAACTGAAAAAAAATTAGTAATTGGCTGCTGACAATAATAGTGGCTGCTTGAGCGCTTTATCATCAGCTAGTCGGTTGTGAAAGCAATATGGCTACAGTTTTGCCAGCTACAAATTTGGGAATCTGCTGCTGTAGTGAGAGAATAAGGCAATATAATAACTTGCCAATTGTTAGAGTAAGTTTTAGATTTTCAACGTAAAGCCTTATCTCCTTTTTTTCTCCAGGCCTCAGCTATCTTCTACCGTCATCTACGTCTTCGCTAACCACTTCGACTGATTGCTCCCACCACCATCATCCGATGCTCCTCCATCATTAAGCCATTAAGGTGGGCGGTGCTCCCATTATCTTGCTTGGTGTTCCGCTTGCTATCCATCATCAAGGCGATGTTTTTGGCGGCCATCTTTCTAGAGGTGGAGACCATAGATATACACCCCCACCAGTCCAATAGTCCAAATCTCTAATCCCAATTTGAAAGTCTAATTTTACCCAGGTTTACATAGCTCGCACAGTTTGTCGAAGATGGAAGAGTCATCGTCTAGCATGTTATCCCAATCTGAAGATGGAAGAGTCATCATCGGTTGGAAGGTTGGTTAGAAATTGGTGCGAATCCTTACCTTAAACGTGTCATTAGCTATTATCCAGAAAATTTTAAGAAGAAAGAAAAAAACAACCATCATCATTGATGAGTACGGAGCACAATAACGATTTTCAGCTGCTCCCGCAAGAAAGTTAACTGCACTTGAGGTAATCCGCTTCAGTATAGGTGACATGTGCAGTAATTTCTAGATAGTTTCGGATGAAGTCGAAACAGTGCCAATCCTCTGAATTCTTTTTTGGTGATGTTTAGTTCTCAGAATTGGGGAACTGAATTGGAGAAGCGGAGTAGGGATGTCTCAAATCATGTGAACATAAAACTCAAATCCACATAAAATGTATTGAAATTTTCAACGATATTAGTGCATACTCCCTCCATATCGAATTAGAAGTCGTTTAGGACAGCGACACGGTCACCAAAGTACAACTTTGACTCCACTTTTCAATAAAAATATTTCTTAAAATGTTATATATGTTAATTTTATGAAAGTGATTTTTAATACCAATCTATTTAAATGACTTTCACATTTCCAAACTCAACAACTTAAATATTATTCATAATTTATATTCCCAATGTTTGACTCAAATCTTGTCCAGACTTTTAATATGATACGGAGGGAGTATCTGGTAAATTGTCATCCTGAATTATACTTTAGGGCCTTGTTTAGATGTTGAAATTGGGGGTGTGAATTTGGGAGCATGATGTCACTTCGTAATCATTGCGTCACTGTAGCATTTCGTTTGTATGTGCGAAAAATTGTCCAAAAATTGATTAATTAGGCTCAAAATGTTCGTCTCGTAGAGTACAACAAAACTATGCAATTAGTTTTTAATTTCATTTACATTTAGTATTACATGTATGTTATGACATTTTGATGTGACGGGGAATCTTCTTTTTACATATTGAATTTGAGAGTTCCTTTTTGCATCTAAACCAGGCCTAGATTTAGAAGAAGAAGAAGAAAAACCTCGTAAAAACAAACAAAGAATTAGGACTTAGGAGTACCGAAATACGTATCTGTCAAATCCAATTTTTCATTTTTTGTCCCTTTCCCCAAACTTTTCCTCCTTTTCCCCTCCAACAATATCTTCTATCCTAAAATCAATCCCGTTTCCCCTTCTGGCCTTCTCTCCCCGCTTCCCTTCCTGTCGACCTTCTCCTCTCCTTCGTCTCCGGCGGGCGGTGGCCTCACCTCCCTTGCCCCCGTTGCCCCGATGGCTCCGTCCGCAGCTCTCGCGCCGGTGGCCTTCCGGTCCGCCTTCTCGCCGCCGCTCTCGTCGAACCCTACTCGTAAGTCCCAAAGCTTCAATCTTTACCCCCCATTTCGGATTAAGATTTAGAGCACAACTGTAAGGTTTTCTTTTGGGAAGTTAATAGGGAATCTGGAATCAGTTTCTCCCCACCGGTAGCTCAGCGCATTCTTATCCCATGCGCTGGTGCCTGATTTGGTGTGTGTCCGGGTGGAGGTGGTGCTGCGGTCTTGGGTGGGGTATGGGGTCGCGTGCTGGGGCGCCAGGCGCCGCCGCGTGGGGGCAGCGTTCGCTGATGGTAGCCGGTGGCTGGGCTTTGCGGCCGGTGAGCTCGAGCCCGGGTGTCAAAATCAGTATTATCCATCTTGCAACGATTGCTCAACTTTACTGGCCTATGAGTTTCTCCATTTCCTTTTCTTCCCGTGCCTTTTCATTTCGAGAAAATTACTCCGGGGTTTAGATTTACTATAATAATGTGAAATTGCGAATTCTTATCCTTTTCTGGAAGAACCAAACCCTACAAATGAAATGCTACTTGTGCACTGTTCCAGGCTGCCTTTGTTTCGCATTAAGTCACCAGTGCATGCTTGTAAATCATTTGAATGGATTGGGCAACATCTGAACATTTTGTGCCTGCTGTTGATTTGTTGTTCAGGTAATAGAATAAGCATAGAAGGTGCTTTCTGTTTGCCATGTTCCACAAGGAAGAGAGCTAGTTATAGATCTTTCCGGGTGTACAGTTTATTTGGAGGGAAGAAAGATAAAGATGAGAATGGTGATGAGGCACCATCGAAAGTAAGAAATTTAATGTCTCTTATTTCTTTCCAGTATTTGTTGAGGTTCCACTCCCAAGAGCTAAAACATAAAAACTCTCTAATTTGATGTACTTTTGTAAATAACTCATTAGGCATGTATTCATGATGCAAAGAGAGTATACACGCAGATAATATTAGGGAAATGAGGTTTAATCTGTAGCTTTCACCTACTCGTTTCTCAGAGAATTATGAGACCCGGAAGTTTTTTCTTTGTTTGGATAATTGAGTAGTATTGTTCATGTGAAAACTGACTGAGTGCATACATAATTCTCTTTGTAATACTGTTGTCTTTGAAGGTTGCCAAATTTATTCTGGTTAGTTTATATATTTTCACTCATTTCATAGTTGGCATTTTGTTTATCACAATCATGAAACCCTCTAATATTGCAATTTTATTTAGGCAGGAATTTTTGGAAATATGCAAAATCTCTATGAAACTGTTAAGAAGGCCCAAATGGTTGTCCAAGTTGAGGCTGTCCGGGTGCAGAAGGAGCTTGCAGCGTATGCATTTATATCATTGAGTCATCTTCCTCATGTTGATGCAAAATAGCATGTTCGCATGACTTTATTTTTCTCCTGTTTTAGGACTGAGATTGATGGCTACTGTGAAGGTGAACTAATTAAGGTATGCTTGTGAGTAGTTTAATTCCAATCGAAACTTAAGAAACTCCAACCATAATTTAAGAAACTTCCGATTCTTGATGCTTTATTCAAAAGGGTCAGACTCATATATAAAGAAAGTAAGGCATATAATTGCACTCTTCTATTTACACTTTGTGTATCCCTGTCAAACAATTAAATTCTCACATTATCGAGAAACTCTATTGTTTGGGCCAGTAAAATCTTAGCATCAGTAACAGCCCATCATTTTTTTTGTTTTATTCAAACTAGCCATCTTCTATATATCAGCCACTGCCGGAGATTATTGCTCTTGTCTTCTGTATAAGTTTTTTTATTGCTATGTGAACTACACAAAAAACACCTTATTTTTATTAGCTCTAAGGTCTGGGCGTAGATAGTACTTTAGTTGCAGACCATTCAATCTCTCATTATCTCATACTCCATCCTTTTGTTTTTGCAAGGTATACACATGTATCAATCAACCTTGCTAATCTTTAATCAACAATTAACCTATAGATTTGTAGATTATAGGATATAAATTTGCACCATTGGATTCATATTTGAAAGTTCTTTTATATTATGTCAATTTTATTGTCATGAGCAATGAAGCATAAAAGAATGTAATGGTTAAAGAATGGCATTGGATATCATGCTTGGTCAAACTGTGCCTTACATTATCATCAAAAGAAGGGAGCATATATTCTAGGTCACTCGTATGTAATGTATTGCTCAATTCAAAGTTATAGATCACTGTCAAAGCTGTGGGCTTCGAGCCAATACTTGATGTACCCTTTTTGTTAAAGTAGATTGATATATGCGACCATTTAGAAAGGGGCATCTTGATAAATCTATACTCACTGTATTGCAAAATACAAGGCATTTTACCTTTGAACTTGTAGAATAAGGAGCATTAACGGTGAGAAAACAGTAGTGAAAAAAAATACTGGTGTGTCCTTGCTGCATGTGTGTTTACTTGGGTAATTGCAGTCTCTTTGGAGGCATTTATGCACAGTCATATTGATAAGCTCTCGCCAGCTGAGTGCTTTGGGAAATCCACATTTATCATTATCACTAATCTTTTCCACTTCCAATCCCATATTTCGCATCTGGACAACCAATAACCAAGGGTAAAAAGAGACGTGCAGATCCTTACATGTTAAGATGCCTTGTAAATAGAAAATGACTAGGGATTGTAACACGGTTTGTATAAAAGAATGGAGATAGCACTTTTTTTAAGTTCTGTGTCTGTACCCTTAAGTTTGCTTTGAATTTTATATGTCTTATGTATCTTGATGACTATGGAGTATTAACGTTTAGCACTTCTTGATCTTTTGTATTTCTCTACTTCACATGCTTATCCATGTTCATAATCAAATTTGATTCACTCAAACAGGTTACACTTTCTGGAAACCAACAACCTATTAGAGTTGAAATCACAGAAGCTGCAATGGACTTGGGTGCTGAAGTACGTATCACGCCTTTGCTACTTTGGTTATCGTTTTATTTGAAGGTCTTGTGTGAGTTTATGTTGTGATGACTAAGGAGTGAGGTAGTGATTACTCATATGATTGTTTGCATGTTGAGATAAAGAAGTATTGAATCTAGTGATATAATCGCAGGTAAGCACAACCTGTTTCTGAATGTCTGTATATGAATTGGCTAAACACAGTGTGCATATTTGTGTACCAGAGAAAAATCAATTTCTTGTAGCTACCAGCCTGTGTGCTTAACCAATATGACCTATGAACAGTGTGCATCAGAAATATCATCAGAATGCAGTTAACATTTTTATATTTATGAGCACACATTTTTATATTAAGTAATTAAATTCATTGTTAACAAGGGAGAAAAGGGAAAGCACACACCCCACCACTTGCAGGATACAAGGTGTCAAGGTGCTAGGTGCACCTTTGTATTAGAAAAAGATGGAGCTCGTGTCAAACTCGGTTTAAAATTTTAAATATAAAGATGACAACATGTGGACCAGTAGGTTTTGATTTACGTTCTAGATAGTTGGATTATTGCTTGACATGAGATAGTGAAGCCTTTTAGGCCCACCTTAACATCTTATTTTGTTGTCAAGTTTTTTTCTTATCTCCTTTTTAGGCATGAATTGAGTCAAATTTAGTTGTTATTTTTCCCCAACAATTCTTATGTTTCCTTTCAGAAACTTTCCGAGTTGGTCAATGATGCCTACAAGGATGCACATCAAAGGAGTGTCCAGGTGTGAATCTTGATGATGCTTTTTTACATAAGATGAAAAGGCGTACACAACCGATGCTATATAGAGAATGTAAAATTATATTTGTACTAAATTGGTGCTGGATTAACACCTGCAGGCCATGAAAGAGAGGATGGCTGACTTGGCACAGAGCTTAGGAATGCCTGCAGGTCTCGGCGATGGCCTCAAGTGATGCCACAAATTGTGAAAGCCACTTTCCAATAAATTTTTTCCTCAATTTTGTATACTAGCTGTGTGAGTCGTAAGTTTAACCCCACCGCGACTTCTATTAGATGTGTAAGAATTGTACTTATGATCACTTTGTTTCTTTCAGCATTAGCTATAATTTGCTCTTTTACACGAGCTGATACTGTGCACCACTGCACCCTGCCACCCTGTTAACTTTCTTTTTGATGAGGAAATGCACCATTGTAACCTGGGCACCCTGAACATCCTTTGATAACCACGGTCATTCTTAGCTAAAGAGAAACGATCATTATGGGTCCCACTCAATAGAATTGGATCATTCTAAATACTGAGAATTGGGATTCTTGATCCCTCTTAATCTCTTTTATTTCGAGGATCCAGAGAGGCAAGGGGCAAGTTATGGGCCGGGCTTTGTTGAGCATGAAACCAACACGCTGTCTGGAGGACTGGAGGAGTGAAGTCTTAGTGGTAGTGACTTTATTGAGCAAGATCAGACTAAGGCTTTGTTGAGCATGAACCCAATAAATTGCAGCCCGCGAAGATCAGACAAGACGTCATTGGAGGAGTGAAGTGCTAAATTTTCTGTCACTTTATCACAAAATCCTAGCCGTTGCATGTGGTATCATGGAATGTCACCATGTTTGCTGATGACAGCAGTGCAATTGTGCAAAGACAGTCGTCTGCCTACCCTGGTCTTTGCAAGTCTCGCTGCAGGTAATACCTGCCTTTGCCAATTAAGCATGCCTAGGCAAAGCAAACATACACTGAATCTAATCTTATTAGGTAAATGGGTTCATGCATCATCGTGTTTTTCATGCAAAAAGTCACATGTAAAGTCCAATTAATCATTGAAGGCCACAACGTTCTTCCCCTAAGTATGTTTGCAGAAACATAACTAATCCATCAACTACACCTAACTAAAATCGCTTATTTTTGTGCTCTCTCATTTGTTTATGTTTCATTGCAACAGCCATATATACAATATTTTCTTTTTCTGGTTGTGATATAATTTTATCAACCAGCTACATGTTTTTCTCTCTCTAATCCTAGTTTTCTCTCTGTTTTATATCACACGTTCTTAAATTATTGGTAGTTTTGTCATATAAGTCAAACTTCTCTATGAAACATAAAATTACTTGAGCTACTCCTTCTATTTTAAATTATTGGTAGTTTTCATAATTAGCCGGACAAAGTTATAGTTTTCTGTTTTATTTGAGCTATGTGTTTGGCATGAATATAGATACACTCATTACTTCTTGCACACATCAAGTTAGTTTTTTTCTCTATATATTAACGGTGGCATAAATGGATAATTTTGAAACACACACATATATTTGAACACTATATGTTATTTTCTTATAATGACATATATGTAGGTAATTATATACAAATTTAGGGATTACTTTATGTCATTTTTAAGAATCACAGATATGGATAATTAAGTAGATGCAAATTTAAAGAGTTACTTTATATTATTTTTCACGATGGCTGGGTAGGTAATTTAGGTGTAGATTAGGGATCACTTTAAATTAATTTTACAAAGGCATGGTGATAATCTAGAAGTAATTTATATGTAAATCTAGAATATTTTAATAATAACAAGGTGAATAATTAAAAACATAATAGAAACATAATAGATCCAATATATGGATGATTGTTGATATGTTTTCGTGCCTCCTCCTTGCTCCAATCCTAGAAGTTGAAGTTCGCTCGCGACATTATCACAAAATACTAGATGTTTAATGTGGTTTGAAACTGACCATGGCCAGCATGCATGTTTGCTTATGAGATCAATGCAAAAGCTGTCATCTTCCTACCCTGGTCTTTGGACAATTATCGCTGCAGCAGGTAATACTGGCCTGCCTTTTCCAATCTTGGGCATAGCAAAGGTACTACGTCGAACCGAAACATTATTTGGCCGAACAGGTTCATGCATCGTGGTGGCTTTCATGGAAGTGACCACACTCGCCAGCCTTTACAATCTTATTAAATTGTTGAATTTGAAGCTCACGAGGTTCTTCCCCGGAGTCGTTCTCTGAAGTGTTGCTTGAAAGATTCTGGAAATAAAAATGAATTCAATTCGATAACAAAATATCTCCAAATAACACTAGGACTAGCTGGAGATCGTTCCCAAGTTTATTTTCCAGATGAAAAATACTTGCAGGTCTTGATCGAAGTCAAGATTGAAAACCTGAGCCACAAGACTTAAGCCGGAGGTGTACGAGTTCGAGACTCTGTTAATTCCTCTGGCTGCATGCTGTTAAGCTGACGCAAAATGTGACACGAATTAAGATTAAATCTACTATAATAAAATTGCACAATCTGACATATCTGACAAGCGTTGGTGTCTACTCCTTCTATTTCAAATTATTGGTAGTGACAACTATACTAACAACAATATTAAAGTGACCAAGCCTTCCCTATGTACGTCTTTCTTTAGAGAAATGTAGGATTAACAACAATATTTCTTGGGACTTTATTGCTCACTCTCCTCTCCACATATGACGTACATTTTAGGTCAAAATGCAGGTCTTGATCTATGCTTGAACCACTCGAATAGGGCCACCATGATTCCAAATAGGTCCACCATGAGTCCAAATAAAGAAGTATCCATTCTACTTAACAACCCTCTCTTACAAATAGCTATACCTCACTGCCAAATGTTTGTTAGTTAATAGGAAACAAAGATCAATCATCCTCCTGATCATCATATTTATGACCACATCGTTTGCTACCTCCTACAACCACAAGACTTTGCAGCATTCGTATACACCTCAGCCTCAGTGTTGGTGACTAGTAATAATAGAAATAAAACACACTATTATGTACCAATCTTCTGACATAGCACTATAAGCCGCTGTCAAATGGTAAGAAAAGCGACGGAAATCTGGCATCTAACTTTTCATCAAATCTACTTTGTTAAAACGATATTTCTTGGCACCTACATCTCATTGTTAAAGCCCTACTTCTAGGTCAGGACCCAAAATTATTCCAAATCTAAAGCTCTCTTCATAGCCTTTAAAACCCTCAAGATACTCAAGTGGGAGATACCCTTGTCACCCAATGGGAATGGATGATTCCCTTTTGGCTCCTTTTGAGATCACCGTACATTTATATGTATTCCTGTATGTTCAATTAGGGTTTATGCTAGTGATGTGAAAGGGGGAATGTTGGGGCGTGAAGTCGTATGTCTTGAACTGGACACGTTTCAAGTATTAAGAGGACAAGGACAAATCAGTGACATAAACAAGGATGGACACATGCCACAACTTTATGTACCTTTTGTTTTTTCTTTGGCTTTTGAAGAGCAAAGCTGTGAACCTTTGCTTGGGAGCTAACCAAACAAAAGATCTATGTATGAAAATAAATGTTAGCAACATTAAAAGCTAGACAGATTGAGACTTGATCAATCTAAAAAATATTGGCAGATCACAAGCTTTCCCAATAACTCCGTTTTATTAATGACCTATGATTTGTTTTTATGCAAGCCTATGAGCTATGCTAGGCTTATAATTGGGTAGATATATTTGAAAGATATCTCCATTCTGTTAAAGGCCATATATTCTTGTATTTATGTAAACCGTTTTTCTTTGTGCAGTACAAACCTGATTATTCTGTTTGTCAATGAAGTTCGAATCTAGTTCGGTCCTTGGAAGTGAACACAAATGTAAGATGATGTTAAAAGACCATCTCCACCATCCTACCAAATAGCAAAGTGTTTTAATACGATCATTCCACCCTCTATGATTTGGGGGTAGTGAACTACGAATGTAGTCCAAGGCATACCTTGATCTTGATCGCTCTTGCATTCCACCAAGAACATCATCCACGTCCCGGTACATTTTAGTATGTAGAGAGTATTACTCCCTCCATTCTTAAATATATTACGTTTAGGACAAGCAAATTAGTTCATTTTTGAACTAAATAGCTTGTCCTAAACAGCATATATTCGATAACTGAGGTAGTACAAACAAATCTCCTCGTAAGGATAAGCCACACCTCACCATTTGATATCAATATGAAGTTAATCATACAACATAATACAGGGATAAAAAAAGGCAAATGGTGGTATTTGTCTTTCACATTAGGCTCCCTGAAAATTGACAAGATGGCATGGCTTTTATATAGGCACTACTACTCATACTCAAGTATGCTTATTGCGGGATTTGGTGCCGAAATTTCGTGCCTTGTTCAGCTCGACAGTGCCATCTGAAGTTGATGTTTCGCTTATCCTGATTGGCCCTGAGCTTTCCCTGAGCAGCAGTGCACATATATATACATATATGTATCTTTAATTTATGAGGAGTTCGTTATGAGCTTGGTCTGATTAAGCTATAGCTTCAAGTAGATTCCAGGAGTACGTGTTCGATCGGCTACTCCATTTGATTAATGGCCATGATTTGGATCTGATGAGTCAGCTAATCCATCACTGCTAGTGGTGCTGCATATTATACGCATTCCTGTATACATATGATGCATGTCACTTCAGGTGTTTGCGTGTGTGTAGTTTAACAATAAGGAGAGGACTAGATGGAGTTTGATGCATGACCAAATGGAATAATGAGTATTCCGATGACTTACTTGACAGTAGAGAATGGTGTATGGGAAGTCATTAGACTTAAGAGGATACTGAACCATCCTCCAACACACTCACAAAAAGTATTTGGATTGATATCGACATGGAAATGCGATTATTATTAGAGAAAAACTTGAGATTGACACAAACGATGAATCTAAGAGTTATGCCAGTACCATTAAAATGTATATGTGTGACTAGTCGTCGTTGAGAAAACCAGCTATCTTGCAGTTGGTTAAGTTTGAGTAGGACACTATTAGCGGAATAGTAGTCGACTATGGGGTAGCTAGCAAAGAGACATGATATGTGGATAGATTCTGACACCAGCTATATCCAATTGTTGTCCTAATGCACAAAGTCTGATGATGGCTTCAGTTGTTAAGTGAATCTTGTTGGGCCCAAGTGACACCAATTACATATTTGAAGGGCAGAGAAGTCATATACGTATATGGCTGACGGGAACCAACTCTTGTTGGGATACTGGAGAGTTACAATTTCGAATCCACTCGCTAGGATTTAAAAAAACTCTGATATCACGATTTACACAACTGATAACTGAATATTATTTACATGTACGAGTTTTGGGGAATTTTTTTTACATGTATGAGGTGGGTGCCCTGGAAGGTATGTACGTGGCTGTTGTATGCGTGTAGATTGGTGTGCATCACCGTGTTAAAAAAAACAAAATTCTCACAACTGATCGCTAGAGAATATTGAACCTTTTTGTGCATAGCACATTATAATCATCCCGAACAGTTGATGCAGTGCGTGCGCTTTTCTCTCTGTGCATATTGAGCCCCACCATCCAACGAACTGCCTGTACCATGTTATGTGCAGATTAAGTCTCAACAAAACTTGAACTCAAACTATGCCCAATTATTGTGACAGAGACCTTTTTTATTCACGCACCAAATAACATTTTGGCTAATCAATATCATTTCGCAGCAAGAAGACCATAGTCATACTAGTGATCCAAGATACCAAGTTTAGGTGACTATCTAGGTGTATCACCAAAATGACAGCTTGTTGTTGTAAGGCACTTGTGATGTGTCTGGAATGATATTAATCTTGAAAAAAGCTTAAATCTTACTGTTATGATGTGATAGGGTGTTGACACCACCATTCTTGCATATGGGTTTTCCTAAAACTGGCTCAAGTGTCCATGGTTAAATTTGGAAAATAAAATTGGAGTTGTAAATGGCTATTTGCTCTGTGCTGTAGCTGTGCAGTAATATCCAGTTAGCATGCTTGCAGTTGAACGGCAAAAGCATGTGAAAATGAGATCTGCCAGTCCACAGCACTTGGAATGCATGCCAATGGAGGAAAACTGGCACCACGATCAGAGAACAACCAAGCAGACAGGGGACTGAAACCTGGTACCACTCATCACCACTGAGTGACTGAGGCAACTGCTGGCATTGTGCTTCTTGTGAATGGCACAGCACAATCACAATAATGACAATGCATCCCGAATTGCCTACATAGTTTATAGTCTATACCATACACGAAGTAACTCTGAATTGCATTGTGGAGATTTTAATTGGGTCATTTCCCGAGGCTTAATTAAAGAGTGTGATCCTGACAATGAAATCCCATTGGTGCCATTGTTTGTGATACCTTGCCTTAGAACAGGACAGTGCATGTCAGGATCACTAGCTACCTATTGGTGTCCCACTGGTCATTTATTTATTTTAGTTTTTTTTTCATATGTATATACCTGATGAAGTCATCTTCCAACTTCCAAGCTTGTTGCTTTCTGTTGACAACAAAGCTAGCATCTGAGAGAAAAAACAAGCTTGGGTAGCAAGTGGGTGCAAGGGAACAAAATTTAGGGAGCTAAATGTGGGAGTTTTAGTTTGAAAAGTTTTAGAGTACGAACTAAGACCAAGAACTAGCTAACTACTACTTAGTAGTATATTTTCAGTATGAGTCACTATTTTTGATAATGAACTAAGGCTGCTCGTTTTTCATTGTATTTCTCGGATGGTACTAAAATTACAAAACTTTGTTTCCCTCCACCACTCACCAAACAGGAAAAGTATACGAGTAAATATAAAAATAGATCCTAAGAAGGGGAAAATTTTTATGCTTTGGCGTCAATGACGACATCATTTTCGTGGCATTTGAAAGGAAAGCATGAGTTGTACTGATCAACATACCTATCACTTTAATGACATTTCTATATGACGTGGCCACCTTGGATACAACAACATTATTATGATAGCACTGAGAGTAGCCTAAGCCTAAGAGTAACAATCGAGTGTCTTAACTATAATCTATAAAGCTAGATAAATTCCTAAGTCTACCACTGAACTCACACCTATAGAACATATTGAACGCCAGAACGCTGTGTGCCATGTAAAATACCATATCCAAGACTTCCTTTTTGCAATCTCTTTCTGAAGGCTATCGGTTCTCTTCTTCCACGTATAGGAGTTTGGCAGAAAGACGCGGGGCAACGTGAGGCCTTCCATCAAAGCTCACATCCTTTTTTGGATAAACAAAAGATTGAAGAGACCTAACTGAAGTATGTAAACTACCAGCAACTAGGAGGAATCCAGACGAGGTACAGATAGCCATCTAGAGTAGTTCGTTCAATACATATGAAATCAAACTTTAAAAGGATCAATAAGCAAACTATAGGCTGTATCTGCACAGCAGCAATTTGTTTCTTGGAATCCAAGAAAAGTAACCTAAAAGAGATTAGATCAGGATGCGCATAGCTGGACCTCACATTACCACAGGAGCAACAGGATACAACTAGCAATCTGGCACAAGTGCACAACAATCTATGCATATATACACTTCTATGTGCAATATGCAGGGATCTCAAGATTATATGCTTGATTAAGCTATGTTGTGCAGTTTATTAGCTTCTAATTTCTGTAGTCATTAATTAAAATAACTACTTCCAGAGTACTAGATCCTTATTTTTTAGCAAACACAACTAGCAATAGGCTAAGTACTAGCTAGCTAGTAGATCATTTTCTTTGGATCTTTGCACGAGGCAGGTGGGCAGTGCTGACTTGCTTTTAGGTCAAACTAATTGGTGAACAAAAGAGACACTAATAGGATATGTAGGATGATGAGCATGATCGACACGCACATATCGCTTATACGCGCGCGCTATTTCCTCTTATCACAAATATTTGCTCATTTACATTTGTCCTAAGACAAACTCAGCTCATTTTGCTTTGACCGTCAATATCCAAAATTTCACATACTTACACAAGAATGGCGCTACAACAACCCGCAGAAAAAAAAACTGTGCTACTAGATTCATCATGAAAAGTTCTATCATAATATAGATTTTTTTGTATTTAAGATAATACGTTTTTGTTGATGTTTCTAGTCAAAATGTCATGCTAGCTGAAAATTATGTTGGTGTCCTAGCGGGCTTATATTTGTGACGAGAAGTAATTGTTGGAGTACAGCTCCTGCTTTTAATACCAAAAAAAAGTGCTAACTGTGCAGGAGTAGTGTACTGTTCAATCGTGAGGACTGCCAAATTGATTAAGCTGTGCATATGATTGCTGATGGAGTTGGGACTGCTCTGCTCCAATATTTTCAGCTCTACTTTACCAACTCCACCATAGAGTAGCTCTACTGTGGAGTTTCTGGAGCCAATGTCCTGTTTGGCACCCAGTCTAGCTCCGGCTCTAGAAATACGTGGGACCCACATGTAAGGTCTTCTTCGACCTCCTCCTCACCTGTTCAGGCTTCTTCAACCTCCTTCTCTCTCCCTTCATTTTTACTAGCGGCCGGTGGAGCCGGCCGAGCGGGTGGAGCGCACAGGACGAGCGCGGCTACGCGGACGACGGCCTCCCTCCCCTCCCTCCCTCCAGGAGCGACGGCGGCGTGCGGCATCGGCATCCCCTCGCGCCGCCGCGGCCACGGAAGCGGGAGCAGCAGCCGCCGGCGCTGGTCTGGAGCCCTGCCCACGCGCGCGGCGGGCGCTCGTCGGAGCTCCGGTCGTCGGTGCCGAAGTCGGGCGGATCCGCACAGCGGGCGGCGTCGGCTCCATGGGTCCGGCCACCTCGACCGTGGGCAGCGCGGCGATGGACACGGCCGGAGTGGGTGGCTCGTCGTCATCGGAGGAGCCGGAGCCGGGGTCGAGCCCAGTGCGGGCGGGCAGGAAGCGCCGGGAGGAACGGGCGGGCGAGCGTCGCCGGGAGGAAGGACGGGCGGCGGTGTGCGTCGGGAGGAGGGGAAAAGAAGGAAAGAACGAACCGTTACCTGTGTAACCAGTGGCATGGTGGGTAATTATCCCCAACTCTAGCGTGGAGCACCCCTTGAGGAGCTTCCTAAAAAACGTGGAGTTGGCTCTCAACTCCACCTTTTTTCTGGAGTAGAGTTTTTGGAGTTGGATCTGTTTGGCTGGGTAGTTTGGGAGCAGAGTTGAAAATAGTGGAGCGGAGCAGTCCCAAACAGGCCCTAAGTATTGTCTCTACCTGGTTAGCTAGCTGCCTATCTAGCTGTACTAATCTCTTGAGATAAAGCTTCTTTTACGCCTGAAAATCTTGCGATGATGAAGCTAAAGGATGCCTTATGAGCATACGTGGCCAGTACTGAACCAAGCTTCTTGATTCGAAATTTAATGTCACCTTTTAGAGCAAGCTATTGTACAAAACTACAGGTAACTTTAGAGTTCTTCGTGCATTTGCTGTACCTAATAAGCTCATGTATTGGAAAATACAACGAGAGGATGACGTGGGGTGCGGAATCCGATTGTAGACACAAGATCTAACACAATATTTGGCCGTTAGAACTGGTCTTTCGGCAAATATATCGTGACTTGAATATCCATGCATCCAAATCGTTCGGAATCACTCTCTAGCTGTATATACAATTTTCATATGCGCATGGATCATGAGAATTAGCCAATATTGTGCATGTGCAGTGGGTTTAGTATGAATTGTATGACAGTCATCATTGCTGCATTCGTGTTCCTCTTGTGTGATTTAAAAAGGGCGCATAGAAAATTACAATTGTATCGAGACCATTCACACAATCAAGTAGTGATCTTCTGATTAGTGTTATTTTGTTGTCCAGAACTACAAGACGATCCTGACCGGACAGTATATGAACAATCATCGCAATCGGAAAACAAGATTTTAGTAACAACCTCAATTAAGGATTGATTTTGATTTGGAAAACTTATCCCCTTTTTTTTGCCAATTCCTTCACGACTTGAAGCCTCGAGAAAGATTTGTGGTGACCTATTAGTTAATCATGCATCTGTATCTTGAATTCTTTGGTTTTTATTCCCCTAAAACCTCAAGCAGGAGATTTTTTTTTAATGAGGTCCATCGTTATTTCCTATTTTTCTTGCTTTGGTGTGTCCAATAACATGGCAACGTGTGGATCAAGCTTAATTTACTATATGATCTCGAAGCATCACCTGCTCTTTTAAGTTTCCAACTCAACAACTCAGATCTGTTTAAGGTCATGACAAAAGGCAACAAGCTAGATCAAACTGTGAATGAAACAATCTTGTGATTTGCACGAAAATTTGATAGCGACGCACGCTTTGACGAGAATCTCAATCGAACGGCATACCGGATCAGGCCCAAAAGTAATGTGAACAGAGTTGATGATTGATGAACAAAATTAAAAACACACATGGTCCCTACTAAAAGGGCGTTGTTAATTGGATTTCTTGGATCAAAGAGAAGAACACAGTATTGTTAATTTTATGGTGGTAGAGATGTACAGGCCAACACACACGGATGAACGTACCTTCCAGGAGAGACCTCACATGCAACCAAGCTAATGGTCCAGGCTTAATTCTAGATAAATATTTAATCAATTTGCTTAGCTAGATACGCATCTTGGCAGTTGCTCAATCTATATGTGTACCAAATGTATATTTCCTCATGATGCGTTGTCGAAATGTGCGCTACTTTTTGGTGACAGATCTTTAGTAGGTACTTAATTTTGTTGATTCTTGTACTCTAACATGTGAAATAGAATCAATAATATTTGCTACAAATCGTACCACAGGAAAGTTGTGAGAAAAGGTGTTAGGCTGGCATGTTCAAAATGCTTGGGTTTCATAGAGTTTTTGCAAGAATTTCACTAGAAGATGTATAGTATAAGAAAATTCTCATGTTCCAAATGTGGCCTCAAGACGTGCATAAGTTCATTACTGACCTTTTTTTAGAGACAGTGACTGATTACGTTGCTTGCACTGGAACGTTTGGATTTAGATCAATTCTTGATAGTGTAGGCTTAATTATAGTGAAGTCAATAAAGATGTCACCTGAGTTGTTAGAGGCGTAAGCACATTACTTTGTTTATATCAACCTAATAACCTTGAATGTTCTTAGTTGCTTTAGAAACATATATACTATCTAGTAACAATTGATGAATGTTTTCTTGAGTTGTATCTGGCAAGAATATTCTCTCACATCCCGATCACTATGACATATTTATAACACAATAATGCAGGCAACTATGTGTACCAAGTTAGGCCACTCGTACTTGCCTGTTAAGCACAAGTTGAACCAAGAAATGTATAACATTACGTATCATTTAAAAAATATTATATACCATTTCACATTGTACAGATATTATCTGTTTATATCCGAGTTCGTATTCGATTGGAGGGGTTCATATCCGTATCAATCCTAATCCAAACAATTAGTATCTGCCACCAATCCGAATCCGAATACCTAAATTTGGATATTTAGGATATCAATATCCATTCCTATCTTATCCGACACAAGTGAACACTATTCATACCCGATTCAAATCCAAGAAAAAACATATGTACCCGTATCTATCAGTATCCGTCCGTATTTGATCTGTTTATATCCCTAGAACCAGGGATATAACATTATATATGTATATTTGTGTTCCTCTAAATTAATGTGCCAAGATTTCTCAGGTTTTAACAAACAAACAATATAATGGTCCAAAATAAGTTCAGAATGTATAACATATATACATGGGCCAAACTCATTACGTGTGTATGAGGTTCACTAATGATCTGCATTATTCCGCACGAACCATTCTATATTCTAGCCAGGTAAGATTTTGATGCATACTATCGATCAAGGAAACGTGTAAGCTAA
>OAMR01000372.1:1096802-1132585 GCA_900205405.1 Echinochloa crus-galli
AGTGGGCTGAAATCTAGCAAAAAAGGGAACTACAGCCTCCATGGATCGGACAAAGTATTCTATTACTCTCCTCTCTATGTCTTTCCTCATGTACAATATGTCCCTGATTGAGTTGGATTTCGATCCCAAATTGTGATATGTTAAGATGGACTTTGTGGTTGAATTTAAGGTGCCTCTTTTTTTATTATAGATGCATTCTATCCTATCTAGGATATGGCTATTAAATCCCAATGCGTCTACCATATGCACTTTCAGGCACTTGAACATGTGTATAGTATTTTTAGCTAGAGAACACATAACTTCCAGGAATTGTTGATCTGTTGCACTCTTGACCTGCCCGGTAGCTTGGTCTTTCTTGTCATGGTGATAGAAATAGAAGTTCAGTCTGTGGTTGGTGATATCACATTTTATAAGTAGACTTTCAGTTTGCAGGGGGCTCAAAATGTTGTGTTGGCTAATGACAGACTGCAACAGGGTAAATAGGTTTTCCCTTTTTTACAACTTACTGGGAACTTCGTATATCGACATATTGCTGAGTCATGTGTTTTAGATATTAAGCAAAGTAATATAGTTTGGTTATCATGATGATATTGTGTACGGGACTCTGTCTCCACTTTAACAGTTCATTCTTGACATGGTGTGCTGATTTCTGAACAAGCGTTGTTCTTGTTATATCTTTATTTTGAGTATTTATTACCATGTGGAGATTAATGCATCATGTATCTCAATATTTCTTTTTTTCTTTGCACTGCTTCCTGTTGATGTAGTTGGAGCTATCACGCCATGGAATTTTCCATTAGCAATTATAACCGGAAAGGCCTCTAGCCATGCAGTACACCTTTCCTCTGATAAGAATGTTAAAAACGAAATGAGATGTCTATGGAAGTACATCTGTATAATATGGTTTTTGGGCAGGTCGGGCCAGTTTTGGCATGTGGCTGCACTACTGTTAGAGTTCACACCTCTGACAGCATTAGCTGCGGCAGACCTTGAAATTGATGTCGTACATTCTATTGATTGTATTGGCTAAACCATGTGTGTACTACTTTTATCTTTTATATCATGATCTGTAGTATTGACCCTTTAAAAGCAATCTCAACATAATATACCGTTATGACCTGCTACAGGCTCTTAGATTTCCAATGCCTTCGTTTGCGCATTTGTCAATTATTCTGTTATTTGTTAATAGTTGTTTGGCAGCTATACAAGAACTCTGATCCAACAAAAATTGATGTTGAGGGTGTGGAGGTTCAGGAAAGAAAATTGTGGTCTCATCATTATATGCATGTGGAGAGCACAAACAAGAAGCAGCACTCTTTGAAGAAAGAGGAGCTAATTCTACGACTATCACACTTAAGGATGATCCAGGCCAGTTGGTTGGTATTTTTTCTTGTAGCAGAAAATTGACCTTAATCCTGCTTATTACCTCCTAATTTCACAAGCTTCATATACTGAGTATCGTGCAGCTTTGGATTGTTCATCTTGGGTTCGCACATATGGTTCTTCTGGGAGGAAAGATTGGAATGGTTCATATTTTTGAAGTGTGATATCTAAGCTGAGCATATCCAAACAAGGCCAAGGTCCTAAAAAGGTTCAGAACATTGCATCTCAGCTGGTTAAATGATTAACTACGATGAATGCACCTGTGTAATTTTAGTATCAGTTTGAGCTCACTAATTAATTCTTTGACCTATTTGTTTTACATCAAGGATGTGTATGCTGCACTGCCCCGCCCCTTCTCAGTCCTGTGACCTCTGCAAGGTAGTATAGTCAGCCACAGTTTTCTAATGAAGTGCAGATTTCACTCTGATGGTGAACTGAACTTGATACCTGTATTTATGAGGTTTACTTAATTAGTGCATCTGATTGTAGTATTTTATTTCTAATTTTCCATTAAGTTCATTATGAGCATGCAGGCAATTCGTGTTGTTTCAATCGCTTTCATTTGTTTTAATTTAATCTATCTCAGTGCAGGTTCCGTCTCTCTTTCCATTCGTACCTAAGCTGGGAATGATCATAGGCCGCTGGTTTAGTGCAGTACTACTCTTCTCAAGGAGGAGGAAACAAGATAGCGGCCAAAGCTGTTTAGTTTCTTTGCTAGATTATTGTCTCCCAGGCTACTCTAACTTCTTTTGCCAAAGGTAGGCATTGCTGGTGTTCCTGCTCCTGGGTTGGTCTTTTTTCTTTTCTGACATTCTGATTGTCATGCGTGCTTGAGCAATTGGTTTCGTGTACTGTCAAAGTGGTTGTCAGACCTTAATTTCCCTCACCAGCGCCTCCTGTTGCCTGCCTCGTGCATTGGTTTCGCAGTTGGAATTCCCAGTGCCATATCGACACAGCGGTTCGTTAAACTCGCCCGTCCCTCTTGTACATCGTCATCCCGCTGCCTGCCCTGTAGGTATCACGTTATGCATGTTTTCCTTGTTGCTGCTATCCTAGGTGTTGTTTGCATCAGTTCCTTTGACATGCTGTTGCATCAGTTCCTTTTTGACATGATACATGTCTGGTATGTATGCTTGCTCGGGGCCTCCTTGAGTTGCTAACTTATTTGATAAAATTCTTGTTGAAAGTGTGTCTGGTATAACCATTGAACTGTTTCTGTATGCCTAAATCGCTTGGTTCAGTCTATTGGTTTGATTTATGACAGCTAAGGCGAGGCAATTGGCAATGTAGAGCTCCTGCTAGCTGGACTGCCTAGGATGATATGAAGTTGATACAAGATTTTCATCTGATGATGGAGAGTAGTCTGTATATTGGTCATGCATTTTCTGCTTGTGGCATTTCATTTTTTTACCGGTGGGCATAAAGTGACCCTTACTAAAAATCTGAAGATAATTATTATCTATTGATGTGCCTCTTTTTTTGAGAGGGTTTGTTTTTAAGGTGTCTAATTATAATTTTTTTGCCACTATTGTTAGTGAATTATTTCAACTGGCTGTCCAACCATATTATTTTTGATGTATTATTATCTTTATTCAAGAAGAGTTTTTTTTAAAGTTTGTCCGTGGCAACGTACATGCATATTTTCTATATAAATTAATAGAGTCATAGCAGATGTAGCAGAATGAACCACGGTTTTGTAGTCCACAATTCATAACTTTGCGAAAAACAAAAGTACTAACTTTTATAGACTTCGGTGCGAACCTACAACTGTCAAAATTAATTTTTTAGTATGATATATTTATCTTTGCTCTATGTATCCTACCCGTAGCAACGCACGGGCACTTACCTAGTATAATATATATTGATTGATGCCCTAGCTGGAATTGCTAGGTTTTGGCCTACATCCCGGCTATCTACTTACTAATAATCTGTACCACTTCATCAATATTCATGGAGCTAATTAAGTAAGCTTAGCTAGTAAGCATACATAGAAAACAAAAGATACACATCCAGTAGAATCTCATTAGTTTAAAGGCAGTAGTGTTCCTACTATCTTTTATTTAACACAGTGTAGAGCTAGGCAGCATAATCCATGCACATAGCTATGCATTCCTTTGGTAAAAAAATTAACACTGCATCTATAGGTAGCTAATTGGCCACGACTCCTAATAACTAGGTCCTATTGCTTATTGCTTAACACTTGTAGCTAAGGAGAGCTATAGAGGAGAGATGGAGGCAGCAGGGGACATGGAACTGCAGAGAGATGTGAGAGATGGCAAGAGCTGGTCCTACATTATTAGATAAGCTCAGAGACATATTCTATGCCATGCTTATGTTGGGTTTGCCATCATACTCAACTGCACTTGTTAATCCCTCCTAATGATCAAATCAAGCTCACAGATCTATTATACAAAGGCACCATTGTTCTTCTGTGTCCCCTTGCATATCATCCATTGATTACTATTGTTTTCCCCCTGGCCCCCACCACAGAGCTCCTGCTCGCTCTCTCCTCTGCCTACGTGTATAAATGCCCAGTTCCTTCCCTCCCAAGTGAGAAGAAGCAGCAGCACCGTACCACTCAACAAGAGCTTTCAAGAAGCTTGTATGTAGCAGTATATATATTTGCTTGCTCAATTCATAGAGAAGCAGCGGTGAGAGATCACCAAGAACTAGAGCGAGAAAGTGGTAGAGAGGCATATATGGGAGTGATGGAGGAGGCGGCAGAGCCAAGAATGAAGACGACGACAAAGATAAGAGTGAGGGAGTTTGACGTGGCGAGGGACCTCCGGGCCGTGGAGGAGCTCGAGCGCCTGTGCCAGGTCGGCCTGTCAGGCGACCAAGGCTCTGACGACCATGCCGCCGACAACGATGGCGGCGCGGCGGAGAAGAAGAAGAGGAGGAGCAGCGGCAAGAAGAAGACGAAGAAGAGAGGCATGTCGCTCTACGTCGAGCAGGTCGGAGACCCGTTTGCCCGGGTGCGCCATGCGCCCGACCACGTCATGCTGGTAATTTCACTATTCTGAGTCATAGACACAACTGTATCACTGTAACACCCAGCATGCCGCCATTGACGCTTCAGTTTGACCTTGTGCATGCATGACAGTGATGCTCATGAAGTGTGATTGGATCTTGTGTGCAGGTTGCCGAGTACGGGGAGGAAGAAGAGGTCGTCGGAGTGATCAAGGCGTGCACCAGGATGGTGAGCCGAGGGAAGAAGAAGCCCAGCTTCTGCAGCTCAAAGCAGCAGTTCGTCAAGGTGGCATGCCTTCTTGGTCTCCGGGTGTCCCCCTCTCACAGGTGATTAAACAACTAGACGATGGATGATTAACCCGAGTTAATTACTATACTAGCACTAGTATACACAAATCATCAGGTGCTGACACATTGCGCCGAGAGAGCAATGCGAGCAACCACCACGTGTGGTGTGGGGACAGTGCACTGACAGGCAGGCCCCTAATTTGTTTTGTCATCTCCTTGAGCGCAGGCGCCTCGGGGTCGCGACGGCGCTGGTCCGGCGCGCCGAGTCGTGGTGCGCGGCGCGCGGCGCGGCGTACGCCACCATGGCCACCACCGAGTCCAACGCGGCGTCGCTGGCGCTCTTCGCCGGCCGCTTCGCCTACGCGCCGTTCCGGCGGCCGGTGTTCCTCGGCCACCCCGTGCACCGCCACCGGGCGCGCCTCCCGCGCGCGCACACCGTCCTGCGCCTGCCCCCGCCGCTCGCCGCCGCCGCCTACGCTGCGCTGCTCCCGCCCCACGCCGCCGAGTTCCTCCCCGCCGACCTCCCGGCGCTGCTCGACCACAAGCTTCCGTGCCGGACATCTTCCGGCCGTTCGGCACCTACCTCCTCTACGGCCTCCGCATGTCCGGGCCGGAAGGTCCGGCGCTGCTCCGCTCGCTCTGCCGGCACGCGCACAACGTCGCGCGCAAGAACCCGGCGTGCGCCGTCGTGGTGGCGGACCTCGGCCGCAACGATCCGGCCGCGGCCGTCGTGCCGCACTGGCCCAAGTTCTCCTGCGACGAGGACGTCTGGTGCATCAAGAAGCTCGACGGCGCCGCTGCCGGCGGCAATGCCGGCGGCAACGACGACGACACCGAGGACGACTGGACGACGGCGCCGCCACCCGGGGTCCTGTTCGTGGATCCACGGGAGTTCTGATGTTGGCGCGATGTAAACAAGTTTTGTATTTTTTTTACGATCGTGTACATACATCATACATACGTGAACATGATGCTGCAAGTCGAAGCAAAAATTTGCAGTGAATTTTGCAGCTTAAATCCGAAGTACAATGAGAGTATCAGCTAGCAGCTTCTGCTCTGAAAAGTCTGTCTGTACTTCTGAAGAGCGATGGGTGGTCATTTTCAAGTGAACTGGTCATCTCTTTCTCTGTCAAAGATGCATAGAAGTGTAAGAGAAGGATATCTTGCAACTGGGGTCTCTAGTATAAACAGGTGATTATTTTAGTTCAGTATTCAATGGAAATTCGATATGAACCAAATCTATTGGTTTAAGATTTACAATGAACTAAGCAACAGCAGCAGAGACTGTAGACGATTGCGGCCTGCTTACATTCACTCATGAGGACTACAGAAGCAGATCATCAGCAAAACCTACTCTAACCACATGGGGTCCTTGATTTGAAGAAAACAATGACAATCAGCTGGTGTCATGAAGAATTTGTACAGTCCACATCATTGACCGATCAAAGAAGCTTAAACCATATTATGTGTTCAACTTGCTGTATATTCCAGCAAATCTCATGTTTGAACAAGATCACGTCTGCAACCTACCCTTGATCAAATCTCTCTCTGAACCTTTAAAACAAAAGGCTTCCATGCACCGACTTGATGGGTCCAGTTCAGTGCAGCTCACAAAAGGAAAGTGCCGATATCGAGATAATGTCGTAACCAAGCCCAGATAGCATATAAAGGGACTCCAATACTCAACTCCTTTATACCCAATTGCAGGCAGTGCATATCTTCCAGAGGCCACTGACCAGGCCCTACTTAAAATTTATACTAAGTCTTCTTGTCCTTTGGTTTTCCAAAACCTGGAGAAGAAACATGACCATTAATATCTAACGATCACTACCATTCACATTATCACATAGCTATAGTACAAAAGAACTGGAAAGCAAAAGAGACAAACAAGCTATTAGTTTGGTAGAAAGGAATTAACCGGTATAATGATGGCAAAGATAAATAAAAGTTCAATATAGCTTGCAACTTGCTAGTGACATAGCACAACAATATAGCAGTCAGGAATGTGATTCTGAAATGCACTGTCCTAGAGTAAATGCAGCCACATATCAATGCCTCACCGGGACAATTAGAATGACATGCAGCTTATCAGTGCTAACTCTTACAGGCATAGGCAGTTCATTTTCCAAGCACAAAACAGAAAATATTCTACGAGCACCAAGAAAAAGCGTGATTGTTTATGTCAAATCTGCTGTATGTTTTTTCAAACTATTCAGAGAACATTCTTTGCATTTGCCTTGGTCTAAAGAGCTTCAATAGATAGGAGGCCACAAATTAAAGACAGGCATATATGTTGCTGGCTATTGTATGCAGGTTGGGAATAAACATATGAATTGGTCCTGATATGGCACACCTAGATCTAATAAACACTGTAATGTGGACAAGAATATTCATAATCGGTCCAATCTGCTGACATGACACTATGCAACTATATCTAACAAGAACTGCAATTGGACAGGATAAGCAAAATATCAGTCCAATCAGTTAGTGAGCCACTTAAGCATAACAGAATAGAACTTGTTACAAAAGGAACAAATAAATAAGGTAGCCATGTCAATAGTCTGCTTTAGCCTTTAGGTCACCTTGTAGGAACGAGGAATGTACCCAAATAAAAGAGAAAGCAAATAGCTAGTAATAATATTACCAGGGCTAGAAAGAACAAACAAAAGCTAGAGCCAAATATTAGTGAATAGTATTCTGCATCTGGAAACTTTAATTCGCAAGGCTAACTACAAAATTTCATTTTCAAAAAAAGAAAAACTCAACCAGAGGGAGAGAAATCCCTCTGATTTTGTCTTAAAGAAGTTGGTACCAAGATCCGAACCCGGCCCGGCAACAAGGGTTTCATCGACCCCCGGAGTTCAACGCTCTAACCGTTACGCCGCGAGAATCTTTGGTCACAAAATTTTATTTTCGCTCTCCAGTTGGCTTAGACACTAATATTTGAAATAGTAATTTAAAAACTGCACTTCAAATCATTGAGACCAGACATCAGGCTGAGCATATGCTTTTCTTTAAAGTAAGATCTGACAGAATAAAGATACTCACACAGGTTTTGACTCCCAGTCCAAATATCACTCCCAATATGCATTAAATAATAGAAAGGCCCAATTCATAAACAAATAGCACTTTTTAAACAATGTGTTGTGACCCTTAGATCACAAGAGATACATACACCATGTGAGCAGTGCGGAGGGATGGATCGCAACAGCTGAAGGAGGCGGACTTTAGGAGAAAGATTGAGACCATGGACTTGATGAAGGAAGAACCTTGGCAGTGACTAGAATGATCTCGTTCCTTCTGCTTTCCGAATAATATGACACAAATCAGTTAAAGAGAAGACCAAAACCAAACGGAAGGATATGCGTCCAACTAATATATTCATGAAGATAAGCATACATGGTGCCAATTCCTTATGGGTATCTGTGCACATGACACAATGTCTGTCCACTAAATTTGTTACTGTTAGGAATTAGACACTTCACACAGCAGAAAATATATTAGAATTTCGGACCAAAATTTTACTTGTCAAGTCTGCCCTGGTACCTTTCATGGGTACCTGGTTCAGACATTGGGATTTTCTTAGCTTGCGATTAAAGAAACAAAAAAAAACAACCAAAAGAAACAGATTCATGCATAGAATCTGACTGATGCAAACTGAAGTTGTAAGTTCAGACAACAAACTTACAAAAGAAATCACAGAAAAGAAATCTTAAAATTTTGCCAAGTATTAGTTTTTACCGAGCACATTCCAAATGATTGTTCTTCTGACTTTTTCACTGACGGGAGATGGCAGTGCTGCCTGGTGCCACAAGCTTCTTCTCATTTGTTTTGAGACAGCATCCAGGTCAAAATCCATGGAAAATCTCCCTGGATAATTAGTTATGTTGGCCATTGCGCATGAGTTTTTCATGAATGAGTTTATTAATTACCACTAAACTACATATAGCTGCAGATATGCCCTCTCTTGAGCATCTTCAGGCCATGCAGCTCAGCTAATGCACTAGAGGTGTACCTGAATGATGTCTTGCACAGTTCCACATTGACCTGCCCTGCAGTTTTCAGATTGACAATGTTGCCCGCACACCCCTCACCCAACACATCTTTTACTGTCGACAAAAGCCCTAACCAGCTAGCACAAGAGTTAACCCACCTACAGATTGCACACATGCTAGAACTGCAACAAGAGTTAACTGTAAACAAGAGACATGATACGTTTCTGAATCAGAAAAAAACACGATCTGCTGTGATGCCCGCCTGCTCCAGATGATCAACATGGAAGCAGTTGGACTTCTTACTTGCACCTGCAATTTTACATAGCTTTAAAAGAATCCTACTGGAAACTGGCAACAGCTGGGTAAAACAATTGGAGCCGGCGAAGATTTAGAGATCCTCTTAACCAGATCTGATGCGTTTTGCAGTCACCAAACACATTTGAGCAATGAAGCTTAGCTACAGTGAAGAAATCGACGAACAAGAACAATTTCTCACCGGCGGTCGGAGTGGCACCCACTCCGGCGGTGACTGACGCTCCCAGCCGCGGCGCCACCGCCTGCATCCCGTTTCGCTTCTTCGTTCTCTTCCCGTTCGGCTGCCGCGCACGGACCAGAGTCATGTCGTCCCTCGCCACTCGCCACGCCATTGACGCCAATACATACAGGCTGCGAAAATGCAAGAGGCGGCCTGCTGACGAGATCACCCACACTAGAGATCCCGTCGGGCATGGTAACACTGAGATGCAAATATGCAATCCAGATGGATTTCTCAAACGTTTCCGCAGCAGTGTAAGATACATATGTGCCTCTTGTACAAACTGTTTCTGAATTACAAAAAGCTATGGTCAGGTCAAGCAGACTGTTTCAGATGATGGCGGCATGTGCAAAACACTCTGATGACACAACTGAAAATCACACATAATGTTTGCAGCTGCTGCTATTTTTAGGCGATCAGTCAAGGCGGCGGAGGAGATACTCGACTTCAACGTCCTTCGTCAATGGCATCACCCACTGATCATACAGCTTGGAGAGCACTGTAGGATCGACCTTGCATTCGCTGTCACCGGCAGTGCCTTCTTGCTTGCCGGCATTGTCCTCCAAGGTGACGTTCTGTCCAAAGGTTCTGGCTTTCTTCTCTACTCTCTTCTTCACCTTCTCTTCGACGGCCTTGAATGTAAGCAGATCCATCAGAGAATTCGTGTCCTGCATTGACAGTGAGATAAAGCAAAATGAGTTCATTTTCTGGAGCATGACATCTAAATCATTCAAAGCAGATGGATCAGAGAAATCAATATAGCAGTTCCTACAAAGTAGTTGAATTGGACTCATGAAATGTGCAGAGCGCTCTGAACATGTGAGAATGTGACAAGAGTACCATATACATAGAAATAAAAAGCTAGCACTTTGAAGGGAAATAAAAGCTGATTTCTTAGTTGAACATCAGCTATCAAGGTACACCGATATGTAATTATGCATAGCCCTTTGAAACACCAGACATTTTTTATATTGCTACACATAATATCAGCAAATATAGCAATTCTGTCCATATTAGGTAATTTAGGAAGGCAGGGAATGTGATGTTCATATTAACCTTTGCCTGTATCAGTGGACTATAATCTTGAGGGGCATCTTTGAACTTCACCTCAGCAACATATTTACCAATATGTATTCTTCTTGAAAGAACCTAAAAGAAAAGAACCTCAATTTCAAAGTAAAAAAAATCCAGCAATTCGCAATTATTCCTATAGTAAAAAAAGAAATTCTAGCATAGGATTCGTACCTGCAGACATGCTAAATCCAATGCAACTGTTTCTGCATAGCTACCATCATCACCATCAACGATGAATAAGGGGAGCAATTCGTCAAAATACATTTTCCATATTGCATCATTCACTGTGACCAATGAAGCGGGAGGGTGCAAAACCTAATAATGAAGCAATAAAAAGCTCAATGGCTCAGAAATTATCACTATCGGTACTTGATATTTAGGTTAATGCCTGATGATGTGTACCTCAGGGGAACTTTTGGTAGGAAAGAGAGGCGAGGGAAGATCTTGAGGGAAGAATGGAACATCTTCTGGCTTTTGATAATGTCCCACCTATGAAAATTCACAAATGTATTGAGATTGTTTAAGAGATTGCACAAGATGGTAATCACCGCAGTATATGGAAATTCACAGACATATTGAGATTGGAAGGAGATAGCACAGGAATGGTATATATTGCAGTATATGTGCAGACAAACTACCACTAGCCTCTGCTATTTAGTGTAGGCAAGAACATTTTATTAATCTGCCCTGACTTGCATACAACCATAAAACGAGAAAATAAACCTTTTGACTTTTCTCATGTCCAGTAGAGTATGACTAAATAATGATTAATCATATCAGGAAACTAAGAGGAAGTATATTTTACTTTGCTTGCCTTATGAATTTGATGCAAATAAACAGAGACAGGATTCACTTGTTTGAATCAACAAGGAATGTAAAGTAGAGAAGTGAGTGCTCAAAGAACCAACCTCCATCTCTACCCTGTGAGATCTAGGTTTCATCGAGGAGCGCTATCGGTTGATTTTAAGGCAAACATAAAAACGCCAGACACTTATTTTAATCCAAGTGTACTCTAGTTGTACAAAACAGTTGATTTATTTAATAGCTTGATCGGTAGAATAGGTTATTTTAATTTGCCAAATTGCAGTAACTGCAGGGTCTACATTTCAGCTAAATTGGGGAATAAAAAATCCTGCCAGCACCTTGAAACGTCATGGTAACTAAGTTGACAACATTAACACTAAAAAGCAACAGACACAGCCTGGTCAAGAAACACAATGACCAAACTGACGTCCGCGGCCGTCGCAAGACGAAGAAGTGATCCATGGATGGAAAGGAAGAAGCTTGCCTTGGCGTTGAGGGCCTCTGCTTCCCTGACGAAGAACTCGACAAGAGAGCGCCCTCCCGCGCCGCCGCCGCCGGCCGCGTACGCCGGCGCGTTGCGCGGGTGCCTGGCGCGCTCGAGGAGCGCGAACACCACCGAGTCCTCCAGCCGGACCAGCGCGTCCCGCACCGCGGCCAGGCTCAGCTGCTCGCCCCCCGACCCCGAGGCGTCCATGGCGAGGAATGGGATCGGAGTTGCTGGGTGGGCAACTCAGAAGGGAAAGGAGTGTGCTTTGGGCCTTCGGTGGTGGTGGACCGAGTGGTCAGTCCACGCCGGTGTGATTGAATGGGCAAGGGGGCCCAAGACGACTGACTAGTTTGCTGCTAGCTCAAGTGGTGCGTGGACGAGTGTGAAAAAGCATAGCTGGACTCATTTCTAGAAGTCTTAGAACCTTGATGCTGTAACATCATTAGGTTGTCATGATTTGCTAAACTATTGCGTAGATGCACAAAAGATCCTCTTGTGTGCTTTGCTATGTCATTTTGATGTGATCTTCTTTTTACATAGTGAACTTTGGGGGTAGAATTTAGGAATCTAAACAAGTCCTTGGATAAGCTCCCACAAACATAGAGCTTGCTTCTCTGAAAAGCGGCTTTATGGGGAAGCAGATGGAGCTTGTCCGGGCCCTTGTTTAGATGCAAAATTTGCACCTATATTTAGCCCCTTGCAATGCGTACGTCACTATAGCATTTCGTTTATATTTGTAAAAAAATATCCAAAAGTTGATTAATTAGGCTCAAAATGTTCGTCTCGCAGAGCACAACAAAACTGTGTAATTAGTTTTTGATTTCATCTATATTTAGTACTCCATGCATGTTATGACATTTTGATGTGACGGGAATTTTTTTCACGGTGAACTTTGGGGGTGAAATTTGGGATCTAAACAAGGCCTTATTTTAATCCTAGTGTACTTATTTTAATAGTTTGATCGGTAAAATAGGTGATTTTAATTTGCAAATTGTAGTAACTGCAGGGTCTACATTTCAGCTAAATTCTGAAACCACATCATTGGGGAATAAAAAAATCCTGCCACCACCTTGAATGGCCATGGTAAGTAAGTTGAAGCAACAGATGCAGCCTGGTCAAGAAGCAAACAGTGACCAAACTGACTGACGTCCGCGGCCTTCGCAAGACGAAGAAGGGAGCCATGGATGGAAAGAAAGAAGCTTGCCTTGGCGTTGAGGGCCTCTGCTTCCCTGACGAAGAACTCGACAAGAGAGCGCCCTCCCGCGCCGCCGCCGCCGGCCGCGTACGCCGGCGCGTTGCGCGGGTGCCTGGCGCGCTCGAGGAGCGCGAACACCACCGAGTCCTCCAGCCGGACCAGCGCGTCCCGCACCGCGGCCAGGCTCAGCTGCTCGCCCCCCGCCGCGTCCATGGCGAGGAATGGGGAGATCGGAGTCGGAAGGGAAAGGAGTGTGCTTTGGGCCTTTGGTGGTGGTGGACCGAGTGGTCAGTCCACGAGTCCACGCCGGTGTGGCTGAGTGGGCAAAGGGGCCCAGCCCAAGACGACTAGTTTGCTGCTAGCTCAAGTGGTGCGTGGACGAGTATGAAAAGCATAGCTAATCTCAAAATAAAAAATGAAAAGCATAGCTGGAATCATTTTCTAGAAGTCTTGAACCTTGATTTTCTCAAAAAAAAAGAAGAAGAAGTCTTGAACCTTGATTTTCTCAAAAAAAAAAGAAGAAGTCTTGAACCTTGATGCCGTAACATCACTAGGTTGTCATAATTTGCTAGCCTGTTGTACAGATGCACAAAAGATTCTCGTGGGTGCTTGCTCACAGGATTATTTCCGTTACATATACCGTAATTAATTGTCAGCCAATAAAAAGTATGTTTTTGAATTACCTTATAAATCATAATTATTGTCTTATAAAAGGGTATAGTCAATTACATTTCAAATAAAGAACAAGGTTTCTAAATATAGTGTTTAACTATCTAGATTAGTTGGTGGATGGCCTGATGGCCAGGATAAAAAAAAATATTCTACCACCCAAGAAAAGCCTCCGTGCCTTAATAGATCACTAGCAGACGCGGCACGTACGCACGCACATGTGTATATAGAGCTTTAGCTATTCTCAAATTTAGAGGCACATTATTTTTCGAATTAGTTGATCTTTATGTATATGGAGAAAAACTCTTCAATCTTTTGTCTATTAGCAATACGGGATAATTGTGTGCACGTGGGGAGTTAGGTGCCCACCTGGCCGGAGGTGGGTACGCGCGGGACGTTGGGTGAAAAAAGTTTTGCGGAGAATGAACTAAAAGCTCCTGGAACATGCAAAAATTTGATGCTTTCTATTTTTTCCTCCCACCAAAGCCCGACACATGGGTCCTCTGTGAGAGGGTGGGAGTGTTTTTTTGGTAAAAAGTGTTTCCAATTCTCTAGGATCCTTTTATAATAGATTTGCGGAGAATGAACTAAAAGCGCCTGGAACATGCAAAAATTTTGATGCTTTCTATTTTTCCCTCCCACCAAAGCCTGACACGTGGGTCCTCTGTGAGAGGGTGGGAGTGTTTTTGGGTAAAAAGTGTTTTCAATTCTCTAGGATCCTTTTATAATAGATCATGAGAGAGGTGAGAGCCAGAAAGGTGTGTTCTTTACTTCTTATTAATTATGACTAAATTCGATATGATGAAGAAGAAAAAGACCACGAGACAATGATAACAATACATGAAAAGGTTTTTACTGTTTTGGAGAAAAATAGAATACATGCTTGTTATGTCCCATATAAAATGAAAAGGACATTATCTTCATCATATGAAGAAATTCATGTACTTCAACATCACGATAGGTGCTCCTCAATCGATTCATCATTGTGCATGCATCATGATGTGCACTTCTCAATCCATTTTATTGCCGATGCAGAGAGGTCGTGGGTGAGGTGTGAATTCAATTGTGCAGCATGGTTATGTAGGATGATGTTGATACTTCACATGGTCCAATATTTTCCCCTTAAAAATTACTCTGAGCTGATTGTTTAGAATGGATGATTCACTACAGTGATCACGATTACATTGGTAAGAGGACAAGGTGTTTTCTACCTATAATAATTAACACTAAATATTCGTTAATCGTTAGATAATTGATTATTAGGACGAATTCTGAAGCTAAAATGACTTGTATAGTACTCTGTATTTTTGTATATGAATAGTTCGATATCTCCTCTCCTTAACTATCGATCATCCTAATGTTGCGGACACAATGAAATATGGTGTCACGTTGTGGTGAGAATTTTCTAATCGAAAAATCATTCTATCCATATTTATTATATCGATGTACCCATGTTGCAAAAGATATTCCATGTCATGTTGCGGTGGAAATTTTCTAATCTAGATAAAATGATAGAATTTTACTGCATGTTTTTTTTATATTGCAAGCAGTGATTCTAATATTGTAGTAGTTAACTTTTAATGTGGCAACATGGGATTGATAAAAGATCAATTGATCGACAAGGAGATGCCCCTATCCCTTCGTTATAAAGTAATTTTAGGATTCAAATTTCGTCCAAAGAATCAAGTGCGCATTAATTAATTAATATCAAATATTATTACCCGTAAAAAAATATATATCAAATATGATTAATAAATAGAAGCAATGGTTCTTTTATTTCATTGTTGATATATTCTAAAATTTATTGAATGACTTGTTTATTTTACGAAAGGGATATATTTAGAAACATAGGAGATGTAGGTAAAGGTTCCGGTAGAAGGGCGCAATTTGGACTTAGTCTTTTTTTAATCTAAAATTAACTCTTAATAGCTAGGTTAAGAGGGCTACTGGACTAAAATTTAGTAGAAAAATTAGCAAAAATATAACTCGTATTTAATTCCTCTATTAAATCATTTAGAGCTAATGATTAGCTGACTAGAAAATAGAAATTAGCGGACACGCTCCATGCGGCACAGAAAGCGCCACATCTCCTGCCCTGTCTGTCTGTCGTGGCGTCGTCCCTCTCTACCACCCGCCGCGAGGATTTATTTTTAAATAGTCCTTTTAAATCTAATATTTTAATAATAATCCGTGACAAACTAAATTTTCAAAAACCAGCCCTTTTGATCGCGCCAGGACTTTTGGCGCGACTTCCCGTTGAGTCGCGCCACATGCAATGGCGCGACGAAGCCGCCATGTAGGCAACTCGGCCACGGTGGCCGCTGATGTGTCAACTGAGTCGCGCCGGAGCCTCCGGCGCTACTCAGTGTTGAGTCGCGCCACAGTCTCTGGCGCGACTCAGCTGCACATCAATTACAGATTCAAATTCCAGGACAAACATCTTGATGTGATCAGGTCGGAGAGACTGCCTACGCAACATGTCAAACACACGACCAGGAGTCCCAACAACAACATGCACACCACTAGCAAGAATCCTTTGGTCCTCACGGACCGAGGTTCCTCCCACACATGCATGAACTTTCACACCAAGGTAGTCACCAAGTGCGCGCATGACTTTCTCAATCTGCTGTGCAAGCTCACGGGTGGGGGCAAGGACCAGGGCCTGGCATTCAACCAGGCCATAGTCGAGCTGCTGCAAGATCCCAGAACAGAAAGTTGCTGTCTTTCCTGTACCTGACTGTGCTTGCTGAATGACATCAAGACCCTTGCAGAAAGGAACAATTCCTCTCTGCTGAATTGCAGAAGGCTTCTCAAAACCTACACAAACAAAGACCTTGTAAGAGGAATACAATAACGATAGACCATAACAAGCACTAGTGTACGGCTACTACTTTGCCAACCACTGTCTGAAGCATGAATTACCTTGCATCATACAATTTGTTGAGTTTTCCTTTTTCTCACTATGTCATTTTCCTTTTCTTTTCTAAAAAGAAGGGAATTCCAACCATTTCATATGTCACTTGAAGAGTTGAAGTTTGAAAATCTCCCCACAAGAAATCCATAAGCTATTTGATTTTATGTTCTATTTGATTTTATGTTCTATTTAATATAATCACTATGTTTGGAAACCAAATATTTAAATTTTATTGGTCAAAAATCCAACATAAAATCAAATAGAATACATGGTCAAATTTTCCTATTATTTCACATAATAATCACTAATGATGTTTAGGAGCTTTATTTAATTTTATGGTGGATCTAACTTTTTTGGGAACCAAATATTTGAATTTGATTGGTAAGTCAATGTTTACTTTCGAAAAAATTCATATTCAAATAAAAAATTTGGATGCATCGTGTCAGTGTGTGATAGTGTCTACGTGTCCTCTACTGGACGTACAATCCACAAAAAGGTCAGTTGAAACTTCCACGTTGAGCAACAACGAATGAGAGGCGCCAAGCATCCATGCGTTGTGTTGTGTCGTGTCAGTGGTTCATCAAGGTTATAACGATGGACCATAACAAGCACCCGTGTACGGCTACTACTTTGCCAACCACTGTCTGAAGCATGAATTACCTTGCATCATACAATTTGTTGAGTTTTCCTTTTTCTCACTATGTCATTTTCCTTTTCTTTTCTAAAAAGAAGGGAATTCCAACCATTTCATATGTCACTTGAAGAGTTGAAGTTTGAAAATCTCCCCACAAGAAATCCATAAGCTATTTGATTTTATGTTCTATTTGATTTTATGTTTTTGGACTAGTCCCACTTCATAAAAATATAATTTTGAATATTTATAATGGAGCACCAAGTTTGAATCATTAATTGATGTGCAGCTGAGTCCTGAAAACATTGATGCTTATTCAAATTTGAGCCAAAATTTTAAAATGATTTTTATATCAATTTTGGACTAGATAAATAAAATTGAAAAGTAGGATCTTTGGTGAATATTTTAAACTAGTCACACTTCATAAAAATAGGTTTGTGAGTATTTATAATGAAGCACCAAGTTTGAATCTGTAATTGATGTGTAGCTGAGTCGCGCCAGAGACTGTGGCGCGACTCAACACTGAGTCGCGCCGGAGGCTCCGGCGCGACTCAATTGACACATCAGCGGCCACCATGGCCGAGTTGCCTACATGGCAGCTTCGTCGCGCCATTGCATGTGGCGCGACTCAACGGGGAGTCGCGCCAAAAGTCTTGTCACGACCAAAAGGGCTAGTTTCTGAAAATTTAGTTTGCCACGAGTTATTATTAAAATATTAAATTTAAAAAGACTATTTAAAAATAAAAACTCACCCGCCCCTGCCCGGCATCTCACCAACCAAGCAAGCAACAAGGTGCTGCGTGCTCTATCTCCGCACGCCGCGACAAGAACGCGCCAACGCCCGGCGCCATTCGCATTCCTCCCCCGCGTGCCGAGGAGGAGAGCCCAAAGCAAATGCCAGCCACATGATCAGATCCCTGCACCACTGAAATGGCCGCAGCATAAACAAGCGACCGGCCGGCCGGCGACGCTTACCGCACGTTTAACACGGCGCGGAAATGGAAAGAAATGGAGGAGATGCAGGTTCTAGATGCTCGGACACGTTTTCCCCGCTGCCTCTGGTGTTCGAGGTTCACACACACAATCTGATTGGATTGCCGCGGCGGTGGCGGTGGCGGTCGTGGTCATCGTCATCGTCAAGGTCGTGGTGATTCGCGGTTCACATGACCGGGCCACCGGCTTGACGGCGGCCCTCCTTTCTGCGCCATTTCCGTGAGCTTACCGTACACCCGACGCGCCGGCAATAAATCCTTGCCCGTATTGGCACGCAATCCCCTGACGAGCCGATCTCAATTTCTCGCCGCCGTCGTTCGCCCGTCCGTTCGTGCGTTCGTCCGCGCACCTCTGCCGGCACCCGCCGCCGCCGCCGCCGCCGTTCGAGAGGAATAGTACCGGCGCGAGGCCGCGCGCGCCCATGGCGGTGACCGTGTGCGTCACCGGCGCCGGCGGGTTCATCGGCTCGTGGATCGTGAAGCTCCTGCTCGACCGCGGGTACGCCGTCCGGGGCACCTCCCGCCGCGCAGGTACGCATCCCTCCCGCCGCCGTCCCCAAGACCCTTTCTTTCTTGCGCCGCCGGCAATGGATGGAGCTGACGGATCTCGATTGGCGGCGGCGCAGATGACCCCAAGAACGCGCACCTGTGGGCGCTCGACGGCGCGGCGGAGCGCCTCGCGATGCTGCAGGTGGACCTGCTCGACCGGGCCAGCCTCCGCGCCGCCTTCCACGGCTGCGACGGCGTCATCCACCTCGCCTCGCCGATGCACGACAACCCCGTGAGTGCCGCCGCCGCCGCCGATGAGCCCGGATCTCCCTCCGTCGATGCAGCGGAAAGCTTAACTGAACTTTTTCTTTTCCTCCCGCCGCTCAGGAAGAAATCATCGAGCCAATCATCGCCGGGACGCGCAACGTCGTCGAGGCCGCCGCCGACGCCGGCGTGCGGCGCCTCGTCATCTCCTCCACCATCGGCGCCATGTATGGTACTGCTACGCGAAGACGATCGCGGAGCGGGGCGCGTGGGAGGCGGCGCGGGCGCGGGGGCTGGACCTGGCGGTGGTGATCCCGGTGGTGGTGCTCGGCGAGCTGCTGCAGCCGAGCATGAACACCAGCACCCTGCACATCCTCAAGTACCTCACCGGCAACGCCAAGGAGTACGTCAACGAGTCGCACGCGTACGTGCACGTCAAGGACGCCGCCGAGGCGCACGTCAGGGTGCTCGAGGCGCCCGGCGCCGGCGGGCGGCGCTACGTCTGCGCCGAGCGGACCCTGCACCGCGGCGAGCTCTGCCGCATCCTCGCCGGACTCTTCCCGGAGTACCCTATTCCGACGAGGTAAACTATGTATGGCGAATGCTCTGCTTCCTGATTCTTGCTGAAACACTGCTTGCTAGCTAGCTTCAATCAAGAGGCGTTAGTAGTAATTAATCTGAAGAAATTGAAGAATTTAGCTACCATGATTTAGGAACTATTGAAGAATTCAGCAGGTCGTCTCGTATTGGTCTACAATAAAAACGGGGACGGTTTCCGAGTAAACAAGGTGCTTTGTTAACAACATTGTTAAATGGGGGTCCATGGATTAAAGAACCTGACTTGCATGGTCAAATACCGCACCGTGCAGTGACGCTCACCTGGCAGCGGCGGGCCCTCCACGTGCAGTACTGCCCCTGATCTGTGTCCGTCAAATATGTATCCATGGAGCAGATATCCTTCATACTTGCATAGAATAGGCCAAGACAAGTCAAATATAGATACCCATGGATAGGAAATTCTGGCTTCCAGAATACGTACGTTAGCTTCATTTTGTGAATGTTCATGAACTTCTTATGCATAAAGCCTTTCATTACATCTTTGTGTTTGCAACCGTTCTGTTGATGAAACGGAAGTGGCATCACCGGTCTCTGAAACTATGTATGGGATTCCTTGAAGACAGAACAATACCGATTCTTTTCTTTGAAGATAAAGCACACTGAGCGTAAAACCATTTACTTTATTTTCAAGATATTAACAACAATCATGGTGTCTAGATTCTGAAATTGCTTCAATAAGAAACAATGACTTCACTTAGACAGCACTCTAGTTACAACAATTCTGACCTGCCGGTTGCATGCTACTTCTGCAGGTGCAAGGATGAGGTGAATCCACCAAAGAAGGGCTACAAGTTTACAAACCAGCCTCTGAAGGACCTAGGCATCAGGTTCACACCTGTGCATGAATACCTCTATGAAGCAGTGAAGTCCCTGCAAGATAAGGGATTTGTCCCCAAGACCTCTGTCACAAAGGTAAAAAATATACAGTCTAAATAATAAGTATCCTGAGCATGTAGAGTGGTATCAGAGTCTTCATTTCATACATTCAGCTCTCTTCATTAAATATAGCAAGGATTGCTCTAGCTCACAGTTCCAATCTAATCTAAAGATCATAAGAACAATTTAGGAAAATAAAATACTGAACAGAAAAATCTGTATAGCCTGCTATGAACATGATGGAACACGCCTCTCCCCAACCTGTACTCTTTTGACAACATAATCGCATATATTATTGTCCTTACTGTGGCGTTTGCTGTATTGCAGGTGACTGAAAGACGTAGTTCCCAGTCTCAAAAGTCCCCACCGCCAATGTTGATTTCAAAACTTTGATAGATTTACGCACGAATCGGCCATGTCATCCTCCAGTCGTCATAATAATTTTAGCGGCTCATTTGATTGATTAAATTTCGATGGTCTTTTCTTGTATGAAGCCAAATGCTTTGGGAGTGGCGACTGCCGAGTGCTGCATCCGGTTCAGTGTTCTTGCACCACTTTGTGTACAGCAGCAGCATCATAGTAGAGTAATTACACTGATAGTTCTAAAAAAATTCCCAATATTCCAGCATCTGCTTATTTATCCCATTTAAAGAACAAATTAATGTAGCTATTAGCAACTTAGCTCTTGACTGCATCTGAGCATCTCATACCTGACAGGTCCTGCCGCTTACTCTGACTTGAGCCTGTTGCTGGGTGCAATAGATACATATAGCCAATACGTTCATGGTACATTATTACAAAAAAAAATGCATTCACGTTTCTTTAAAAGACGAAATAAATACCAGAAAATGTTACACTCTGGAGACAACAATATACAAAGTACGTACTGCTCATGAAGCAGAGATTTTGTGATGTGCAACTGTGAAAGTTGACTAGCACACATCACTGAGTTTTTTATTTAGATATTCTTTCATCAACCTGATCTGCAACTGTTTGAGCAATCCAAGCATTGAGATTCTAACTCTCCGGAGGCATAAAACTAGCTTAGCTCACCTAAGGAGAATGTACAAGGGGACTTGTTCAAGGACACGAGGATATCATCAGCATAACATAGAACACTGCACAGATTTTATACCATGCTCTGTCCATGCATAAAATCATTCCTCAATTTTAATTTAATTTCTATACAGTGAGGTCATTCGTCGAACCTCAAGCTTTCTTGCGGTTTCGACACAGATAATCTTGTCTTCGCAAGAGTAGTGCAATTGTACCATTTTCCTGTCGTTTGATGGCCCTCCGGGCTCCAGCCCAACTGCCCAAGAGTAGTGGGTCCGTTGGCCCACGTTATAAATTTCGTACATTTGCCGTTCGACTGCACAAAACTGCAAGGAGCACAGATGGAACCCCGAGTCAGTAATAGTCTCTAAAAAAAATCAAATCCACCACGAGTCAAGAGAGGAAAAAATAGAACCTGACAGGAAACCAAGTTAAAACAGAAGAATCAGCAGAAAAGGACCTAATTACTTTGGATGGTACATCAGTGAAACTACTGGTCTGGCCAGCTAATAAAGCTATAAATTAACATATTACGACTTCGTAATGATATAGCAAAGGGAAGCAAAGCTGAATAATGCATGCAATCATGATAAAAGGAGAAGTGTAAAACCCACCCTATATATCACGCTTAGATTTTGAATTCTCACTTCCACACCCACAAATATAATACCTACCCCTACTCGATTGATTCTAATGCACATATGACCCAATTGCGTCCACTTTCATCAATTTGGAGACCACGCATGTAGTTTTTATTAAAGCATACTTCCTCAGTCCCATGAAGAACGTAATTTTGAGATAAAAAAATTCCACAAAAGAATGCAATTTTAGGTGTAACTAACTGGTATGGATGCACCAACAACCCCATGCCTAAATTGGTAATCAACACAGTTATTAAGGTAGCATGAACTTTTGCCAAGGACACTAATTTGTCTGAAAAAAGCAAGAATTGCATTCTTCACCGGACGGAGGGAGTACTTTTCAGGAGTATAATCTCGACACGTTTCGATTATTTCACTAAAAGAACTGTCGATGAGATCTTAAATGTTGTCACATCAAGTCGAGTTTTGCTGTTTGCACAAGAAAATCATAGCAACATCATGAATAAAAACATAATTCGCGCACTTGACTCACCTAGCATGATCTGTCATGGCTTTACTACACCAGCAAAAACAAGCAAAATTGTCAAAAACTCCAAGGCAAAATCCAGAAGGGTGCCAAAGTTATAACTCAGATTATACTTTTATAAAAAAAAACTCTTAACTATGGAAAGACTCCCTCTAATTCTATTCTAAAAAGGGAGCATGCTTCAAATTCAAATCTGTATCGGGACAAAAGTTTCAACAACAAACTTTGGAATTCAACGATCCAACTAGTCCAGCAACTCGCATGCCTTTAAGCACCCCTATAGAATTAGGCTAGTAGCGCGATACACTTCCAGAGCATGAAATGAACAACTGTCGTTGGCTGAACTTCCAATCCAATGACTATGACCTATACTCTACTACTGTACAACAGTACAAGACTCCAGCACCGTTGGTGCCAACAAGTAGGTAGATAAGTACCGATGAAAGACGACGGCAGCAACTAGAAAACAGTGATGCACTGGTACCCTCTGATGCATGACTGCTTACATGTACCCTCGGAGTACACAGGGGGTGGGGGTGGGGGTGGGGGTTTGGGGTCACTTGGTAATCATTTCGACATTCTGGTAATCATTTCGACGTTCTAGCATTTCGTTTGTATTTGTGAAAAATATCTAAAAAATAATTAATTAGGCTCAAAAATATTCATCTCACGGAGTACAACAAAACTGTGCAATTAGTTTTTTATTTCATCAACATTCAGTACCATGTGTCGATATTTTGATGTGATGAAAATCTTCTTTTTCATAGTAAACTTTGGACTAAACAAGGGCATATATGGCTCACGAACTCTCGGATGGGCGGCAACAGTACTGTCACATCTCTTTCCTACAAGTGCCATGCATGCCAACATATGGTGAAAAATTAAAATCTTCAACAGTGATATGGCATATGACACCGTCGTCCTTTATCAGAGGGGCTATGGCCTATGGCCTGACAGCTGACACTATATATCATAATGCTACGGCACTTAGGAATATGAAAATTAACAATCCCGTATAAAAAGCCCTTTGCGGAGGGAGTGCCGATCATTCGGTCTGTGTTTTTCATTATTGGTCTACTCAAGAATATGAAATCAAGCCCTTTTGTCTGAAACTTAACATTCGATGTTTCAAACCACATTTATACTGATTTAAAGGTTGGACGCCAACTGTACGTGCTGCTAGCTGCAAATAAACTTTGCTTGCATCGAGCGAGAAAAGATGTTGAGGTAGTGATTTTCATTATCTATAAATTGGTCGAGGGTATTAAATGGATCGGAGCTGAGGGAAGCGCGAACACACACACACCCTCTCTCCCTCTCCCTGACACAAGCAACAACAAAGACTCCTAGACCTAACTCCTAAAGAAGTTGAGGTAGGCCAGGAATATATGGAGAATACATGTAAAAAATATTAGTTGTACATATTAGTTGTAGTAATAAAAATACATATAACAAATTTGAAGTGTTTCAATAGAACAACGCTATAAAATTAATTATAGGAAAAGCCTCGAATTTCAAGCAACAGAATTTTTCCATAAAATAAACACATAGCCACATATGTTAGCTTGAGACAGGAAGAGAATTCTGATGGGCAGTGACAGACCTAGTGTATACAATAGTTATTTGACAGTTCATCAAGGGCTGTCCATGGCTAATTTAAGTTATGAAAATAAAATTAATTTTCATCACGCGAAAATATTCAATGGGTACCCCTATAGCTACACAAAGAAAAGCAAATATGAGAAAAAAAATTGGCACTCCCTATGCACCCGAAATTTGAACCCCTTAATCTAGATCGAACGGTTAGAGAAGCTCCTTGCTAGAGAAGCTCGATCTCGTCAAAGTTGGATGGTGAAAAGAGATGGAGAGAAAAACACGCGGGTGTCCTAATTAATGCGGGAAAAAAACAACAGGGCATCTTTGGAGGAGGCTCGTGAGGTACAAAGGTAAAATAGCACAAATATTGTTGATTAATTAGGCATGTAAGTGCATCGAAACTAATTTATTTCTTGTACAGTTCTCATTCCAATGTAAGCCATGAACGCATAATCAATATCTTGTGTCCATTTTCACATGAATTTCTCAAAACTGCACACTTCTTATTTGTAAAATAATTAGTGTGAGCAAGTATTTCCATGGCTAATCTGTCAATTTTTGTTGCATAGTAAAAGGAGATAGAACTGTGTGAGATAACAAGACCTTGTATAAATGGTACATAGTGGACAAACATTATATAGATGGCCTGGGCTGTCTCGCTCTTAAGTCAGTCAGTCTCTAAAATCATTAATTGCACTCCTTAACAAATCCATGACAAGCAATGTTATAAATTCAGTATTGGTGACACAATGGTGTAAGCCAGTTTGGAAGCATACATTTCTAACTTGCATCTGTGATCTGTCTACAAAGGTACGTGCATTTTATCTCTTTTCTGCATGCATGCGGTTCCACTGCCTGTACGGTCTCACACCAATATGACTTGGAAAATTGTGTACAGCAGCCTCCCAGAAAGCTAGCTAGTGTTGATCAGGATCACTGTTCTCAGGAAGACATTTATATGTGTGTATAGTAGTAGAAGGGTGAGCGTACGGCTAAAACAAAGAAACAATAGATTTATTTATTTATTTTATGTCCTAATCATATTTATTTAGGAGGTCCAACAACCTCAACGTACGTACTCCTGCTGCCCACATAATATATGAAGTCGGGATGCTGTGCAGATCACTAGCAGTAAAACAATACTAGGGAAAGGAATAAGTATTTATAGGCCAGATATATTAAAAGGGTCTTTGGTCTAAAAAGATAGGCCAGATATATCTGAACATGCTGAGATATACGCAAAAACTTTCTTTATCTCACATGATGATTTATTGGAGCATCCCAAGAATATATTATACGGGTCAAGCTTATAAGATAAGTAGACAAAAAATAAATCAAATAGGTCCAACGAATTATAACATAATTTTTAACTTTTAATTAATTATGCATTCCAAAAAAATAAATCATTGCACATGTGCAGCTCTCGGACAATTCAAACCATGTACTGTGACTACAACACGACCATCAAGTAGTTTTCAAAGTTGTTCTGCTACAAGCTAAATGTGCACTACGATATATGCCCACATAAAATAAAATGATGCAAAGTTTCAAGTTTACTCTAGATGACCACAGATTCCTCGATCTCTGCTTGCAAAGAATTTATTAGAACCTGGCATACATCTAATATACTATCATATGCTTGTACATACAAATTTCTAGACAAAGAAATAACTAGCGGAAACATGGTTAAAAAATTGTGAAATGCAATCGCCCATACAAACAATTTACAATGAATTATGCACAAAGGCAATGATATAAATTTCTTGCCATTTCTCCTTAAACTCAAAGTAAAAGTTGTACATATAGATATATGTTTGTTTTTTGTAGAGAGATGCAAAAAAGAGACAATAATCTACATGGTGGTGAAAGGGCACCATGACCGCATCATTTGGTCCACCAAAATGACTGGAGTTATTATTTTCAAACCATATAATTACTAAACACACAGTTAGCCAACAAAGTGGCTGCCACAAACAACTCAGAAAAAGGAAGTCGACGAAGAAAAATTTACACCTCTCCAGTCGAAAGGAACTACACTGTCGACTAGTACCTTTTCTAAAGCATCCATCAATTCAAATCATATCACATCCATCCTACTAGAGAACATATTTACGTGTCACACATTTCTCCACGCAAATTGATCTAGCTTTGCTTCTATAGCTTCTAGCAAAGTTTACTGGATGTAATTCGGATGGATAAATACCCACACTTCTTTCCATGTATGTATGTGTATCTCATGATGAAAAGATATTCTGCTGAATGTATTGGGTCAGGTTCAGTTAACCTAGCTAGAGCTAGTACGCATTCCAAATAGTGGATACAAAGATGTGATTTTTCTATAATTTAGTCAAACTTGTTGTCAATGAACAATACAGTGTCATCATTGTTATCCATGAACTTAGCCAAAAGCCAAAAATCATACCACATCAGCATGCATCCAGGCCGGGAAACAGCAAAATAAAAGATATACCAAATATGTGCGATAAAAAACTCAAAACACATCTGCTGGCATGGTGCAAAAATGACAGCAGTAGTTCATTCCTCACAAGGAACCACCAAAGTAACTAACGATAGGAGGTTAAGATCGTGGAAATACCTTAGTTATCTGGGTGTTAATAGCGGCTTCACGGTGTATTTCCTGGCTTATTATATGATGCTCTTGTGCTGAGAAAAACAAAGATATGCTGGTGAATGGGATCGCTCATGAGCAGCCGAACAGCAGTGAGAAGGACCACAACAGCAAGCAGATGCACACCCAACCAGCAATCAACTCTCGTCACAACAAAATATAGAAAAAAATCAAAAGATACGAGACCAAAAGAAAAGCCAACACAGGGACGACACACTTATGCTCCTCACATCAGTAACACCTGCAACAACGGACCCCTCTCACAGCTAGCAACTCTTCTGCGAGAAAGAGAGAGAGAGGAAGACCCAACTCAACAAGGCCAGGGTGTGTGTGCACGAGAGAGACAAAGGGCCTAACCTATAGATGCAAGCTAGATCTGGCAGAGGCAAAGCGAGAGGGCACCTTCCTCCTTCCATGCCAAATATGGCTCATATCTTAGCCTCCTCCATGCTCCATTTTTGACCCAACAAGAACTTGATCAGCCCCACCACCATGGCCAACCACCTGCATGCCTAAGAACCTGGAAAGAACAAGAAACCATGAAAGCACAGGAGGCAAGGATGCAGCTTATTCCGTTGATAAAATCCTCACAGTGTTGCAGTGTACTGGCAGCATCTCCATGCTTCAGCTCCCAAGGCGACGGGTACTACTGCAAGAGGTGAAGGAAACGGAAAATTTGGGGATAAGAAAAACAAGTAGCAAAGCCAATCATTTATCCGGTACTGCAAAGCCTACAGCTGCCCATCCTTACCATTACCACCAGCATCCGTATCACTCCCCTCGGTAGCAGTTCCACGACAACTTGACTGAAAAGACTAGAACAACAGGAGGTAAAAACCAAGTGTGTGTGAAGATCTAGGAGATAAGGAAGTGGCTGTGTAAAGTAGGAGAAAAGCCATGGTGCTAGAGGCACGCTTGCTCTGTCTCTAGTGATTGAGTTTCTCTTCATAAATAAGACACACAACCTTTTCTTGTAAAAAAAGCCTACATAAGAACAACTGAATTGGAATAAAATTAAATAGTAAACAGTTTCATACCCACCACGAGCGGATCTTGAGGGGTTAAGCCCTCGAAAGAGGCTGACAGAAAGAGGAGTGAGCGCGCAGCGAGGACAGCATACATCTCATGCTGTTCATCGCGCCGTGCGCTCACTCTCTTCTGTCAATCTCTCCAGGGTCTCTCCACACCTGGAACCACCTTTACTCAGTGGTTTCTCACAGATCAGCCGCATAACTTTGAAAATCCAAGCAGAAGTTGCAAACCAGGAAATCAAAGAGGAAAAAACCAAATAAACCGTCCAAGCACAACCGGAACAAGGAGAAACAAAGGGGCTCTGTTCTCCTTGGATCCGGTGAGCACTCGCCGTACAGAGATTGAAAGGAGAGGCGGTGAGAGAAACGGCCATCTACGTCTCTCTCTTCTCTCTCTATCTCACCTCCTCTTGTGGTTCATGATGTTTGGTTTTTGGAGCAGAGGAGATGGATGGGATGGGTGGTCGTACCTTACCTCTCAGTGCTGCAGCCTCGCGAGATTTATTAAGTACCCTGCCCCTGCCAAGTAGTAGTTCCAATCAGCAACAGTTAACACTGCACTCCTTTTGCTTGCATATTATTATTTTTATTACTAGCTTTTAGGAGGGCAAGGCGCCAATAGCCCAGCAAAATTAAAAAGTTAGTACGGTATAATACAACAGCAATAGCATCCCCCAACGAGGTTTCCTCAATTTGATATCGTCGGGATCCCAGTTTTTCTCTCGTTGAACAGCTTGCGCACAGCTGGGGGAGGCGCATATGCCCATCTTTTTTAGAGACAGAATCATATATGCGTAGCCGTCTTTCAAAAAAATATATGCGCAGCCCAAGTAAAGAGGGAGAGGTTGATTGGCTCATTTGGATTATAAAGGTTATCAGGCTTTAGATATCCGTGTCTGTGGCTGTAGCTATAACAAGTCAGCGAAGTCAGGCTAAATAAGCGCCTATAGTGAGTGATAGAGTATTTCTGGGTGCAGAACTGCAGATGAAGGTGCAGTGAGTCTTCCCAATCCCACCTAGCTAGAATCGCCCATTGAAATTTCTGCAAAGCGCTGCACCGGTACGAATATAGTTGGTGAAATACTTTATCCATTCTGCTGTGGCCAGCCTAGCTTTTTATGTTTTACGAAAACTCTTTAGATTTTTCTGTCCATTTAAATGCCTCTTTCCTTTACATTCTTCGTTCAACAAACCAACTGGTTGTTACCAAACCAATCAAGGCATCCAATTGGACTTGGAAGCAGGTTCTTACTTCTTATTAGGTGTGGGTGTTTTTCATCAATTTGATGTCATGGTCTGTCTCGATATTGTCTGGGACCTTTGCTAGTGGCTCCTCGCTCTGCACAGGGGGGGAAGGAAAGCTCACCACAGTTGTCCTACGTCCAAGCATTGATGATGGTTGTCTCTGCGACTCTGCCTGTCGCTGGCTGTGGCCAGTTCTCCTCCTATTCCGTTGAAGAAAAATGTCGACCTCACTGAATTGCATCCAATCAGGGCGATGTGATTAATAAATAAAATAAACAGTAATAAAGATGCAAAAGGCATTTCATTTCATCGGGATCTTATGGAATAAACAAAATTTCTGTAATAACACAGCAAGAGGAACCATCAGTGAATTTAAATTATAAAGTTCATTATCGGCAACCAGATATCGACACAAAACATAAATTATTGGTTGATGGATTATCAAATAAAATGTACAGCTGAATCTAACTGCAGGAGCACAGCAGTACGGCACACGAGGTGCAATTATTCATCTATATATACCACTAAGATATCTTTAATTTGCATGCATGAATTGTTTTTAAAAGGGCACAGAGTTTTAGTTGGAAAAATTGCATAAACATACATTAAATCTTCCACGTGCTAATTGTACGAGTGAATTTCTCGTCAAAATTGTTTCAATATCATCATATCTAAAAAAACTCGACCTGCGGGGTAAGACAGCCCCCGGGCATTTTGCTAAGAGAACCCACCAGGCCGGCGACCACTGCAACTACCCTCGGTAGAAGGGCCCAAACCAACCATAGCTACGACCTGGGCCGGGCCTTGACCTATGCTTTGATGTGATGACAAACGAGAGGATTTTTTTAACCTCAGCCTGAAATTCGCTCCCACGGGGAGTCAAACCTGGGACCTGAGGAGTGCTACTGAGATCATCTAACCAACTCAGCTAGAGGCTCTTTCACAATATCATCATATCTTACTATATAATTTAATTAGATAGCATTTGCCATACTATATGTCTCTTATTGATTCACTAAAGTAGGGCGTGTTTGGTTTAGCCCTCTAAATAAGCCTCTTTTCAACCAAATAGGAGGGACTTATAGGAGTTTAATTTTATAAGCCTTTCATAAGCCTATAAGGCCCTAGAGAGGTGATTTGGGGGCTTATTTTGCATGTGTTCCATAAGAATCACCTCGCTTTCCACTAGATACCCCTTCCTCCCTACCCTATGCATTTGTGTTAATGAGGGTATAAAGGTCATTTGCTACTATGAAGACTTATTATAAGCCCAAAGAACCAAACACCTACTAAGGCTTATTATAAGCCTCTCCATGTGAGGGGCTTATGGGGCTTATTATAAGCCCATTCAAACAAACAGGTCCTAAATATACTATTTGAAATAAGACACGGTAGAATACCAATATAACGATATTAAATGGCATATTGTAAAGATTGTTTGAAATGAACAAATCAATGGTGTAATTAATTTACGAGCATGTCGTCTATTAAAAATTACCCACTTGCACTTACTAGCAATGGGAACAAGGTGGGCGTGGTCCCATCCAAAACATGTGACTGATGTTGTATCAAGTGCGTGCAATCAAACCTTTTATATTTTATCTACTACCTCCCAACACAAATGCTATACTTTGACCTCTATTTTGTATTAGATTATATTTATGATATAATGGAAGCTCTAAATATATGATGTTTATAGGACAAGCTAGCTAGTTCATTTTTAACTAGTTAGTTTGTAGTAATCATATATATTTAAGAATGGAGAGACTATTTTTCAAGAGACAATATGGTTTCAATGGTTCCAAACTACATTTTGGAAACAATTGATGTCCAGGGCTTTAAACATTTGCCGAAAACATTTTCCATAAGGTAAAAGTATTAATGATGAGGAGCATAAAACATAAAAGTAGAAATAGTTATAAAGATGTGGTAAGTTAGGATAAGAACAATTTATAAGTATTATCCTACATAAGTAATAAAATAAGTGGGGCGTATGATTTTCTTTTTAGTGACATAGCATAGAATTAAAGAAGAGAGAAGAGTGGGCTCGATATCCAAGACTAGGAAAATGTACTCACCATTTGGATCGGATATGTTTCAGTGCACTAGGATTAGCCTAATATTTCATTTGTGTTATGCAAAAAGTATAATTCCAAGAAAATATTTTTAATACAAATCTAATGCCATTAACATTGTGCCACGAAAAATACATACTAATAAAGTAATTATTGGTCAAAGACTTATCCTAAGGAAATGAAATATGTTGGAAAGAGCTGGCTACTACTGCGCCGCTTTCGGCTGCAGCTGCAACATCCATCGTGACCGTTGACAATACTGATTCCCAGCTTGTTGGAGCAGCTGCCTGCCTCTGGTCAAGTAAAATTGGTGTTTTCAAACAAAAAGGTGCAAGGGAAAAACAAGCTGCTTTCTTTGTACGAAAGATAAGTAACGTGATTTGCTAATGTCCACATCAGTGAAAGCAAGGGATCAACCTACACCAACATGCATGGACCATCCAAGAGAAGAAAAGAAAGAAGGCAATATACGTATTTGCGCTTGAATGAAAAATCTACCACCCAACGAATTCCTTAATTAGTCGCTGCTAATAGCTTATGACTACTGGACTAGAGGTTAGCATCGTACCAAAGGATGAGGACTTGTCCCCTGTCGCGATGGGATGGACGACGTTATCCACTCGGAGCAGTAGCTTTCCCATCATCCGATACGGCTCTCCTCCAAAGGCAGGCAGCGGCAGCCCCCTCCGTTTCACCACCATCCATCCATCCACATGAGTGTCTCGAAAGAAAAGCGCGCGTCCTCGTCTTCCCCTTTCAAGTAAAAAAGAATCCAAGTGAGGGCAATTAGATAATTCCCCTTCCCTTCTTTTTCGTTTCGTCCTCCGCGTCTCGTTTTCGGGGGCGAGCGGTGGACCGGCAGCAATAATAGTTAACAACTGGCCGTGTCGGGGGCATTTTTCTCACCCGTGGTGTCGACCCATGGTTGGTCCTCCCACACGCGGGCCCCACGGCCGTGGAGTGTGGTCGTGGCTACCTCTGAGTGGCCGCAGGTGGGGCCCCCCTCCGGCCAGTGTCCCTGAGGCTTGGAGGCTGGCTGGATCGGGAAGTCTGCTGGTGCCTGGTCCTGGGTAGTGCGGCCGGTGGGGGGTACTGCACTACTGCTGAGCACCACGGATGGCGGGTAGCGTGGGCGCGCAGTACTGCAACGCTTTTGGTGCTAGGATTGTTACAGCCATGACCCTGAAGAATGGCTATTGACAAATCCCCCCTTCTGAATATAACATCTGCATGTATTTCATCAGCTCCCAGGCCAAGGCAGGATTTAGCCTTCCCTGAAAATGACAGAAAGCATTTAGATGTGGTAGGTATATCAGCTCACAATCCACATGTAAGAACACTCTAGGAGTATTTTCAAAGGCCCATTATTACAGGTTAGCAGTCATTGAAGAATTGTTCTACAGTACAGTCTCATGGTTCTGACCACGAGTTGTTTGCACATTGCAGCACACACATGGCTTGTTCATCTCTCATATGATGGACGACGGTCCCATCAGGCTATCACCATCAGCACCGTGATCCATTCTCGGAGCAATTATGGAGCATAAGGTTTCAAATACTTTGAGCGAAACGTGAATATACGATTCCAAAACTAAATCGATCGATATCGACATCCAAAGACTCCATGAATATGGTTCTTCCAAAGTTTGCTAGCTGGCTACAGATCATGCCGTGGTCTCCCTAAATCTTAAATGTACTTATGTACAGTTATGTTAAACCTCGGATGGTTGGGTTATATTCTTTTAGCAACTGTGCTGACTGTGTGTTTCTATGTTACATTAAACAACTACTGCCTCAAGATTTCATGAATGAAAAATCTACCACCCAACGAATTCCTTAATTAGTCGCTGCTAATAGCTTATGACTACTGGACTAGAGGTTAGCATCGTACCAAAGGATGAGGACTTGTCCCCTGTCGCGATGGGATGGACGACGTTATCCACTCGGAGCAGTAGCTTTCCCATCATCCGATACGGCTCGCCTCCAATGGCAGGCAGCGGCAGCCCCCTCCGTTTCACCACCATCATCCATCCCCTCCAAAGAACCCTGTCTCGAAAGAAAAGAAGCGCGCGTCCTCGTCTTCCCCTTTCAAGTAAAAAAGAATCCAAGTGAGGGCAAAGAATTCCCCTTCCCTTCTTTTTCGTTTCGCCCTCTGCGTCTCGTTTTCGGGGGCGAGCGGTGGACCGTCAGCGATAATAGTTAACAACTGGCCGTGTCGGGCATTTTTCTCACCTGTGGTGTCGACCCATGGTTGGTCCTCCCCACGCGGGCCCCACGGCCGTGGAGTGTGGTCGTGGCTACCTCTGAGTGGCCGCAGGTGGGGGCCCCCTCCGGCCGGTGTCCCTGAGGCTTGGAGGCTGGATCGGGAAGTCTGCTGGTGTGCCTGGTGCTGGGTAGGGGTGGTAAAGGGCCCTCACTTCTGTACTAGAAGTTTTAAGGATCGGGCCAGATTAGGACCGGATCAAAATAATACTAGTTTTTGAGCTAAATTTTGTTAGGACCAAGTTAGAGTGTGAAGGAACAAACGGGCCATGATCCGTTACCACCGCTAGTCCTGGGTGGTGGCCTGGTGGGGTGTACTGCACTACTGCTGGGCACCACGGATGGCGGGTAGCGTGGGCGCGCAGTACTGCAACGCTTTTGGTGCTAGGATTGTTACAGCCATGACCCTGACGAATGGCTATTGACAAATCCCCCCTTCTGAATACAACATCTGCTCAGCTCCCAGGTCAAGGCATGATTGAGCCTTCCCTGAAAATAACAGAAAGCATTTAGATGTGGTAGGTATATCAGCTCACAAATCCACATGTAAGAACACTCTAGGAGTATTTTCAAAGGCCCATTATTACAGGTTAGCAGTCATTGAAGAATTGTTCTACAGTACAGTCTCATGGTTCTGACCACGAGTTGTTTGCACATTGCAGCACACACATGGCTTGTTCATCGATCTCTCATGATGGACGGTCCCATCAGGCTATCACCATCAGCAGCACCGTGATCCATTCTCGGAGCAATTATGGAGCATAAGGTTGAGCGAATCGTGAATATACGATTCCAAAACTAAATTGATCGATGTCGACATCCAAAGACTCCATGAATGTGCTTCTTCCAAAGTTTGCTAGCTGGCCGGCTACAGATCATGCCGTGGTCTCCCTAAATCTTAAATGTACTTATGTACAGTTATGTTAAACCTCGGATGGTTGGGTTATATTCTTTTAGCAGCCGTGTTGACTGTGTCTTTCTATGTTACATTAAACAACTACTGCCTCAAGATTCCATCTGACATACTTTTGCTTATTAACAACCATGAAGTAGATCGTATGGCACATGTCAGACAATGGAGTACATTTTTCTGTATATATACCAGATTATATTTAGCAGTGATTTGATTTGATGCAATGACGTGATGAAGATTGGATTTGAATGTGATACCTATCTGTGGGCTAGGTTATGGATGCACCATATATAGATTATGTTTTTGTCCTGAATAATCCTAGTCATAAATGACACTGGCCGATCCCAGGTAGTAGGATCATATCTTATCTAGTATTGACAGTGCTATTATATAGGGTGCTATGATGAGATCATTGCAACTTTAATATTCATAGTCAATGAATCTGAGCCGGATGTTGTAAATCTTGACCATTTTACTATCTTTGTTTTGCTAGGATGGGATTAGTTCAGACCACTATTTTGACCACTATTCTTGCATGAAGTTTTCAGCTTATGCATTACGTACTACTTGTTGTTTCGGATGGTCATGGCGCCTTTCCCACTACAGAAAGAAGAATAATTACGCATCCAAGACTAGCTTTTTCAAAATAAATAATTAATAGTCAAAGTCTCATATCCAAGGCTAGCTTTTTTAAAAGTAAATAACCACACAGAGAACGTATTAATTTAAAAGTTCACTTTCTTCCCTGAGCAAAAAGTTAGAAAAAACTGCATGTTGTAGTGCTACTTTTTAGCAAGTGAGGGTAGCTTGATTACATACCTAAGCAATGCTGAGGTCCTCACAAATAGCCCATAGAATAAACTTTGCCAGTGACAATGAAAAGCTACACATGATGTCTGGTTGTCAACTGGACATCCAACTGTAGAATTGCTAGATTTATCCAGATCAAAATGATAAAGCATAATTTTTGTTAGATAAAGGAAAAGGTTAAAATATTACCAACCAAATAGGAAGCTCAAGAAATAAATACTACGGAGTTCCCATATTTGAATTCACTAAAAGACCCCATTCTTTACAGATCTCAGAAGAACCAATACTAATGTTCACATCTTTGTACTGTCAAATCTTCTCAAAAGCTTTGCATGTATATAGGCAATCCAAATTTTCATAGAAAAAATTCTATGTGAAAATAAATCAGAACCCGATCAGCTAGAAGAATGACATGGATTTGCCTAATCTCATTTGAAAACAGAGTTGTCACAAAGTAGCCCCACAGACTATCATATAATACAACCAATCAATCATGCCCACAAATTTACAACTACAGTTAATTGAGACTGTACACAGGGGCAGACCCAGGAACTCGCTAAGAGGGAGGCTAATCCAAGCTAATTCATGTTTCAAGTGCTTTTGCATCTTTAGTATGTGTATAACTTCTCTTTGAGTTCTATTGAATTTTTGGCCTTGGGCCAGGTCGGCAGCCCCGGCAGCCCGGGGCGTGGATCCGCCACTGACTGTACAGTTAATAAAGCTGATTACTATGTTGTAGAACTACAAAATGTACGGTTAATAAAGTTGATTACTAGTTCATAGAACTGACACATTGTAAAAAGGGAATATCAATAACATAGTTTTCTGACCAGTAGAACACAACCCCCCCCCCC